>CM031235.1:725506221-726036221 GCA_018340775.1 Taxus wallichiana var. yunnanensis
AAGCATAACCTTGTCAACACCTCCACCTACAAGGCCTTTCTTTCAGTCTGCAAGTGTTCTTAGGCCAATCAGAATGGCACAACCAAATCCATATGTCAACTTCACCGACAAAAGAGTCCACTCGCCTTGACTACAAAAACCCGGGCCCCGATTGTAGCATTAAAGAGCATCCCACATTTCACTAGGGAAAATCAAACTTCTCCTGGTGACCATGTCCAAGATATTGCAAATGTCTATACAATCCACGAGATCCATGAGATGGACATTGCAGTCAAGTTGCTCGCCTCTTCATTCAAAGGGAAATATTCACAATGGTTCAAGAGTCTTACAATAGGCTCTATCCAGAACTGGAACCAGCTGTGCACGGCTCTTCACGATCAGTTTGGGGAAAAAGGTGATAACTTATCTTTGTTGGAGCAACTAACAACAATCAAGAGATCCCCGAATGAGTAACTGACAGATTTCAACCTTAGATTCCAACAGACCTGGGATAGGATTCCAACAGCAGTAAAGCCCACTAATGAAGGTGCCTTCTTATACTTTCTTAGGGCTTTAAATTCTGATATTTCTCTGATGATTCAATCAATGGGGGCACTACATTACCTATAGCCTATAGCCTCTCCATAGGGGCTGAGAACCATTTGATTCAAGCTGAAAAAATCACTCCTAGGCCATCCATGCCTTTGTACCTTGAGTTAGGAAGCCCAGATACTAGCCAAGCATTTAAATTAGCTCCTATACCCACCCCCAGGAGTCAAATCTCAGCTGAAGCTTCCACTTCATCATCTAATGCCTCTAAAGAGTTTCAGGAAGCGGTGATGAAGAAATTTTAGAACTTTGGGAATGAGCTAGTGACCATCAAAAGACAACAAGCTCAGAGTTTCAGGCCATACCAGCCCCAAGCTCAATATCAAGCCAGACCCCAGTATCAGCACAATAGGCCACCACCTCAGACTGTGAATCTAATCCAGAACCAAGGACAACCCCAAGCTATTAGAAATTTCAGGCCGTATGATCGTAACACAACTTAAACATCAAGGGCATTGGTTCCTACACAGAATAATATGGAACAAGAATATGATTGGTATTTTCCATGTGATCAGCCATATAACCAATCAACGTGCTTTAATGGTGCTCTAAATCAGGACTTGATGGTGCAAACCAATATGATTCCACAATAACATGGCCAAGAGGGAGATCAGTAACAAGGTGCCCCCCCAAACGAGACTATGCTTGTCAACTGGAAGGCCGAAGACTTCTTTGGGATGAATCAGTTCCCTCCTCAAATTGTAGTTTCCAATACACGGTCTAAAAATAGAAGTATTAGAGAGGGCCGGCCACTGAATTCAGGTTACCCTCAATCTTCCATCACTCCACAAGGTCTTGGTGTTCCAAGTGAAACTCCAAACATACATAACCAATCCAAGCCGTCTCCCAAACCCAGTCAAGCACCGGTTGTGATAGCCCATGTACAAGAAAGAAATGTGTCTGGGAAGGGGTAGAAAAAGGACATCACATTCAATATTATTGAGCAGATGAAAAAGACAAGTGTGAACATTTCACTATGGGATTCACTGGCCATTCTGGGGTAGAGGGATCTATTGCAGACTACCATGCAGAATTGGTCAAGTTCAAATCACCCCCTAACCAAAGAAGAAAGAGTGCTTGCCAATGTAGTTCAACTTGGGAGGAACCATGGAGAACAACAAGGTAAAAACATGAGACCTCCTCCCTTCTATGTCTCATTAATTATTGGAGACAAATTAGTACACAATTGTATGATTGATTCTAGGGCTAGTAGTTCTATGATGCCCAAACAAATAGTTGATCAGTTGGGTCTCCAATATGAGGTCATCTCTAGAGGAGTAGTCCAATTAGATGGGATAGTAGTGACTACTTTGTGGGAATCATCAAGGATCTGAGTCTCACTCTACATGCTTGCCCTAATGTGACTATTTTGCAAAACATGTCAATCATAGACTTGCCACCACATTTCACTTTGTGTCTATCTAGGGACTTCACTGCCAAAATTGGAGGCTACCTATCTAGCTGATTGGTCACATATGCTCTTTAGGACAAGGTATGGAGCGAAGGCCACAATCAGATCTGAACCTATTGCTGATTATCATATTGAATCCTATGTGCCTAGCCCAATCAATGCCAACTACTCAGCTTTTGATCAAGAGGACCTCCTAAGCACTTCTGAAGCAAATACCAAGGTGGGATGTATCCCAGACTTGACTCTTGATGATTGGGCCAAAAAAGTCATGCTTTTGACCCCTATAGGGAAATGGAAGAATCTGAGCTAGGTGTCTACTGCCTACATGAAGAGAACCAGCCTCTTCCTGACCTAATTAAGCCAGAATGCAAGGATGACAATGAGGTATGGCAATTGTTCTTTGATGGCTCAAGGAGTAGACAAGGAGCTGGAGGAGGAGCCATGATTGTGTCCCCCAGAGGTATGAGATATTATTCAACCTTTAGATTCCAATTTGTTTGCTCAAATAACACTGTTGAATATGAGGCTTTAGTCCAAGGTCTTCATTGGGCAAGGAAGTTGGGAATTAAGAACTTGTAAGTATTTGGTGACGATGAAACTGTTGCCAATCAAGTCGAGAGGAATTAATGTCAAAAATGACATGCTCAAAAACTAACAAAGAGGGGGTATCGGATCTCATGGAGGATTTCGAGGCCTTTAGTATTGTGTCCATACCCGGAAGGAGAATGAAGATGCTTTGATAGACTTGCAGCAGTTGAAGCAACGTTTGATGTGGTTGACAACATCAAGAGGGACAAAGAAAACCACATATCCATGTGGTTATGAGGCCAACAGTGCCAGATAATAATACATGCTGGCAGGTGTTTGAGAATGATCAGCAGATCATTAACTTTCTACAAGAAGAAGCTGAATTCTCAGCTATAAACTAGAGTAGACTAGAGCAGCAATATGAGAATCAGATAGTACAACTACATACAAACAAGCTTCCCAAAGGCTTAGTGACACTGGAATCTATTTTCAATCCTAATGATTAGTTTAGAAAAGAGAAGGCTAACATGTAGATCAAAGGAGAAGATTCAGAGTCAATCCCAGTTGGAGAAGACAAAACACTTCAAATTGGAAAAGTGGCCACCAAACAAGAAAGGTATGAATTCATACAACTTTGCCAAGAATTCCCTGATGTTTTTCTTGGATTTATGAAGACCTAAGAGGATTCAATCCAAAACTAGCACAACACACAATCAAACTGGATCCAGCTTGCTTGGCCCATCAGGTAGAAGCAGAGACCATTCAACCCACATATTGAGCCTCTGATGAAGAAGGAGTTGAATAAGCTAATAGAGGCAAGCATCATATTTCCAATTAAAAAATCAAGTTAGGTTTCAAATATGGTCCCAAATCGGAAGAAAATGGAGAAATTAGGTTGTGTGTTCACTTCAGGGATTAGAACAGAGCCTCCCTCAAAGACCACTACCCACTCCCTTTAATGGAGCATATCTTGCAAGTAGTGTCTAGGTCAGAAAGGTTCTCCCTCCTAGATGGCTACTCAGATACAACCAGATCATGGTGAAAGAAGATGATCAATTCAAAACAGATTTCACTACCAAATGGGGCACCTATGCCTACAGGAAAATTCCATTTGGATTATCCAACGCTGGAGCCACTTTTCAAAGGGCAATGGATATGGCATTCAAGGGATTAATTAACCAAATAGTGCTGATCTATTTGGATGACATCACTATTTTTTCCAAGAATGCAACAGATCATCTCTTCCATCTGAGGCAAGTTTTTCAGAGATGTAGGAGATTTGGGGTGTCACTGAACCCCAAAAATGCATATTCTTGGCCCATGAAGGTAAGCTTCTAGGCCATATTGTATCAAAGGAAGGATTGGCAATTGACTCGAAAGAGTTCAAGCAATAAGAGCATTGCCATTGCCAAGTCACAAGAAGGCTCTTCAAAGCTTCTTGGGAAAAATCAATTTTGTCCGTAGGTTTGTTCCAAACTTTGTTGCCCTTGTTAAGCCAATAACGTTGATGTTGAAGAAGAGCTTAACATTCAGGTGGAAAGCTGAAGGAAAAGAAAGTTTTGAGGCTATCAAAGAAGCCATATCACAAGCCCCAACTCTTGTGAACCCAAATTTTCCAAAGACTTCATACTTGTATGCCTTTGGTGGTAGCGACACCATTTCTGCAATCTTTGTGCAGCAGAATGAAGAAAGTATAGAACAATCAATTGATTTCTTTAGTCAGAGTCTAGAAGATTATGAGTTGAGGTAATCTTTCATTGAGAAGTAGGTCTTAGTGGTAATCAGAGGATTGAAGAAGTTTAAGCATTTGGTTTCAGACAACAAAATCCAACTATTGGTCTACCATGTGGGAGTTACAGAATTCCTTCTCAACAAGGACCTGAATGAGAAGCGTGCATGATGGATCACTCGTGTTATGGAATATGACATTGATATCAAGGTCACCAAGCTGGTCCATGAGAAGGTGTTATGTAAAACACTAGCCTCAGTCAACAAGATGAAACAAACAGTGAAAAGGAGGCTATTTTTGTTCTACAAGATGATCAAGAAGAAGGGAGAGATGATGTACCTGCTCCTTATTGGACCCAAGACATGGTGCACTTCCTTTGAATAGGCATGTGTCCTTATGGGATGAGTAAAGAAAAATAAGGCATTTCAGGCTACAGGCCATCCCATATGTTCTTATTGATGGTGTCTTGTTCAAGAGGGACATCAATGGCATTCTGTTGAGATGCATTGGGACAAATCAGGTGGAGAGGGTGCTACAATAATTCCATGTTGAAGCAGCTGGAGGCCATTTTGCTCCAAGAGTGACAGCACTCAAAATCATGAAAGCAAGATATTATTGGCCCAGAGTGTTTAATGACTACTACGCGTGGATCAAAAGATGCAAGAATTGTGCATTCTTTAAAGGCAAGGAAAGACTAACAACACTTCCATTGCACCCAATATCAGTCGAGCAACCTTTCATGCAATGGGGATTGGACTTCATTGGAGTCATCAATCCAAACTCAATCCAAGGTCACAAATGGATCTTGACAATGACAAATTATTTCACCAAATGGACCAAGGTAGTGGCACTCAAGGAAGCAAATGAGTCTAGTATCCTGGATTTCTATGAAGGGATAGTGACTAGATTTGGAGTGCCGACACCATCATATCAGATAATTCATTAGCATTTATAGGTTCCAAGATCACATGATGGGCAGTCAAGAATGGGACTTATTTGAGTACTTCATCAAACTATTACCCTCAAGGTAATGGCCAGGTTGAGTCCACAAACAAGAACCTAATAAAGATCATTAGAAGAACTCTTGATGAGAATAAGAGGATCTAGAACAAAAAGATCAAAACATCCTTATGGGCTGATAGAATAACACCCTAGAGATCTACAGAAGTTCTCCATTCAAGCTCGTCTATGGGAAAGAGGTAGTGTTGCCTATATCACTTGAGTTTCCGGCATTGGAGCTCATGAAACAACTACAGATGTCTGAATTTGGACCAATGGAGGCCAGGTATGTGGAGCCGATAGAATTAGAAGAAACCAGAGAGCATGATCTCCAAGTAATAGAGAAGAATCAAGCTTAAATCAAGAAATGCTTTGACAAGAAGACAAAGGCAAGGACATTTTAGGAAGGAGACTGGTTTTGAAATGGGATGCAGATCGAGCAAAACCAAGAAGGCATTCCAAATTTGACACCATCTGGAGTGGCCCCTATATGATCACAAGATGCAAAAGTAGCAATGATTTCCAATTGTCTACATTGGAGGGTGAAGAGTTACAGATTCCAATAAATGGGATCTATCTTAAGCACTGCTACTAAAAGGGGAGTTCTCACCCTGTACATATTAGTTTAGTTTTCTCTTTCCTCTAAGTGCTTATGCACATTGTCTTGTTGTAGTGTAGATTACTTTTCTCCTAAGTGATTTGCATGCTCTGCATGTTCCATTTGGAGCATGTATGATTTCAAATTTTGTATATAGTGTGGTGTTGTTTTGTTGCTCTCATGCAGTGTTTGGACTTGGCATTTGGTCAAGATCAGTTTCGGTTCTAATGGGTTTCCAAGTGGCCCAGGGGTTAGTTTTCAAAGTTCAGATCAGTAGCAGGCTATCACTCATGACTCCATGCCCAATGGATATGACAAGGAAATTGGTCTTTTCATCTAGTAGGCAGATACCCCTGTGAGTTACCAAATTGTTATCCATATTTTTCCCTGTGCCAAATATTGGATTGACCATGATCCCACATAAAAGGAAATTGAGTCAAAAGGTAGGCCGAAAAGGCTTAAAATTGGCTAAGTATAAAGGTGTAAACGGAGAAGGCCAAGTGTCGATAGCGCTATTTCAAAGGGTAAAAGTTACAAAATGGCCCGCAACTCTACCATAGGAAAAAGTCAGCAAATTTTGTGGAAAAAAGGGGAAAAGGAAATTTTGGGCCCGCGAACCTGATTTTCACCATTTTTGCCCTAATTTAGTTGTAGAGTTTCAAATGGCCATATCTTTTGATTCTACGGTTGAAATTCATCAAATTTGATACCATTGGAAAGATGTTGAACCCTTTACACCATGGAAGCTTCAATTTTGAAATTTGGTGAGTTTTGGCAAGAAAAAATGAAGAAAGTCCTGCAGGGGGAAAAAACACAATGTACATCCAACCACCGAAATTTAATGCGGTATGGCACCCATTTTTCTCTAAGCATGGTCGAATACATTGGAAAATGGATTTATGAAGGTGCCCTTGCCATTTTAATGGATCTTGTCAGGTGGTTGGACCTATAAATCAATTTCCCACGTTTCTCTCTCCTTGGTTTTTCTTCTTCATCGATAAATGCCAATTTTGGGTCATTTGTTAAGGGTTGGACATTCTTTGTTTTGTAGGCTCCCTCCTCCTTCTAGCAAAGGGATCTATGGGGTTCATGCCTTCTATCAAAATTGTATTATGTTTCTACCTCTTGGCTACTTTGTAATGGATTGTATCAATCTACAGAGCAATAAAACACATCTGTGATCGATTTTAGATCCTCTCTTGTCTCTTTTGCTTTCATCTGGTCTTCCATTATATATTTGGCTATCTGTGCTTGTTTATTGTATGCATTTTGTTGGTTTGTGTCTATTAGCAAAATAAGTGTTCATCATTCCTTTGGTGCATCACCTTGTAGTTTAGCTTTGTTTTAATTTCTGTATTCCTTCTATCCCTGTCTCCTTGGTAAAGTTTAGATTAGGATTAAGAATAGATCCTCTGCAAGTTTCTACGTATGCACCTAAATAGAGGAATAAGGAACCAACCTTTAATCTAGAGAGCTTTCCCATTTTGCAAGGTCCCACACCTTGGGAAATTTCAATGTTACGCAATCACACTAAATGAATCTTCCTTAGAAAAGTAGATTTGTACAACTCATTTGGGGGTGATGTGATTTCATGCTAATAGGTAGAATGTCTCGCAACTCACCGAATGGGTTATTTCCCAGATGGAGTCACCATATGTGCTTGAAAGTGCCTCAAAAGGCTGAAACCTTCACCAAGAGCACATCAAACCTGATGAAGTGAAGTGGTAAGGTGCTTCAAACTTGTCCCACCAAAGTGCCAAAAACTGTTGATGCAAAATCACATCGCCCCCAAATGACATCAAATTTGAGTGGGGCATCCAGTGTGACTGCATAACATGGGACCATCTCTTGAGCTGTGGGACTTGTGAACTTGAGATGGCCCTCCAGAGAAGGCCGGCTTCCTCTTCCTAATCCTAATGCTAAACTACTCCTAATGCAGAAATTACGCCTAACTACACCTATCCTAATAATGCCAAGGAGATAAGGAGAGAGAAAGTGCATAAGGAGGGAAATCCTACACTAACAAGATGATAGCACCAAGAAAAGGGGGATGCTGGTCATAATCTTAGATTATTATAATGGAGAGAGGTGAGAAATGGAGAGGATGGACAGATGCATCACAGACCAAAGATAGAGTTCACACAGAATACCACTTCAAACCCATTAAACATAACTCCCAGAACCTGCAATAGACATTAGAAGTATGCACAATACACACTGCAACTATGAGAGGCAAGAAGAGACAATAAAATAAGGAAGGATGGACAAAATGCATCACAAAACATATTTTATTGCTCCATGAGTTCACACAATACATCATCAGCGGGAAAGAGGCAAGAAAATGCCATTACAAAGCAATGGGAGGAGGCTTAAGCTCCACATTCAACCCGAGGGGAGAAAGTGTTAGGAATTTATATGTTAGTGTGAACATTAATATTATGTGTGTATTTGTAATATATGAGTTGTGATATAAACAACTCATATATAATGTTGTAATAGTTTAATTATATTTGTGAGTTGTGAGAACAACTCACGTAGCTAAATTTGTGTGAGAGAATAAAGGGATGCTAGAAATATATTAGGAGATGAGGTTGAGATATTGTAGGGATTCAAGATGAAGTTTGACTCCATGAAATAAGGAGTACAAACTATTATAAAATGTAACCCTCATGTCCCGAATGAATTAAGCAATTTTGAGTTTTAAAGCGTTCTATTTGTTTTGCAATATGGACCAAATATAATATTTGGTATCGGAGCGAGTTGCTCTCATTTTTTTAGGATCATTCATGCAAAAAAAAATCTCATCCCAACTAGTCTAATCCATATTATAAATTTTTACTAATCCTTTCCAAATTATTCTTTGGTTGTGATGATCTATGCATTTATATAAATCTGATTTGTTCCTCTCTGCGCATTGGTGCCAACGACTTGCATCAGCCATAGATTTGCGCCACTCATCCTTAGAATTAGTGGTTCATTAACTTATGAACATTATATTTGAATCCACTTCAAGTCATTTTTATAACGGTCCACATTTATTGTTTCGGAATTTTCATTGAATAAGGATGAGCAGGCATTCACTCATACAACATCATCTACTAGTTTTCTCTGCTCGCATTTGATATTGAGTTCTCTTCAACTTCTCGTTGACTTGGACGACTCACGAGTACATGACATTATTACAACTTAGACTCAAGTTCAAAATTCCTGATTTCCATGCAATCTTTCATCAATAGGTCATTTTGTCAAGTTTGAGTGTTATTTAAAAAGTAATAAAGTTAAAATACTTCTTAAATATATAGTTTAAAATGTACACGTTATGTCTATTTATAAGAGTTTGTGTTAAAGTCTAATCAGAGTTAGTTATATTTTATTTAGTTTGTTAATAGTTTGTTAATGTCTCCTCTCCATTTATGTTTTATTTGAGGTTTTATAAGTCTGAGTAATTAAATGTCCTGCATTATTTTTTTATTCCATTAAAATAAGAGTCATTAAAGTATGTGCATCTTATTGTCTTATTATTTAGTTTTAAGTTTTTTTATTTTTTAAATAAAATGTCATTCTCGTGAAATTAATTTTTATTTTATTTTATTTAGGTTTATTTTTATTCATATAAAGGAAAAAAGAATATTATTTTTTCTTTATAATAAAAATGTGTTAAGTCTTGTTTTTTAATTTTTCATTGGTAAATTAATGTTTGTAAAAAAATTGAGTCATGTCATTCTAATATTTTTAGTCTTTGTTACAAATTGTCAAAAGTTAGTATCTAGAGTCTAAATAATTCATTTAGACTTGCAAGTCATTTTGTGTCATCATTGTCAACTTTGTCTAGTTGGTCATTATATTGTTAAATGTTAAAAACGTCAAAATGTGTCATTGAAAAAGTCCAAAAACCAAAATCAAGTTTCATGAGTAACTAAGCAATTTTATCATGGAAGCTAGAGGCAACAGAGGAAGGAAGGAGGCAATCAGCGCCTCTTGTCAGTCACCAACGATGGGGCCGCATTTTTCTATGGTGACTTCATTTTCAGTTGTGTGTTTGCTTTGATATGCAGAATAAGAACAAAATATTTGTGCATGTTCACTTTGAATGTGAGAATTCCTAATGTAATCTCCTGAACATGTTGTGATATGGCATGGAAGGTGCGGAATAGTGAAACAATTGTATAGGAGGGCAGCTAACTGCAGAAATCCTCTGACTATAGAGATCCTCTAACTGTCGTACTTCTTTATGAAGATGATCGCCAGTGAAATGACCTCGTTTCATTCACATGGGATAAATGCAGATGTGTTCTTTGCATAGTAGTGGTCATGTGCAGCAAGATCTAGACAACAAGATTCAAACAGTAGTATGCAGACCTAAAAGTATGTGGTGGCATATGATTCTGGTTTCAGTTCCACTTTGCCCCATGTTCACACTAAGGGGGTGAATGTTAGGAATTTATATGTTAGTGTGAACATTAATATTATGTGTGTATTTTTAATATATGAGTTGTGATATAAACAAGTCATATAATGTTGTAATAGTTTAATTATATTTGTGAGTTGTGAGAATAACTCACGTAGCTAAAGTTGTGTGAGAGAATAAAGGGATGCTAGAAATATATTAGGAGATGAGGTTAAGATATTGTAGGGATTCAAGATGAAGTTTGACTCCATGAAATAAGGAGTACAAATTATTATAAAATGTAACCTCTATCAATGAATAAGATGTCCCGAAAGAATTAAGCAATTCGAGTTTTAAAGTGTTCTATTTGTTTGCAATATGGACCAAATATAATAGAAAGAGAGAGGGGGCAGAAGAGAAAAAATGACCAAACTTTTGAAATATGCCCCTCCTTTACAATATATAGAAGAATGAGAGAAGGAGAGAGGGAAAATTCAAATCCTACTTCAACCACCCCTAGAAGAGCATTGAATCCACCTACTCTAACCACCCTAGAAAGCATTAAAATCCACCTGCAACAATGATGGGATTTACTGCAAGACCCATGCCTCCATGTGTTGTTCCTTGTTGGGCAAGAAAGGAGTCCATTCTTCATCATGGTGATAGGTGAGAGACTTGATAACCTCAAAAATGGCGGACTGGATCATTAATGGTGGCAGTGAGTAGCAAGCGCTAGGAGCTCTCCGAAAAGTCCTTTCCCGCTCAATTTGAGCTCTTGGTTGAAAGACATGGCTATCTCGAAGGTTGAGGTCGGCGCTTAAAGCGGACTCACAATATGCAAAGGGTCTGTCCCATACAGGGTCCATGTGGTAGCCCTGTGCATTTTGAAGATTCAGCCCCTTCCTTCTTACTCTTGAAGTTGTGTCGAATCGACACGTGGCATCGTCCGCGGGCCCGCTTGTTTCCATTGTGTTCTTCCTAAACCTCCTATTGGTGGAGACACTGTGCCTGACCCAAGACACGTGGAGAGATGGCACAAGTTTGGGGACCGATTTTGGATTAACCTATTGAAATAGCGTTGAAGAGACATGTGGCTCCTTCCGCTGCCTCGCCTTATGCTTAGCCGATTCAATGGCCGGTTTTCCCCTTTTTAGAGTTATGGCCATGTGGCGAGCCTGCACTAGTTTGGGGACCGCATCTGGATTTTATCCTTGAAGATGCACCATGGTGACGCATGGAGTCTTCCTTCGACCTGTCCCAAGCTTGGAATTTTTAAATGTCAGTGTCCCCTTTTCGGACCTTAGACACGTGGAGGGCTGTCGCTAGTTCAGGGTCTTTCTTTGGGCCGTGCCTTTGAAATTGTGCCGATGAGGCATGTGGCACCTTTCGCGGCTCTGCTCTACCTCCTCGTGTTTTGCCTAAGTCCTTTCTATTTGACAAAGGCTTTATGTCTAACCCGGACACATGGAGGCTTCCGTTGACTTTGTGATATTTAGCCGATTCAACGGCCGACTTTGCCTCGACTTGGACCCTTGACCACATGGTGATTTGGCATTCTTTTGGGGACCACCTTTAGATTTGACCCTTGAGGGTGCACTGCGATGAGACACGCAACATCGTCTACTAGTTTATGAGTTTTCAATGGCCGATGAGACCCCCTTTAGATCCCGACTACGTGGCGGGCTTGCGCTTGTTGGGGACCACCTTTCGGGCTTGACCTTTAAAGGTGTGTTGATTGGATGTGTGGAGGCCTCCACTGACCCTGTTGTACTTAGCCAATTTGGGCTTGCTCCTCTTCCTCCATTTTTGGTGGGTCCCTTCTGCTTATTTAGGAGTGACTACGTTGGGTCCTGGACATGTGGAAGCTTCGCACTCATTTGGGGTCTCCATATTTCTGTGCCTTTTGGAATTGCACTGAGTTTACATGTGACACCTTCCGTGACTCTACTCTATTTTACCCCGAGTCGACTCATATGCAAAGTCTGAAAACTTTGAGCCCTTTCTCCGATTCTCTCCTGTTGAGCCTCTAGTTTCCTTTGACTCGTTGGCCTCCTTTTCCGACCTTGATCTTCCATTTTTGAGCCCGCCTACCCCTTGATTGTTGGATTTGGATGTGAGCTCACGGACGAGTCGACCCTTTTGATTTTCTTGTGCAAGGTCATGTTTAATCAATTTTTCCTAGGGGCAAAATTGGGATAACAATGACCACATACTAAAATAGTAAATGATCCCATAAACACTGTTATAAATAATAGTTTGTTCAAGAGGGAAGATTTCGGAAAGGGAGCATACGAGGGATGATCATTCAGGTCAACATCATCACTCAGGATCATCATAGGCATTTCTCACAAGGCATTCAAGATCCATCTCAGGGAACTTGACATTGTATTTTGACACTCACTTTGTGGCTCAAGATGCAAGACTATCATGTGTGAGGTGAAGGTTCCAGTCATTGGCGAAACAATTCATTCAACTTGGAAGGGTTAGTTTTGAGTTCCTATCTCTTCTAAGGGGATCTTCATGAGTCACGTTTGTGGTCATCGTCGAAACCATTCAATAGTGTTTTTAAACACTCAATCCAAGGTGTCTGTGATCCATCTGAAGGAGTTTCTCATGGTGCAAAGAGGTTAGGGAATTAAAGTTCATCATATTGAAGCATTCCATCGCTTGTCATCCGGAAGGATCCATGGAATTCATTAGAGGCATATCTTTCATCATCAACATCATTCTTCCCCCTTCTTCTTCCTTCTCTCTCTCCTCTCTTCCTCCCTCCAACTTTCTCTCTCTTCAAATGTTCTAATTCTTCATTGGGGTTTACAATTTTTGATATTCCTTTAAGTTATTTGAAAAAAACTTTAAAAACATAATGTAAATTAATTCACCTTGATTATATAAAAGGGACTTAATATTTTCTTAGGAATATGAAAATTCTAAAGTTAGAAATAGGGCATATGAAGTGTCATCGGAAAGATGAAGAGTCGAGTTCTTCTTTATAAATTGTAATGAGCTCCTCATTTTGGCTTCTTAGTTGGTTGTCAATTTGTAATCTCATGAGAGAGTAATTCTTGTGAAGGAACAAAGAGATATCTGAAATTATTCTATTTTCCCACTCTTGCATTCCTCTATTCTTGCTATGTACAATTTCTGCTCGAGCATCAATACAAGAAGGAGTTTATAGCCTTTTTGACTAAGGGATTTACTTGATTATTTGTGCTCATAAGTCCTAATTGGTCTTGTTGCCATTTGTAGGGTTGTTTCTTCTTAAATTTAATGCGTATTGGAACTTTCTGATTAATGGGTGTGGGACTTTGATTTTCTACCCACGACATTAATCCCCTCATTTATTTTTCTCACTCCCTTTCCCTTTCCCTTCTCTCGCAAAGTACTCTCTAGCAAGAAATTGCTAGATTTTCCACAGGTCAGTGGAGTTCCCCTGTTGGATCCCCGATCGAAAGACCACGACACAAATCAATTTTCATGCACATGTAAACATGAAAGCTACACCGTTTAAGTAAAGGGACTTAGATTCCTAGAGCATTGGCAAGAAACCCACAAATTTGTCCACACAAAAAAATTTCTCGCCAACACACACACACATGATTCCTTCACTTAAGTTTCATCATTAACAAGTGAAAGGTCGACCTAGGGTGAGAAGAAATGACAAGAAAGAAGTAACATCTGAAAAATAAGAAGAAGAAAGAAAATGGACAGAAGTTCCCGAGGGTACAACAACACCTAGGCTCTCCCGTCCCTAATGGGCGAGTTATGTACGAGGGGATGTTAAAAGGTAAAATAGTGAAATTAGAGATGAGAAAGTTGTTGGCTAGCATGTAAAATTGTAAGGTTTAAGTCCGTAAAAAACAAGCAATAATGATAAGAAAGATAAAAACAACATCAAAGAAAAACAAGTGTTGTTAATGATTGTTTCTCTTGCTTAGGAATCATGTATATAAATGAATTGTTTAGAGGTTAGATGTACATAGTAAGTGTGTGATTTAGTGTCTACAAATTATTACAACTAGATAGTTTTCCAATATCCATGTTTTTAATGTATAAAACCGAATTATTTCTCCATGAATTTCCCCACCAAAACATGAGAGCAAATTCCACTTCTAAAATTATGCATACTAATCTAATCCATCCACACCCTTAAGAATGTATCATTGTTGTTTCCTCTTTCATATGGTTCTCTATAAAACAACTTAATTTCCATTATTTATGACTTTGAAAAATGATCCCATGTGGGATCGTACTTTGGTTATCAAAGGAAGACCTTGCCATAGTTTTTCTTGTTGTCTATTGGGGTGTTGAACCATTCTAAAACGTTCCTTACATTTCACATCTTAAAATATAATACTCTTAACTTTATATAAATTGGTGGCCAAATTCAAACCCTCTTTAATGGTTATTCATTATAGATCCACTTTTCTAATATTATTAATGTTTTTACTAAACTTATTAATCTCTAACGAGAACAATCTTAAAAATTCTTTTACTTTTAAATGTCATCACATTAGTTTTTGAGAAATTGAGAAAACAAAACGGGTTTACCTTATACAAATGGATACATTCACAATATTGAAATAAATCCTCCGTGAAAGTGGAGAAATAAATATCACTTCAAATATTTTTGGACCATATAAAAATTATTTGACCATATGATTTTATTAGAGAAGACAATTTGATATCTACCATTCCTTAATGTTTAAGCTCACCATTCAAAATTATCCACAATACCTTAGCATCCTCCCACCTCAACTCCTTTGGACCCATACTTCAATTAGTATAATTTCAAGTTAAAGAAAATGATCATACAGATATATAGATCCAAACCTTAAGCATAACATCATCTCATAAGGGATTGCGGTTTTGTGAAATATCAAAATGAGTGTACTCATAACCCTATATAAGATCATGGCATGGATATCCTCCATATTCACATTTATCATTATATCCTTCTCTAACCCCTTCATATAAGTTAAAAAAATCTCTAACATTACTTATATAAATCCATGTGTTATTGTAATTCATTCTCCTAATGAATATTATAAGATTCAACCTCTCCCTAGTGTATATTTATTTTGAATATCCAGCTAACACAATTTCCACCCTTGATCCAAAGTTTGATGAGATTTTGGTTCCATTAACTGTCTTATAAAAATGTACACAACACTAGTAAAGTGCTCTCATGTATTATGATATACCTACATGATTCATTCCTCTTTGTACCTCTTTAAAGTCTCCTTGGACTATCCCTTATTCTAAGGATTTGTAAAAACCTATTGCCATTAACCCCATGGGATTCAATAAGAATAAAATATTCTCCTCAAGGAAAATCTCCCTTAAGATCTAACCTTCTAATATCTTCTGCAACTTTAATCTCCTCCACTTTTGAATATCTCTTATTTTTATCATGTGTAACATACTCTTCAAATTCCTCTTACCGTTTTAGATCAAACTCAACAATATCCCTCTATGACTCTCCATTGTCTTCCTGTTTTTGCATATCCTATTTTATCGCTTCATCCTCCTAGCCTCCCTCTTACATCACCACCCCTTTTATATCTCCTTCAATTCATTTCTATATCTTACTAATGCTAAAATTTACACTTAAAAATTAAAACAAATGCTGATTTCCCACTTCCATGATAAGACCTAAATAAAATCAATATATTTTTTCATTTTTTTATGAATTAAAGATATATTACTTAAAATAAAATAATATAGACTATTATAAAAACAAGGTGGTATGGAAGAAAATCATGAAATCGTCACACTAGGCCAAAAAGTGGCCTATGAATAAAGTATAATAAAAAAAGACTAAAAAATGTTGGAATAAATACAAGACAAGAAAACTAAGAAAAAATAGTAAAGAGGTTAGAAGGAGGTGATTATTTATAATAGGGATTTACCCAACCACCACATGGAATATCCTTCACCTTAAAAATGGGGTCCCAACTAGTATTGGTCGTTATAGATACCTAGATTTTGAAAATTTTCATTTGACTATGAAAACTTTAGATTTTTACTTAAAACATGACTTGTGCACACATCCCAATCCTAGGTGACTTATCTACATCTCTTTTCCATTGGTTTCTTACCTCTTCACACTTCTCGCTTTCTCACATAACCAACACATGAATCCACAATAATATTATCTTCATAGACATCATTCCTAAAAAAATGAACAATATCACTAATGATCTTTATGGGACCATGTACCTAGGACCAAAATGTCCCACGGTTTGGTTTGAGATCAAATAGTCTTATCTCCCGCCACCCAATTATCACTTTTCTAGTTTTATATCTTTTCATGGGTTAGTACATATCTCATAGGCCGGACTTGATGTGAAATTAAACCTATGAATTCCTATATAAGGAATTTCAACTCACTTATTGACCTCGCATAACACTCATCTAGTACTCTCAAGAAAACTCATTGAAAACACATTATTAAAGCACTCTAAGATCTGCTAAACTCCTTCAAAGTAAATACATAACCTAAAATCAGTCCATACATAGGTATAAATCCAACCAAAACATGTTCAAGATATTTTCTTCTCACTTTATATGCATTCTAAGTCAAGCCTAGCCAAGCTTAATCACACCAATCCTTTATATCTCATTGTCACATGATCAAGTTGTCAAAATATATATTGCTTGTTAGGTGGAAAACTATGTGTAGTTTGAGGCTTCTTCAAGTAGTGTTGAAATAAGTGGTGAAGGGATAGTTTAACCCAAACAATAACCTTTTTGTAGGGTTTCCTACGCATTCTTAGGGTTTGTGGGTATTTTGCATCACACATAAGGTTTCACGATGTGCGACTCCTAGAGTTATATTGTGAAGGTCATTGAAGAGTGTCATAGATGCAAAAAAGTAAAAAGCATTAGCACATCTCCATCTAAAACCATACATCTCAGGGCCATACCATACCACACTCTAAGATAAGTCATACAATTCCATACTAGCTCAATTTTAAGCTACAACTCTAGTTTTGAAGCATCTCTAGGTCATTCCAAGTTTTCACAATCACTCTTTGCGATTCAATAAAATGTGCTTATTTTATTAAAATCTAAATGTACAGAGCTGTTGTAAATGAAGTACAATGAAATATGAATGCTATTTTTTAAAATTTAATTTTACTAATGAAAGGAAATAAGAGGGATAAAGGACTTACCTTGATTTCACTTACCTCACAAATCACCGAGATTGAGTAGTGTGATGAAACAAAATAACAAACCATCACAACAAACCACAAAAATATGTAGTAGAGGTGGAAACAACTAGATGAGGGTGCCTAGAGAGGGATGGAGGCAATTAGGGCGCCCGGTCTTGATTATGGGCACCCGAGTCTACAAAAAATGTTAGGAACTAGTTTTTATATGATTGTTAGGGCTTCACACTTATTTTCCTTTGGTCGCGTGGATGTCACACTTGGATTGTCGAGGTACTTGTAAACCTGCAATGAATAAATCACCTATAAAAACCTCAAATAGACATCAAATCCTAAAAAGAAAGATGCAAAATGAGGGGCCAGATTGTCCTCCTCGGTCATAATGGTGGACTTACAATTGAGAACTACACTACATCTCGGATGAATGCAATTTTGTGCTTGTGTGTGCAATAGGGCTCCTAGGTTTTCCTCACACCAATGATGTAAAGATAATATACAATAGCTATATAAATATGCAAATGTGTGGATGGAATAGAATGAAATCCCTTTCCTATGCAGTGTGTATGCAAAATAATGGCCCAAATGTAGTCCCTTGCTCTATGTAGATAAGTAGCCCTTGATAAGAATAGTCTGCACATATAATGATATGTATGTTATTATATAGGGATGTCTTTTTGAATTTCAACACTAATGACACAACATGCTTTGACTAGTACCTTAGGAGATGAGAGGAAAAACCGAAAAGAATGACCTAAAGTGCCAAAAATAAGATCAAACGAAAAAAGCAAGGGTGTGCCTAGGATGGATAGGAGCGCCTAGCGCTAGTGTCTAGTCCTGTGCTAGTTTCTAGAGACAAGTGAAGAAAAATGAGTGAGAACCGATAGATAATGATCCTGCGACCTAACCAAAACTATGTATATGAGTGATAAGTGTGTAAGACAAAAAAATACCAACAAGAAAAACATATGGACTATGGGATGGGTCATTAGTGAATACTTTTCTTACACAAGATAAATATATAAACAACATACTTGGCGTGTATAATAATAGTAGTAAGTAGAAAGCAAGGTAACATAAAGTAGATACAAATGCATACCGGGAAGTCCATGTCACTCAAGTATGTGAAGAATGTAGTAGAAGTGCGTGCTAAGTGAGAACATATAACATGATGAACTATGGATCAACATGTTGATTGATGCGGCATAATGAGAGACACGAGATTGTTATGAGGAGCACTAAGTGAGATTGATGATTGTGATGTTGAATGATTGGAGATTATGATTTTTTGTTGACGAATATGTGATGGGTAAGGGAGTGATCAGTTCCCAAACCGATTGCATGTGTGTGAAAAATGGATTATCTGGGCATCCTTCTCGCTAGAGGAAGAGTGTAGGGAGAGAGGTTTAGTTTTACTCTCTAACTTTAACTACAACCTCAAAAGATCTAGCCACTATATAAGAACAAATATTAAATTTTGATGATTTTGGATCCAATTTTAATCAAACGTGATAACCCATATAGGAGTAGTATAGGAAAGGAAATGACGTCTCATTTCCCCACTCCATATGTGTTTCCACAATGTGTATGTGTTGGCTTCCATGTTAAGTCATCTGGGAAAGTGGTGATATACCTCCCAAGTTAGGTCATATGGGAGGATAAATACGATGTGTTCATGTTTATTGATTGAATAGCGGAAGATTTGTGTTTTTCTAGGTTTGAATGTATGTGATTTATTGATTGGTTACTCATGGAGATATTTTACATTGTTTCCCCAGTTAGGTCATTAGGGGAATCGATAAAAAGTGATGTGAAATGTTGTATGGTGTATGATAAAGTTTTCTATAATGACGAATTAGAAATGTATAATGATTGCGTGATGGTGTAAGGGTAATTATAGGATGACCCCAATTATATGCCCCCATTTTAGAGAAAGGGGAAGTGATAACCGGGAGGGGCGTTGAGATGAAAATAAGCGCATAATGATGGAATGGAGAAATTATGATAGATATCACAAAAGTATGTGTATATCGAATGAGAATGATGTTCAAGAGAAAAATTGTGGGTGAAGTGTGTATGATATGGTAGTAGGAAGAATTTTAAAAAGAATGCATAAAATGGCATAAAAATCAGAGTAAGTATTCCTAAGATATAAGGGAAATTGTGCGATGTGTATTAGTTAGGAAAATGAGTGCTAAAAATGACCATATTAAAGTAAATCATGGAAAGTTACTATCAATAGTAATGTGATAAAGTGATTAGGAAACTCATTTGATTATTACACGAGTGTGAATGTGAGCTTTGGGTGTGTGAACATTCCGCAAGTTAGAGCACCACGACCATGTTGATTTGATATGGTAGTGAGAAATGTGGCATCCCATACAATGACAAAGTTGGTAAGCATGACTTTTTAAAAAAATGTGTTGACATTAATCATTTTGATGAATTTTTGTGAATTTTTTGTTTTTGAATTTCTTGGCATTTTGGACTTGGACAAGAGTGGTGAAGGCACTAATGACCTTCGGGAAAGGAGTGCCAAAAATGGGCGCTAGTGTCCTACTCTGGGGTGACCTAGTCCTGTGGCTAGATATGCGTGTCCAAAAAGCACTTGGTTGAGTCCAAAGTGTTGTAGATGTAAAAATTGATGTGTGTTGATGTTGTAAGTGGGTATTTTTTACAGGTATGAAGTTATAACACTATTTTTGTTGTCATTTTGTGGTGTGTAGAGGGATATCCATTCGAGAGAGTTCTGTGGTGGTCACTATTTGACTAGATTTCTTGGATCGGGGTTGTCGATGATGAGAGGGATATTTTGGATCTGTGCACCTGCGACACATAACAAAGATGGGGGATGTGCCCCATAATATACCTATGCTTATAATGTTGTGTGAGAGGTGGTGTATAGATACTTGCACCTTTTGGTTACCTATAGGGGAGATGACAAATCACTCTAGAGGATGTGTATCACATACTTTGTGACAACCTATTGTGGGCTATAGGGTACATGTTATGGCTGTGGGTGATATACAAAGATTGATGAGGGTCGTTAGGTGGCACTCAAGTTTCTACTAAGGCCATTATTATCCTTGATGCTATTATGAGATCAAGGGTTCTGCGATTGCGATTTTTTTTTGCCGTGGTGATTGCTTCGTTGATTGCAGTGGAGGGTGGTAGTGTAGGTATCTTATATAAGATGAATGATATCTACTTACAACAGAGGAGGAGATTACTAGGTATGCTTGGGCACAATGTGTGTTGGGCCACATGTATAGAGATCTATACATATTTGCAAAGAAGCAACATAGGGGTGGTATCGGAGCTACCAAAATATTGCATGCATGGGCCTATAAGTATATTGCGAATCGAGGCAAGTTGGTGGATCTCGGGAGATTGGGATAGGCTAGATTTATTGGATGGGAAATGGGTAGGTGTAAGTGGCAGGAGGATGGATACCGATACCTATAGAGTGATGATAGATCGCATGGGGCCGAGGCCATGATATGGAGGCCATATCGAGACTATCGAGGATGGCTAGAGGATGTAGTAGAGATGCGATGGATATAAAAGATGATGTGGTTAGAGGACTAGTTTCCAGGGGTGGCCAAGTTATTTCAGGTTGATTAGGTTTCACAATAATTTGGTATGGTTTAGGACGTGCTTCCAGAGCCATATGTATGGGTTAGAGATATTAGGGACCGAGGAGGGTTGGAGCTAGACTAAGGAAGACATGAGAGCAATTAGTACCTCCTAGGACAGACGAGGCCGACGTGGTATTAAATCGATAGATGTGGACGACGCAGGGTGCACCGAGGCATATCGTGCATGGTGGGCATCACATTGGTGGTTATATTTATATCCAGTGTATGTGGATGTGTAGGTTTACTTTGCTAAGAGGAGTAGAAGGAAAAACACTTGGCGCCATGGCATAGCATAGTAATAACAAATTGTAAGCATTTGTATAATTTTTTTGAATGATTTGTTATTTGGTTACATAACTATTGTTATTTGTCTAATTTGTTGTTCTTATGGTTATAAGTGATGTGTATTGGTCATTGATTGTGGACACCTCTATCTCAGTACATTGACGCATAATGTGTCCACCAACATACTCACGGGTGGAGGCATGCAAGAGCGTGTAGATGATATTGTGGGTGAGCATGCCAACATCAGTTAGAACTGGATCATCAAGATATACATACCCCCTTAGTGGTCATTAATCATACTTAAATTGGATTAAGATTGAGATTACAACAACCATGCCTAACCCTAATTCCAACATTCCTTAAGTTTTTTATCCAACACTAGCTTGATTAGATATGGAGAACTTCATTAATTCATGTTTGCATTGTTATTCATTAACATGGCATAAAAAGTAGTTATCCTAAAAGCAGGAAAAAAAACATCAACGTTTAATTCCTAATGCAACCTAGCTATCCAAATCAAGTGTGTCATCCACCTAGATTCAACTAGTGTTTACTTTATAAACGAAGTTATAAAGATTAAAGATCATAACCACTATTCCTTTTATCTTTCATTCTTTGAGAGAGGAAGAGTCTTCCTCTACATGGTTAGATGTTAGGTTTAACATAACCTTTTTATCGTTCATTACTTATATAGTTTAATTGTATGTCCTCAACATATTTCATTATTAAACTATAGTTGTGTAGTTAGAGAATGATATCTTTTGCAATTTAACAAGTTCATTATAATAAGGGAGATTATACTATCTCCTTAATCCAACTCATTATCGACAAAAAAATAGTATACGAAAAATATAAAGAATACCGAAGATATCACTATTATTTCCGTCATACAAGTACAAAAGAATTCACATTAAAAATTGGAGTCCAAAAAAAAACCTTTCAATTCATGATGATAAATAAAAATTTACAAGACTATGTATTTCAGACATTACTCCGCATGTTAATCAGAATTAATATCTTAAAAGAACATCACTTTTATTTTCCAATACAACTCAAGAATGAATCGAAATTCTTTACATAAGATCAAAAATTAAATAAGCCAATGCATCATAAAAGTTCTTGCCTTATTTTATCACTTATAATGTCCATCTGCAAAAATTGCTAGCACGGGTTAGTTCAATGAACTGAGCATGATAAGCACTAAGTATTAAAGTGAAGTGCATTCCACTAATTGTTCCATTAAAACAACTCTGCTTTAATGAAACAATTAATATATCATACAAATAATCATAAGTAATAACATCCAGAAAAGAAGTACAATAAAAGAGTCTGAATTCACTTTTAAGAAAAGAGCATAATATAATCTGCAACATCTACATTATATCATAAGGTTTAATTGATCCTATCAATTACTTTAAAACAATAAGGTCTTGTCATATAATTGTTTCATAATTCTATAAGAATAGAAATACACATTTATCTTTATTAAGAGGAAAAAAGTTAATTACATTATAGCTCTTATTAGGATGCTTCATCTTTCCATATAAGAAAAAGAAGAATAATCAATACATACTTATTCCCCATACCCTAATTATCTGAAAGACAAATACAAGTTTAGAACAAACTAAATTACTTCAGTTCAAGATAACAATATAAGGATTCAACATTAAAGAAAAAAATCTAACAAGAATCCCAAATCAATCCAAGTAGGGTAGAGAGTCAAAATAGTCCTCCTGCAAGTCTAAACTAACTTCCACATGTTAGAAGATACAATTCAAAGATATGAAACCAAACATTCCACAACCCAAGCTAGACTCACACAGAATTAATCTCTTATCCATTCCATCCAAGAAGGGTTCCAAAATAAGACAGAGTGTAAAAAGAGACTACCTTCCAATATCAATCCAAATGGAGTATGACTCAATCAAGCAAAACAATCGGTCTAAGCATGTTATTATTTTCTTTCCAACATACCGACTCAACTAATTTCCTTCCACATCATAACAACCAATGACTTATACAAAGTAGACCAAACAATCCACAATAAATTTCCATCTCAGAAGATATCGAATACATAAAAGTTCAATCAAATGAACTTATCCAAACAACAGTAAAAAGGGATCTCAATTAGAAAAGGGGCCAATCAATAATTTATTTCATTTATACCATCAAATGAATTCCCAATTCTATTTCAAACTTAGAAGTTCTTTAACTAGTTCCCAAGAGAGAACACAAAACCAAACACACAGTTAAAAGAAAGCACACTTCTAATTTCCTTTACCAATCTTACCAACTGGTTTACCTATTCCCATTCACCAAACACAAGTTTGAATTCAATTCTCGAGCGAAATACACAAAGATACCCCAAAAAATAGTACACTGTCCCCAAGAGAACATATTCCTTTCTCTTTTCAATCCCAAAGATTCGTTCAATGAATCCAACAAGGAATATAAATCCACAAACAATATAAGATATACACGGTTCAATACAACTCACAAAATCAAAAGACTGAAAGACCATTACAAGGCTTCAACAACTCAATGCAAGAGAACAAATAGTTTGTGAACTAGTTAAGAACAGTTATACAAAAATCTGAACCGAGATATTCTATCCTTACATACAAATTTAGTACCCTAAGGTATTCAATCCATATTTTTGATAAAACCCACAAATCTATTTAAAAGATCTCAAGAGAGTAATAAAAATCAATATACGTTTACGTCAAGTAATGTCACAATCTTACATCCATCTCGATTGAAACAGAATCACAACAAAGACTCTCAAGTTTCATCTAAAAAACTTGCGACAAGAAGGTATTCATTTCAACATTGTTCACAAGAAGGAAAATGCATACTTTGTATTTCCATAAACCTCTTAAACTGTTAATGACCATTCCAATGAACTCTATATCAAACCAAACCCATAACAAGGTACAGTTATAGTCTAATAATCCTTCAAACAAAATAGTCATGCTTTCAACAAGACGTGGGATTTCTTAGAGAAGAGAAGGGAAGAATATCCCCCAAACTCATATGCTCTTACCAGTTCAAAATACAGTATAGTCTAAAAGATAGAAGTACTACAACCATTCCCACTCAAGAAGCTACACGGAGAAGATCTCAAAAGAGATTACCAAAACAACTAAAACTAAAACTAATCTCTCAAGTCTCTTTCAAGCAGATAGTCCCTAAAACGAGTTCAAAGCATTTTCAAATCCTTGAATATGAGTAAAACTCCAGCTCAAAATATAAGTACAAAATCAAACACATCGATTACAACATAAGTTCGAATGAAACAAATATAGAATACTAGTATAGTGTCAAACACGAAGCTTCGAACAAAATTTTAGAACAATAAAAAGTTCCAGTACAAGATCAAATGAGACATAAGGCTCCAATACAAGCTCAGAACAACCACGAAGCTCCAATAAAAACTCAATGAAACACAAGACTACAATAAAGGTTTAGAATCACACAAACAACAAATGCCGATTCGAACAACATCAGCCTTGAATACCGGTTTGAGATGAAATATAGAGCTTCCAATACAAGCTTCGCATGCTTGTCACCATTAAAATAGCACAAAGAAAGTTTCCCAAAAACTATCATTACTTCGCAATGGATTTACATCCTAAAAACCACATATTTTCATAAAAACATGACAACAATTAACTAGACAAATCATGCAAATATTTATCTCATGAGAGAAGAATTGTTTAAATGAATCACATAGAAGAAAACAAGAAATCTTAATGGGTAGATCCTATCATTCCCGATAGTGCCTCTACCCAAGGAGACTTCCAGCCGAGCTTCTAACTCTTTTTCTTCTCCATGATAGATCAACAACCAACCAAATTTTCTTCCAAAGCCTCATATACATTCCCTTGATAAAAAATAGACTAGTGAAATAAAAAATAGCCAAGAAGAAGAAGAAGTCGAACTGGTGGTTACAGAATCAGATAGCTCCATGCAGAGAAAATTCGTGAGACATGCAAAACCAAACAACCTCTCACAAATCCACCTCCCTTGTTTCCAAGATAGTTTGCACAAAAAAACTGAGATCCATTAATGCCATTACTCCCAATTCTCCCACTTATCTCTCCTTGCCACTACCTCCCAAAACTGGTGAATGCCATTTTTAATTTAACATGCAATTCCATATTTAGTGAAGCCTCCACGTAAGCCTCCACTAGAGTTAACTAGCCTTTGCCAAAATTAGTAGTACCTCCATGCATTAAACCCAAATCAAATCACTTGAATTCCATTGGAACCATCGCCTTAGTGCCATGTGACCCTTAGGTTCCTTTTTAATAGTTTAGGCTAGATTTCCCAAGACTTAGGTTAGTCTAACAATAAATCACCTTAGGTCTTAAAACTTTCCATAGGTAGTTTCCACCTTAGGTTAGATTAAATTCAAAACCATTAGTATTAGGCATTAGGTTAATATAGTCTAGCATTACTATAGTAATCTCCCCCTTATTCATTTAGCACAAGAGCTTAGGTTAGGACACCACCCCAACAAAATAGAATAAGAAGCTTAGGTTAGATTATAACCCCAATTAAGTAGACGTAGCTAGGAAGTAGGTGCTCTTACCTAGTTTAGGATACCATTAGGATAGTCCTTTAGTTTTAGGGTTATGATCCCCTTCATAGTCTTGAAGCAGACTATTTTTGTTATGCCTTTAATGTCCTACAGAGATCAATCCCAAAGACCCAAGCACAAACATACAACCGAATGAAGACACGTTCACTCAAGCCCAAAGAATTTGTAACATACAAATTTCAGTCTGCTATGTCTCTCAAACTAATGAATGTCAATTTACCATTCATTTCGTTAAGAAGATTTAAAACATTCCTTGGATCACTGAAATTGATCCAAGGATGAGTCAGTAAAAGAGATAAGTTTGCAACTCTCAAAATCAGATTACAACTTATCAATAAGAAGTGAAAATGGATTCTTGCAAGCCATATCATTCCATTCTAAAGAATCCAAGAGTAGAAATGATTTATCCATAACAAGCATGATTTTCAACAATCAAGGGAACACACCTCATTCAAGAAAATCACATGCCAACACTTGTAATGCAAAGAGAAATATAACAGTTTGTCCAAGGTGTTACATACTTCCCTCCTAAAAAGAATCATTGTCTCGATGATTATCTCATTTTGATCATTGCATTAAGGATAATCAATTTATTCACTTTCTTAACATATGTTTGCAACAATATCAGAATTTAAAGTTCCAGAAATCAACATTCACATAGCTATTTATTTAAAAACAAATAGTTGTCTTTCCATAACTGGAAGACTTATTGTCATATAAAGATAAAATCATAAATTTTATCAGTCATCATAGTCAATTCTGATCAAATAAATATGGAAAAGTAGTTTTCATATCTTCTAGGTTTTCCCAGGTTGCACTTTCTTCATTAAACTGGTCCCACTGGACCTTACATTGACTTATTTCACGATTTCTTAAATGCAACTGGTGAGTTTCCAGCACTCGTATGGGTTTAACCACGATTATTCTTGGGTCTTGGACCTGCAAGGAATTCTAATTTAACACATGTGATAAATCTGAAACGTATTTCTTAAGCAAAGAAATATGGAAAACATCATGCATTCATGACAAAGTAGGAGGTAATGCTAAACGGTAAGCTATAGGGTTGATTACTTCAACTATCTCAAAGGGTCCCACATAATGAGGTGATAACTTGGTAGCCTTGCCAAAAGTTATAGAGCTCTTTTTCAGTTTAACCCAAAGAAAGACTTTCTCACCAAGTTCAAATTTCCTGTCAACCCGCTTTAAATCAGCATAACTCTTTTGCCTATCTGCTTTGCTTCTTTCAAGTGCTCACGAATCATTTTAACTTGTTGTTCCATTTCAGTAAGAATTTCAGGTCCAATTACCTCTCTATCCTCAATGCTTGTCCCAACTAACGGGGGTTTTGCATTTTCTTTCGTATAATGCTTCAAAGGTGCCATCTTAAGAGAGGCATGATATGTGTTATTATATGCAAACTCAACTAGTGGAAGGTACTCTTCCCACTTATATTGCTGATCCATATAATACATTCGTAACATATCCTCTAAAACTTGATTAACTCTTTCAGTCTGTCCATCCGTTTCCTGGATGATATGTAGAACTGAAATTTAGCTTAGTTCCTAGAGCTGCATTAAGTGTTTGCCAAAACCTTGACGTCATTCTAGGATCTCTATCTGATATGATTAATTTAGGTACTCCATGTAATCTAAAAATTTCATGCACAAATATTTTAGCCAATATAGGAGAATCATCCTTCAGATTACCAACAATAAAATGTGCTACCTTTGTTAGTTTATCAACAACTACTAAAATAACATCATGTTTATTTCTTGACATAGGCAACCCTTGTACAAAGTCCATGCTTATCACTTGCCACTTGTATTGTGGTATGCTATGAGGATACAATAAACCGGCTGGGTGCATATGTTCCACTTTAACATGTTGACATTCAAGGCAATGTGTCACAAAATCAATAACATCCTTTTTCATTCCTTTCCAAAAATATTGCTATTTTATATCAACAAGCATCTTTGTAATACTAGGGTGTCCAGAAAAAGGTGAATTGTGAAATTCTGCTAACAATTTCTTTCTTAAATCATTTAGCAAAGGTATGTATACTCTATTTTCAAATCTTAAGATTCCTTTGTTATCAAAGTGAAAACCTCAAATCATTTGGATCTGCAGCAAGCGCTGTCTTTACTTGTTGAAAGTAAGAATCAGATTCCATAACACTTTTTACTTCATCCTTAAATTGAGTTCTCAATGTTATAAGAGCAGAAATGTGCTTCCTACGACTTAGAGCGTCAGCCACTCTATTTTCCTTACCCTTGATATAATTGATGTCAAAATCATATTGAGATAAAAACTCTAACCATCTTTGTTATCTTGCATTAAGATTTGGCTGAGTGAAAATATACTTCAGCCCAAGATGATCAGTTTTCAATTCAAAAGGCTTACCAAGTTGGTAATGCCTCAAACTTGTAGTGCATGAATAATGGCAACATGCTCTAAATCATGTGGAGCATAATTCAACTCATGTAACTTTAGTTTTCTAATTTTGTAAGCTATGACATGATCATTTTGTAACAAAATACCTCCTAGACCTTCACCAGATGCATCAATTACTACCATAAAGTATCCATTAGGATCTGGTACCACTAGAATAGGTGCTGAAGTTAACTATTCCTTCAAAGTTCTGAATGTAGATTCATATTTTTCACTCCAAACAAAATTCTTATCCTTCTTCTGTAAAGAAGTTATTGGTGCAACCACCTTAGAAAAATCTTTTACAAATTTTCTATAGTAACCAAAAAGCCCCATGAAGCTTCTAACTTCATGTACATTCTTTGGTGCAAGCCACTCAGTTATAGCTACAATTTTAAAAGGATCTACAAAAATTCCATTCTTACTTATTACATGTCCCAAATAGTGCACTTTTGTGTCATAGAAAGAAAATTTAGATAACTTACCATATAACTATCTCTTTCTCAAGATTTCTAAAACTATCTTCAAATGCTCATGGTGTTCCTCAATAATTTTAGAATATATGAGAATGTCATCCAAGAATACAAGCACAAATTTTTCCAAGTATTCTTGAAAGATATTATTCATTAAATTCATAAATGTTGTAGGTGCATTTGTTAATCCAAAAGGTAAAACCGTGAACTCATAATGTCCATACCTTGTTGCAAAGTTGTTTTATGAATTTCCTCATCCTTAATCCGTAATTGATGATATCCAGATTGAAGATCTATCTTAGAATATACCGATGCTCCATGCATTTGATCAAATAGATCATAAATTCTAGGGAGTGGGTATCTATTCTTGATTGTTGCTTTATTTAACATTCTGTAATCAATGCACAATCTAATTGTTCCATATTTCTTTTTCACAAAAATTACTGGTGCTCCCCAAGGTGAAACACTTGGTCTAATCAAACCTTTAGAAAAATTTCTTGCAATTGAGCCTTAAGCTCTACTAATTCTATAGTAGTCATTCGATATGGTGCCTTAGAAATAGGCTCGGTTCTAGGCTTGATCTCAATTGTGAAGTCAAACTCCCTTTTGGGTGGAAGACCTAGTAACTCTTCCGGAATACGTCACTGAAGTTTCGTAACAACGAGATATTGTTCCAAGACATCGTTGTTCTCTTCAATTGTTTCTGCAATATTTACTGCATATAAGGTACAACCTTTATTTTTGGCCTTTTTAAGTTACATAGTTGACAATTTTCTAACAAAAATCTCATGTTTCACACCCTGAATCTCTGTTGTTTTCTATAGGTCATCTAAACAACTAATGTGTTTTTCAAAATAGTCCACTTTAGCCTTATGTTCTACTAACCAATTAACACCTATGATTACATCATAAGACCCCAAAGGTGCAACATAAAGATCAACTTTAGTGGAAAAACTAGGTAAGTCAAGGACTGCTCCAAAAAGACACATACTAACTGTATGAACAACATTGTTTCCATAATGTACAATCCATGTTTTATCCATGTTTCCAGCTTTTCTTTTTAGTTTTGATGCTAATTTACTAGAAATAAAACATTTAGTAGCTCCGGTGTCAAAAAGAATAGTTATAGGTAAACCAAATAACTTACCTGGAACCTCTATGGGCATGGCCTATTTCTCAGCTTGCTTATCAACTACTGTAGCATGTATCTTGTGCTACTGATTATGATCATCCTTTTTCAAAGGGCATTGATTTGTGTAATGATCTTTTCCATAGTTATAACAGCCTCCTATAGGTCCCTTTCTAGGCTCGGATTTATTTCCAGCCTTAGAGTTATCATTCTGACCTCCATAGGACTTATGTCCATTATTATTGTTCTTGACAAAGTTGTTTTGTACATTACAAAAACTTATTTTTACTACTTTCTTATTAGTATCAGATGAAAACTTAATTTTCATTCCAAATTTATTCCATGGTCCTTTCTTAGGTGCAAGAGATGACGAAGAGGAGTTGGGGATTTTATTCCTTACTTCCTCCTTATGAGTAGAAATTACCTTCAATTTCTATTCTTTCCTTATGGTATTTTTAACAACCCCTTCCATCGTATTTGGGATGTGAACATCCACCTCTCCTCCTATAACGAGATTCAATCCCATGATGAATTTATGTATCTTGAACTTCTCGTCAGTTTGGTACTGAGGTACATACTTAAGGAGTTTAGTAAACCGCTCCCAATACTTAGTTACAGTTAGCTTTCCTTGAGCTAAGTTCTAGAATTCAGTCATTTTCTGATCATAGTAAAGTTGTGGCAGCCAACATTGCCTAAAGTAACCTTTAAATTGATCCCATGTGATATTAGTTTCATCAATATTTAACTCAGCCTTACGGCTATCCCACCATGAAGATGCCTCATGGGAAAGATGATATGCTCCCCATATCACCTTTTTTTCTTCTGAGAAATTCCTTATTGCAAAGTATTTCTCCATTTCGCTGAGCCAATTCTCAGCCCCATCTCCTAATGTGGTGCCATCAAACTTGGGTGGACTTATCCTTTTTATATCATTAGTGAGTTCACCGCCAACATAACCTTTTATTCTCGGGATGATCGGTATGTTCACATTGTTATTATCAACACCTAAATTGGCGTTGTCCTCAGGAGGTGGCTTATTATTGTTACCAGCATCTTCTTTCTCCTCATTACCCATTACTTGTTGTTCAAGTATAACCAAATGATCTCTTGTGTCCAACAGGGAAGCAAGGATCTCATTGCATTTTTGGGTAGTTTCTGCTCCTTCCTTAGGTGGAGGATTATTTGCAACATTTCTTGTTGTTCTAACCATTTTATATTAACAAGAAAATTTAAGTTTCATTAGATTATGGACACAATAGGTCTAAGAGATGTAACCTTCAGCTCTGATACCAAGATGTAACATTCCCATTTTAAGACTTTAGAAATAAGGGAATTTTTTTTGAAACATAATATTCTCTGTTCTAAATAAAATATCATTTAGAACACACATTCCATGCCAATCAATCTCATAACAGATAACCATATGTAGCTATAATGACTCGGTATACTACCGATCTCTCATTCCATGACTCGATTACCAACCGATCTCTCATGTTGACTTAAAGTATAGAATACTTTATGTATACTACGTATACTTGGTTCTCCTACCCTATTCTAGGTACTGAGTGATCTTTTTAAAGAACTTATCTAAATATTTGTTACCAATATTCATCTGACATCACGTTGCTTTAAACTAGGTGACATAGGACAATGCAACCAGTAGCTTGCGATACTTTGGCCAAATATTTTTAACATATTGTTCATGTTACTATTCCTAGATGACATACTTGTCATTTTGGAATACGTCCTTCACCTCACTCTTCTATTATCTAGAATGGTCTTTACTGACTCTACCGTCACCCACTTGCCTAATGGTTTGACCCTAGCCCAAGTTAGCAACATAATTTATTATAAGAAGATGCTCATGATGACTTAGGGTATATGGGCATACTCGGTTGACCTAAGTCAACCGATGTGCCAAGGTACCCTGAGTCATTGAAAGATACTACCTATCCTAAATATGCTACTAACTTGACCTAGAGAGAAACTAAGTTCAAGTCCAGATGTGTGTAGATCTAGATTAACAAATACAAAAGGATTTTGCCACATGTCAACGGCAACACTGTATCCATGAGAAGTCCTAGGACTTATCGAGTGTACAACCCTGTAGTTGGCATGTGCCAACATCCATTTGAACTGAATCATCAAGATGTACATACCCCTTAGTGGTCATTAATCATAATTAAATTGGATTAAGATTTAGATTACAACAACCATGCCTAACCCTAATTCCAACATTCCTTAAGTTCTTTATCCAACACTAGCCTAATTAGATATGGAGAACTTCATTAATTCATATTTGCATTGTTGTTCATTAATGTGGCATAACAAGCAGTTATAAAAAAATAGGACAAAAACATCAACATTTAATTCCTAATGCAACCTAGCTATCCAAATCAAGTGTGTCATCCACCTAGATTTAGCTAGTGTTTACTTTATAAACGAAGTTATAAAGATTAAAGATCATAACCACTATTCCTTTTATCTTTCATTCTTTGAGAGAGGAAGAGTCTTCCTCTACATGGTTAGATGTTAGGTTTAACATAACCTTTTTATCATTCGTTACTTATATAGTTTAATTGTATGTCCCAAGCATATTTCATTATTAAACTATAGTTGTGTAGTTAGAGAATGACATCTTTTGCAATTCAACAAGTTCATTATAATAAGGGAGATTATACTATCTCCTTAATCCAACTCATTATCTGATAATAAAATAGTATACAACAGATATAAAGAATACCACCAAGATATCACTATTATTTCTGTCATACAAGTACAAAAGAATTCACATCACAAATTGGATTCCAACACAAAACCTTTCAATTCATGATGATAAATATACATTTACAAGACTATGCATTTTAGACATTTTGCATGTCAATCATAATTAAGATATTAAAAGAACACTTTTTCTTTTCCAATACAACTCAAGAATGAATCAAAATTCTTTACATAAGATCTAGAATTAAATAAGCCAATGCATCATAAAAGTTCTTGCCTTCTTTTATCACTTACGATGTCCATCTGCAAAAATTGCTAGCACGGGTCAGTTTAATGAACTGAGCATGATAAGCACTAAGCATTAAAGTGAAATGCATTCCACTAATTATTCCATTAAAACAACTCTACTTTAATGAAACAATTAATATATCATACAAATAATCATAAGTAATAACATCTAGAAAAGAAGTACTATAAAATATTCTCAATTCACTTTTATGAAAAGAGCATAATATGATCCAAACATCAAGATTATATCATAAGGTTTAATTGATCCTATCAATTACTTTAAAACAATCAACAGAGTCTTGTCATCCAATTATTTCATAATTCTATAAGAATAGAAATACACATTTATCTTTACTAAGTAACAAAAGAAGTTAATTACAATAACTCTTATTAGGATGCTTCATCTTTCCATATAAGCAAAAGAAGAAGAATCAATACATACTTATTCCCCATACCTAATCATCTCGAAAGACAGATAAAGGTTTAGAAAACACTAAACTGCTTGATTCAGGATAACAATATAAGGATTCAACATTAAGAAAAAGCATCTAACAAGAATCCCAAATCAATCCAAGTAGGGTAGAGAGTCAAAACAGTCCCCCTGCAAGTCCAAACTAACTTCCACATGTTAGAAGATAATATTCAAAAATCTGAAACCAAATGTTCCACAACCCAAGATGGATTCACACATAATTAATATCTTATCGAGTCCATCCAAGAAGGGTTCTAAAATAAGACAAAGTGCAAAAACAGACTACCTTCGGAATATCAATCCAAATGGAGTATGACTCAATCAAGTAAAGAAGTCGGTCTAAGCATGTTATTATTTCCTTTCCAACATACCGACTCAGCTAATTTCCTTCCACATCATAATAACCAATGACTTTTACAAAGTAGACCAAACAATCCACAATAAATTTCCATCTCAGAAGAGAATCGAATACAGAAAATTTCAATCAAATGAACTTATCCAAATAACAGTAAAAAGGGATCTCAATTAGAAAAGGGTCCAATCAATAATTTATTCCATTTATACCATCAACTGAATTCCCATTCTATTTCAAACTTAGAAGTTCTTTAACTAGTTCCCAAGAGAGAACACAAAACCAAACACACACTTAAAAGAAGGCACACTTCTAATTTCCTTTACCAATCTTACCAACTGGTTTACCTATTCCCATTCATCAAACACAAGTTTGAATTCAATTCTCAGAACGAAATACATAGTACAGTCCCAAAAATAGTATACTATCCCCAAGAGAACATATTCCTTTCTCTTTTAAAACCTGAAGATTCATTCAATGAATCCAACAAGGAATAGAAATCCACAAAAGTATAAGATATACAAGGTTCAATACAACTCACAAACTCAAAAGACTGAAATACCATTACAAGGCTTGAACAACTCAATCCAAGAGAACAAATAGTTTGTGAACTAGTTAAGAATAGTTATACAACAATTTGAACCGAGATATATTTTATCCTTACATACAAATTTAGTACCCTAAGGTATTCAATCCATCTTTTTAATAAAACTCAGAAATCTATTTAAAAAGATCTGAAGAGAGTAATAAAACTCAATATACGTTTACGTCAAGTTATGTCCCAATCTTACCTCCATCTCGATTGAAACAGAATCACAACAAAGACTCTCAAGTTTCATCTAAAAACTTGTGACATGCGGTATTCATTTCAACATTGTTCACAAGAAGGAAAATGCATACTATATTTCCATAAACCTCTTAAACTATTAACGACCATTCCAATGAACTCTATATCAAACCAAACCCACAACAAGGTACAATTATAGTCTAATAATCCTTCTAACAAAATAGTCACGCTTTCAACAAGACACATGATTTATTAGAGTAGAGAAGGGAAGAATATCCCCCAAACTCATATGCCCTTACTAGTTCAAGAACACGGTACAATCTAAAAGATAGAAGTACTACAACCATTCCCACTCAAGAAGCTACACAAAGAAGATCTCAAAAGAGATTACCAAAACAACTAAAACCAAAACTAATCTCTCAAGTCTCTTTCAAGCAGACAGTCCCAAAATGAGTTCAAAGGCTTTTCAAATCCATGAATATGAGTAAAAATCCAGCTCAGAATATAAGTACATAATCAAACACATCGATTCCAACACAAGTTCGGATCATGCAAGTGAAGAATACTAGTACAGTGTTGAACACAAAGCTTCGAACAAAAGTTCGAACAATACAAAGTTCCAATACAAGCTCAAACAAGACACAAGGCTCCAATACAAGCTCGTAACAACCATGAAGCTCTAATAAAAAATCAATGAAACACAAGACTACAATAAAGGTTTTCGTAATCACACAAACAACAAATCCCGAGTTTAGAACAACATCATCCTTGAATACAAGTTTTAGAATGAAATACAGAACTTCCAATACAAGCTTCGCATGCATGTCACCATTAAAATAGCACAAGAGAAAGTTTCCCAAAAACTATCATTACTTTGTAATGGATTTACATCCTAAAAACCACAGAGTTTCATAAAAACATGACAGCAATTAACCAGACAAATCATGAAAATATTTATCTCATGAGATCAGAACTGTTTAATGAATCACTTAGAAGAAAGCAAGAAATATTAATGGGTAGAGCCTATCATGCCTGATAGTGCCTCTACCAATTCGAAGGAGACTTCCAGCCGAGCTTCCAACTCTTTTTCTTCTCCACGAAAGATCAACAACCAAACAAATTTTCTTCCAATGCCTCATATACATTCCCTTGATTGAAAATAGACCAGAGAAACCAAAAATAGCCAAGAAGAAGAAGAATTCAAACTGCTGGTTCAAAGAACCAGATAGCTCCATGCAGAGAAAAATTCACGAGACATGCAAAACCAAACAACCTCTCACAAATCTACCTCCCTTGTTTCCAAAACGGTTTTCACAAAAACCGAGATCTATTAATATCACTACTCCCAATTCTCTTGCTTATCTCTCCTTTCCAATGACCTCCCAAAAATGGCGAATGCCATTTTTAATTTAACATGCAAATCCATATTTAGTGAATCCTCCATGTAAGCCTCCACTAGAGCTAACTATCCTTTGCCAAAACGCAAGTACCTCCATGCATTAAACCCAAATCAAATCACTTGAATTCTATTGGAAGTGTTGCCTTAGTGCCATGCGACCCTTAGGTTCCTTTTTAATAGTTTAGGCTAGATTTCCCAAGACTTAGGTTAGTCTAACAATAAATCACCTTAGGTCTTAAAACATTTCCATAGGTAGTTTCCACCTTAGGTTAGATTAAATTCACAACCATTAGTATTAGGCATTAGGTTAATATAGTCTAACATTACTATAGTAATCTCCCCCTTATTCATTTAGCACAAGAGCTTAGGTTAGGAAATCGCCCCAAAAAATAAAATAAGAAGCTTAGGTTAGATTATAACCCCAATTAAGTAGACGTAGCTAGGAAGTAGGTATTCTTACCTAGTTTAGGATACCATTAGGATAGTTCTTTAGTTTTAGGGTTCTGATCCCCTTCATATTCTTAAAGCAGACTATTTTTGTTACACCTTTAGTATCCTGCAAAGATCAATCCTAAAGACCAAAGCACAAACATAAAACCGAATGAAGACACGTTCACTCAAGCCCAAAGAATTTGTAACATACAAAGTTCAGTCTGCTATGTCTCTCAAACTAATGAATTTCAATTTACCATTCAGTCTATTAAGAATATTTAAAACATTCCTTGGATCATTGAAATTGATCCAAGGATGAGTCAGTAAAAGAGATAAGTTTGCAACTCTAAAAATCATATTGCAGCTTATCAATAAGAAGTGAAAATGGATTCTTGCAAGCCATATCATTCCATTCTAAAGAATCCAAGAGCAAAAATGATTTATCCATAACCAAAGATATGATTTTCAACAATCAAGGGAACACACCTCATTCAAGAAAATCACATGCGAACGTTTGTAATGCAAAGAGAAATATTACAGTTTGTCTAAGGTGTTACAAACATGTAACATCCATATAATAAGTAGGAATGGCATCAGTTACATCCCTAGGAGATGAAGTGATATGAGGAGATGAACTAATAGACAAAGATGAAGTGATAGGAGGAGATGAACTAATATAAGGAGATGAATCATGCATGTTATTAGATACAATATCAGAAGAAGATAATAGTGGAGCGGGGATTCATACTTAGCAGTATGCAAAGAAGTAGAATCATCACTATTAAATGTTTAGTCAAAATCAAACAAAGATTAAAATAGAAGGATATCATTAAGCATATCATTGACATAGAATGAAGGAGTAGGAGAACTAGTATGTGATGCATTTTTAGGAATATAAGAAGTATGAGATGCAACTAACTTATCATCCTAACTAGTATGATAATCATTATGCACATGTTTATCATCATCAAGACCAAACATGAAACTAATAATAACATCATCTAAATTTTCATTAGAAATTTAAGAAGGAGTGTGGCTAACTATATAAAAAGGTGTACAACGAGTAAATCTCATCTTATAAAAAACAATGCCAATAGTAGAATTATAAAAGCTATTAGGAACATTGCGTTTGTTAGCTAACAGATTATTCTTGAGTATCATCCAAAAGAGTAACATCATGATATAGGGTGGTGAGTTCAACAATGGTTGCTTCGTCATCGATGTGGTTGATACTCACAAGAGGCATGATGAGACGAGAAGGATAAGAGCTAGCCTTAGCCATTACAGTTTTAGTGAATCCTAGGGAAAATAATTCTAAGCTATGGGTTAACCAAAATGATTAAATGAAATCTACTTATTTTATTAAAATCTAAATGTATAGAGCTTCATAAATTAAGTATAATGAAATATGAATGCCAAATAATTTATTTAATTTTACTAGATGAAAGAAAATAAGAGGGATAAAGGAATTACCTCGATTTCTCTTACCTTGCACCGACCTAAGACCGAGTAGTGTGATGAAACAAAATAACAGACCATCATAATGAACCACATAAAAATGTAGCAGAGGTGGAAATAACTAGACCGGGGTGCCCGAAGAGGGATAGAGATGCTTGGGGTGCCATAATCTTGATTCTCGGGCACTTGGATCTTTAGAAATGGTCGGGATATGGTTTTGATACGGTCACTAGGGCTTTTCACTTATTCACCTTTGGTCCTGTATGCCACACTTGGATTGTCAAGGTATTTGTAAACTTGTAACGAAGAAAACACTTATAAAACCCTCAAATAGAAATCAAATCCTAAAACAGAAAGATGCAGAATGAGGGGTTGGATTGACCTCGGCTACCACAATGATGGACTTACAACTGAGAATTGTACTACATCTAATACCCAATGTAGTTTTGTGTGCTTGTGTGTGTAATAGTGCTCCTAGGTCACCCTTGCACCAATGATGCCAAGATAGTGGGAAATAGCTATATAAAAATGCAAATGTGTGGATGGAATAGAATGAAATCCCCTTCTTGTTCGGTGTGTATGCAGAATAATGGCTCAAATTCAGTTCCTTTCTCTATGTAGATAGCTAGCCCTTGATAAGAGTAGTATGCACATATAATGGTATGTATGTTGTGTTTATATAGGGATCTCTTATTCGAATTTCAACACTAATGACTCGACATGCCCACTAGTACCTCATGAGATGAGAGGGAAAACCAAAAATACCAACTTCAAGTGCCGAAAATAAGATCAAACACAAGGAAGATAGGGCACTTAGGATGGATAGGAGTGCTTGGTGCTAGTGTCCATCCTTGGGTGTTAGTGTCTAGAGAAAAGTGATGACAATTGAGTGAGAACTCGATAGACAGGGATCCCAAGACTGACTGCGAATGTGTATATGATTGAAAAGTGTGCAAGACAAATGAAATAAGTACATACACAAAAACAAATGGACTATGGGATGGGTCATCATTGAATACTTTTCTTATGCAAGATCCATATATAAAACAACATACTTGTATGTATAATAGTAGTGGTAAGTGCTTGATTTTGTGTCTACACTTTTATTTGGAGATTAAATCAATGGGCATAGTTTCCAAAAATATCTTAGGATGGACTATGGGATGGGTCATCGGTGAATACTTTTCTTATGAAAGATCCATATATAAAACAACATACTTGTATGTATAATAGTAGTGGTAAGTGCTTGATTTTGTGTCTACACTTTTATTTGGAGATTAAATCAATGGGCATAGTTTCCAAAAATATAGTATGGTATATGGATTTGAGATTTTTCCAAAGGCTATTGGAAAATGTAAAATGATATTGTAGGCTCAATATGTAGTCTGCTTAAGAACAGGGTGTTCGTAGGACATAACAAAGGCATAAGTTACACCGAATGGACATGTTGGCAAAAGTAACAAATGGGTAGTCTTGACATCACAAAGTAAAAATAATGCTTGCAAACCTCCGATCTTCGACATGCATAAAAATGAGTTGCAACAGGAGGGTGCACTCTTGTTTCGAAGGGGATGCAAACACTATAGTATTCCAAGTAGCTCATTGAGCTAAGAGTGAGTTGAGGTCAAGCCGGCATCCGAGCTACTCGGAAAGCTAAGATAGAGATGATTGACTAGTGTATAGGTGAGATATGGGAAAGTTACCACTATGATATTTGGTGATCTAAAACTGAGCTCATGATCAAGAAACACAGAGTGAATTAGCAATGAGCTCATGAAGAGCTATCTCCACACCGACCACCAAAATGTGGCACTTTAAAAAAATCCACCTCACCCAATGATGGGCCAAATAGAAAAATGGTGAAGTGGTTAGCATGGCCTAGGACATGAAAAAATGGGTGGTTTCAGGCTTAATAAATATCTCAACAAACTTATTCGACTAATTTGGGATAAACCCCCACATGCCAAAAACCCACATCAAAGATTACTTAGACAACAATCCGTATTGAAGATGGGAAAAATTGGTGATATAGTGGTGTGAGTGATGTGGCGAAGTAGTAAGGATGATAGTGGAGGCGACTCAACAGAAAGGTGATCCGGAAGGGTAGGAAGGGGAAAAATGGTTGGAGACATTTTCAAACCGTTAACTCCGCCCACGCTAAGAAAATGGCCTCAACCAACTTGGCCAACTAATTTGGTTGGTCACAAGTCAGCTGATAAGGCCCTTAACCAAGAAAACAGGGTTTGGGATGAGTATATAAAATCCCTTATCATATACAAACATAACTCTTAAGCTCATTTTCTAAGCTTAGAGTGAAGAGTGAAGAAGTGAGGATTGAAAGAGCCTTAAGAAATTTATCCAAGGTCTTAAAGACCTATATTTATAAGAAATGTAACTATGGGAGTTAATTATTTTTAACTCACCATATTATTATAAAAGGATATTGTGAAGCTTTAGTATTCTCGTCTTTGATTCCCGAGGCGCAATTGTGAAGCGATGGATGTGCAAGCAATATAGAAGAATTTTGGAGCTCAGATTATTTTTGTTGGGCATGTCATAAAGGGCAGATATTGTAAGAAGATCTATTGGAGGAGTTGGTAGTATTTGAAGGCCACATATAAGGATTGTATTATAAAGCTCATTGGCGACATTGGATCCAACATAGCTCTATGTAAATATTGGAGTTTGTGTAAGAAAAGAGAAGTCAATAGGAGGGTAAAAATAGTTAACACCGGACACTATCCGACTTAGCTCTGTGTAGAGGCTGGAGTCCATGAAGTAGAGGAGAAGTCAACAGGAGGTGTCGATCCGAGGAGCTATGTTAGAACACCGAGTAAGCTTCTAAGACCATTCTCGGGTTATGTTAGACTGATTGGTATTGAGTTCATGGTGAACCATAAAATTCATTATAATATTGTAAGTTATTATTCTTGTACTTGTAATTAGATTATTATAATGAATCATTTTTTCGATTGAATGAACCCAAAGATGTAGGCAATTGTCGAACTCCATTATCAACATTTGCAATGTCTTTCATTATTGCATTGCATTTTATTTAAGTTGATTTAATTTTTGGGGTAAAAATTGGAATTAAAATAAGTTTCCTATAAGGATCCATTGGTTGAGGAAAATTTTGGCAAGTTTATGGATCATGTTGGTATCGATCTTGATGATTGATAGTTGATTTCTCTAGTTTTTATAGTTGGTTTAGTTGTGATTGAATAGGTATAGGTGTAATATGGGAAATATGTCAAAACAAGAGAAACTCAAAGAGCTCAAGGCGTTTAATAGCCAAATCTAGGATGAGAACACTTTCCCGTAATCCATGTTTTGCTACTTAGAAGAGGAGATAAAACAACTGAAAGATGATTTGTAAACCAAGGACGAGCTCTTGGAAAAGTTACATCAGCGCTTGTAGAATTTTGAACAAAAGGAGTTACCTTCCAGTATAGATGCAGAGACCACGATGGATGAAAGCATTGTAAGTTCAAATTGCAACACTTCCTCCACCCAATTAGTTTCAGATGTGATTTTTGGTGATTTTGAGAAACACCCCAGAGGTATTGGCTCGAAACTGTTGTTTAAAATGGATTTTGATGGAAGAGGTCTAGGAAAAGATGGCCAAGGCATTTCTAACCTAATATAGGTCGAGGATTGTTCTCGTTATGTAGGTTTTTGTTACATTAGTTAGTAATTAGAAACTAGAGAGAGTTCCAAGCATGCTAAAGGAAGACAATATTCTAACAACAAAGTGACTACACCAATAGTAAAAAAAAATTCCTCTAGGAAGAGGAATACGTCATCACATCCGGATGGCAATAGGTGTACATGAAAAATAAGGAGAGGTAATGAAATTCCACCTCATCATTCTTACACTCAATGATAGCACTAGAGGGAACAATGTAAGTTCTGAAACTTCTTATCCTCTTTTTCAGTATGAACAATATGGCTATGATATACATAAAATGTGGAATGCTTTTCCTTGCACTTTTTTTGGGGAAAGTAACTATCCTGTTGCCAGTTGTTGGAAGAGAAGATCATTGCTGAAGAAGTTAATCCCTTTAGTCGAGAGATAAGGTAGGTGATGAAGACCAACCTCATTGTTCGGAGGAGAGAAATGGAAAATGTGATTCCTCATCCAAGAAGGAGGACAAGAGGAACATATGCACTCATTATCACATGAGTGGACATAAGGTTGAGAGATGCTGGAAACTTCATCCAACAAGCCATATGAGAAATGGTAAGAAAAAGTTGGTTTATAAAGAAGTTGATAATTTACGAGCTGAGTATGAGACAACCTTGGATCTATCCACGATTTCCCCTCAAATTATTCCATTCCATTTTGACATGGACAATGAAAAATATTTTGTTTGGATAGATTTGATAGCATAGCTGATGATTGATTTTAACATGCTATAATTCAGATCTCGTGGTTATGGGAATTCTTGAAGGGAAATTAACCCACTTGTCGGCTTTGAAATTATGGAGTACTAGATGAGAAGTCTCATCATAGGTTTTTCATGCTTGTATTTTATCACATTTAAAGTAACTCCATTATGTTTTCACATCGGAAGTTTACCATTTAGGGAATGTAATAATGATGTAGAAAAATTCATTGGAAGATTTCCGAATCGGTGATTTGGTCTCCTTGACATGGAGTTGTATTTTTCAAATTGAATGTTTTGTGTGATGTTGTGATTCTAGTGAGTTGACAATTTTCCATAGGAAAAGAATGACACAATTTATACATTTTAGAGTAGTAGTTTTAGAGGCCATAGTGTCTATTACAGAGATCTTTATGAGGCAAAGTGTAATAATGCCAATACTAGGAAAATAATGTTTCAACTTTTGGTGGAACAAAAGCCTCCTCCCGGGAGGTATGATCTAGATATCGAGATAAGTGAGAATAGTTTCCCAAAATATCCTAGTATCATTATAGTATGGTAGATGGCTTCAAGAGATTTCCGACACCTATTGGAATGTGCAAAAAGATATCATACACTCGGATGCAGTCCATGCAAGAACACACTATTCGTAGGACGAGAATAGGGCATGGTGACGCACCAACTAGATACATTGGTGAAAGTAAAAAATGGATCATTGTGACATCTTAGAGAAAAATAATAATTGCAAAACTCTAGTCTTTGATAGGCGTAAAAGAGGTTACTGATAGGGGGTCCACTCTTGTTTCGAAGGGGACTCAACCATCGTAGTATTCCAAGTAGCTCATCAAGCTATTACTTGAGTTGAGGTCAATCTAGCAAACGAGCTACTCGGTGAGCTGAGACAGAGATGATTGATGAGTTGATAGGTAATATATCGGTCAATTATCATCGAGATACTTGGTGAGATAAGATTAAGTTCAAACCGAGCTCATGATAGAGCAACATGAGGTGAGTTAATGACAAGATAAGTAACGAGCTATCTCTACACTTTGGCCAACCACAAAGTGGAACTTTCAAACAAGGCTACCTCACCAACAATGGGCCAAACATGAAAATGGTGAAGCGTTGATGTGGCCCAACTCATGAATAAAGTGGATAGTTTTGGGATTAATAAATCCCTCCTCAACCTTATCCTTGACTAATGTGGGATAAACCCCCACACGCCAAAAAACCCATGGTAAAGGTGACTCAACCAACGACTCGGGAAGAAGATTCGAGGAAAAATTAGTGACGTGGTGGATGTGGGATACATGGTGAGGTAGCATGGGTGAGAACAGAGGTGACTCGGCAGAAAGGCGAGCTCCGAACAACATGGAGGGGAAAAATGGTCGGGAATGGTTTTGAACCGCCAACCTTGCCCACAAGAAGAAAACAACCTCAACCAACTCAAACAACTGATTTGGTTGGTTAAAAGTTGTTTGATAAGGCCCTTAATTAAGAAAATCAGGGCTAAGGTGAGTATATAAACCCCCTCTATTTGAACACAACTCTCAAGTTCATTTTCCAAGCTTATAGTAAAAAGTGAAGAAATCAGGAGTGAGAGTGCCTTAGGAAATTTATCAAAGGCCTTCAAGACCTTTTTTATAGGAAATGTAATTATGGGAGTTAATTATTTGTAACTCACCATATTATTGTAAAAGGATATTGTGAAGTGTTAGTCTTATTATGTCGATTCCCAGAGACATAATTGTGAAGTAGAGGGATGTGCAAGCACTAGAGAAGAATTTTGGATCTCATATTACTTTCACTAGGCATGTCATAAATACTCGATATTATAAGAAGCTCTATTAGAGGAGTTGGAAGTATTTGGAGGTTGCGGATAAGGATCATATTATGAAGCTCTTCGATGAAACCATATCCCATTTAGCTCGTGTAGAGACTAGAGGTCATGTAATAAAAGAGAAGTTAATAGGAGGGTGAAACTCGTTAACACCAAACACTATCGACTTATCTCTGTGTAGATGATGGAGGCCGTGCAACAAAGGAGAAGTCAACATGAAGTGTAAAGTCGGGGAGCTCTGCCGAACACCGAGAAAGATTCCAAGGCTAGTGTGGGTTACTGTTGGACCGATTGCGATGAGTTCATGGTGAACCATGAACTTCATTATATTATTGTAAGTTATTATTCTTATACTTGCAATCGATTCTTATAATGAATCCGTTCATCAATTAAACGAACGCAGACATATGAAATTTCCAAACACTATTATTAACTCTATGTAGTGTCTTTCATTATTGCATTGCATTTTATTTAAGTTTATTTTATTTTTGGGATAAAAATTAGAAGTAAAATATGTTGCATATAATGATCTATTGGTTGAGGAAAAGTTTGACCAGTTTATGGATCACTCTTCCTTCCCGGTGTCACATCTTTTCTTCTATATTAAGATAAGTACACTTTATAATCTAATGTTTTTAGCAATCATGTTTATCATTATATCTTGAAAATCACTTTGGGAGCTATATTATAGTTTACACATTAATGTTTATTAATTAAGACAAATTTACAAAATTGTATGCCCTTACACATTTAAATAAATAAGAACTAAATAATAACAAATTTATTTATTAATTTAGGGTGTAATAATTTTCCGAACATTATTGTTGATCAAATATCTTTCCTATCTCAAACCTTATCTTCCCTAGGGTTCTACATTGGTGCATGATTTTTTATTTCATTTTATTGTTATTTATCCTTTATATTTTCGTGGATTACTATGCAGTGTTATTTTATTATTCATATACCAATGATCCTATTAGGACGAGGAATTAAATTAATATATCATATCAACATTAATGAAAATAATTAAACCATGCACATAACAAATTTACACAGTGACATAGATTTACGTGGAAAACCCCCAAGGGGTAAAAACCACAGTGAAAGAGATTATTCCATTTAACCGAGAAACATAATTTATAGTCTAGGTCTCCTCCTCACTTCTCTCCACCAATCCACACGAGGTGAATTCACAATATGACCCAAGGTCATATTTATTTGACCCCACGGGTCATGAACCTTATTAAGTGATGGGGTGTGATAAAATAACACCCCGATTTAATATATTGATTAATTAATAATCAATTAAACATAAACAACTAAGTTTATATTAAATAATTAAGAATATAACTATTCTTAATTATTTAATTATAAACTAAGGTTTATAGGCACTTAATATTACGTTCTAACACCCCTTTAATATTAAGTGGGGAACATATGCCAACATTACTGATTATACAATAAGATTTATAAATCCAGTAAACCATAGTGAATGTTTAATCTAGCATATCACATTTAAAGGATTTATACACCTTCATCATCCTCAAATTACCTTTTTCTACAAAAGGATTTGTAATCCATAAATTAGCAAAGAATGATTTAGGATAAACATGATTTGTGAAACTACATCTCACAGCTTTCTTATGGAAAAATCTCAACCAATATCTCTAGGAGAATTTTATAACACAAGAACCTCATTTATAAATATATGCAACACACTAGACTACGCACCGTAAAGTTAGAGTGAAAGTTTTACAAAGATCATAAGGATCTTTTTATAATGCTTTACACTTGGAGCAGAAGTATAGAGGAGAGTGAGATATCAACCAGATGACCATTAGGAGGTGACATTGTCATGCAAACACCCCCTCAATGGAAACTTTGAAAGTCCAATAATTGTACAAAAATTACATAACTTTACAACACACAATGGATTAAGTAAACATATCTGCAACTTATATTTAGTTAGGAAGTACTGGAGATCTATATCATTGCAGAAAGTATTCTATCGGATAAAGTGCATATGAATCTCTATATGTTTTATTCTCTGATGTTGAATTGGATTCCTAACAAGAGCAATGCAACTATAGATATCACATAGAAGAGGAGTACTTCCTTTCACTTCCATGTGTATTTCTTCCGATAGCTGCTTTACCCACATGGCTTCTTTTTTACTTCCATTACACTTCTATACTTTTCCTTAGTAGAAGAAAAATTGATATTATTAGTTTTTTAGTGTTCCAAGTAATGGCACCCGTACCAATAATCTTGAACACAAATCCAATATATTTTATATCTAACACAATATCAGCATGGTTAGAGTCACAATATCCATATAGACATCATAATAAACATATAGAGTTTTATTGATTTCACTTTTAACCATCTATAAAACTTACATTGATAGGTTAAACACAAGTTGTATAACAACTTAAATAATAATATGCTTACTAAATAACCATGTTATATTACCAATATGTTGATTAATTTCAACATATTAATCTTGTAAAATATATATTAGATGTAATCAGTATTGGATGTCTCCAATACAAACACAAAGGCATCCCCAAGTGTCATTTGATATGCATATAATAATATTTTTAGTAATCACATTTAGAATTTTAGAAATGTATATCTTCATTATCTATTCTAATCCTTTAAAAATGTGATAAGAATGATAGATAACATATATGAAAAGATAACCAAATCATGCAAGAATAATCACAACATACACTTTGAATCATCTAGGAAAATATCCTCTAACTGTGGACACATTTCATGGATTTATGTGGAGTTTGCTTAAAAAAATGACTGAGGAAGGGTTTTTGGTGATAGCTTACCATGTAAGCACCCTTCACACATTTCATAGGTGGAAAATTTAAGCCGAGACATGTCATACATGATCCTAAAAATGATCTCAGTTTTTCATGCCAAAATTGAACAACACTTCTATTTTGAATAAACAACTAGGAAACCAAAGAAAACCTTTAAACACATATAAGCCATTTTTTGTATGCTTTCAACTATAGTGACATCTAGTTCATTCTTAATAAACCATTAGAAATTACACTATAGTTATTCTGAGTTAACTATGAATGAAAATCAAATTCTTTTTCAATTCAATACCATACATAAAAATAAAACATTTACTTTTCATTAGAAGTGATAGATGTAGTTTATAGAGTTACTACATTAGATCTATGATTATTCTCTTCATTCTTGTTTTGATTTTGATCTGGTTTATTCCATTTTTATTTTTTTTTTTGTCTCTATAGTCTTCTTTCTTATGACCAAATTTACCACAGTTATAACATTTACCATCAAAACTTACTCTTAAGTTTCTAGGTTTCTTATCTTTACTAGGTGGTTTAAAGTTTGGTTTTTGATTCTTGTTAAATATAGAAGGATTTTTAGATTTTTGAGTGAGAATTTCCTGAGTGACATTCTCTTTTGAATCAAAATTAGTCATAAGCTGCTCTTCTTGGATCAGAAAAGCACTTGGAGTTTGTAAATCATGGATGTCTTGCTCAGTTTGATATTTAAAATTCAATATTTAAATGAAAATCTTAAATATTTCATGTTTATTCAATTGATCAATAAAGTACAATAATTTATCATGAATTAAATTGTAGTTACATCCATCCAAATGAGACTTAATATTTTTAATTTTTGCTAAAAAAATATTACCTTTTCATCTCCCTTCATGGGAGTCATCAATTCTAGAATCAACTTTATAATTTTTGATAATTGCGTACCTTCATGCATTGATTCTAGTTGCCTCAAATCTTCACTTAGACTTTCTTGATTTCGATGTGAAAGAGGAGATCATCCTGCATACTCTGCAATATAATAGACATTGCTTCCTGCACCCTCTGTTGATATGCAACAACATTGTTCGTTATCACTTATCTGCCACTTAGAGCCTTATTTGTACCATTCATGATCATCCAAAGCTTGTGTGCCATGAATTCCACCTTCATTATTATCTTCCAGATGTTGTAATTAGTTCCATTCAACATCTGTGATTTTTCAATTGTAAAATGATTAGATCCCATTTTCACTTAAACAATTTTAACAAATGAGAACAATGAGTTTTAATAGTAATAGTGGTTTAAAATTCCCCTATCGTTGTTCAAGATATGCCAGTCATATTTTGATGGATTCACATCAAAAATAGACCTATCAAACAAAATGTTCTATACAAAACATATTAGTTTGACTATAACACAAATTCATTGAAATGTAAGTGATTTTTTTAGTTTTGCCAAAAACATGATATACTCAACATGTTGTAAAATCTATTACTTATTTTAAATTTTCAAAAAAAGACTCTAATACAAAAGAATTTTTTTGAAAAAAAAAAATCACTATTAGGAAAATAAATAACTAAATTAATTTAATAATTTGATTAAAAAAATATAAAATTGGAGCATAACTCTTATTGAAGGGTTATAATGATTTGTTTACCTTGGCGAGTTGGTTTTGCTAAACTGGCGAGTTGAGTTAACTCACTAATGCTTTTGAGCGATCCAAGTTCACTAATATTCCAATTGTCAACTTGCAAATTTTGTAATTTAAACCAACCACCGAGACGCTAGAGTGAGCTCATGAGTGACACAAGGTTGAGTCCATCGTCGAGTTCTTAAGCGAGTCAACACAAGTGGCTAGCTCATTGGGCTATCAAAAAAATGATCAATGTGTGACCAAAGTCACATTGCTCATTACATGCGCCATGACTTATAAAGACCTTCAAATCCCAACCATAGGAAATTAGGGATAAAAATCCTGAATCCGTGACATTTCATGTGGAAAGAGGTTGTCGGCGGGTCCACGCGGTGGTCGAGAGATAGGAGTGGGGAAGGGGACGTAGGGGCCTCCATGTGGATTGTTTAAAAAAACCCCGAACACTACAAACTCTTATTTCCCTGCATAGACTTTGGTTTAAACATAGTTTTAATTCTCGGTATTAATATGAATGTGGCTTATATACATAACATTTAGGATTATAGTTTAAAACTATAGACATATGTTAAGATATAATTTTTAAATGTTTCAATTGGAATTTTTAACTTATAAAGTGGTTGTGAATACAAACCACTTCAAAACCCTTAGACACGATCTAAGACCAATAGAATAAGGTGGTTAGGTTTAATAAATCATATAGATATTAATGTGGGCTGCTTATCATTTTAGGGTTTAGAATATTTTAAGAACTATAGTACTAAATTAGTTTTTAGGGTCTTGATTATAGGATATAAAACTTAGGTTAGGACCTACAGGATATGTTCTAACACGAGTTTTTTCTCCCAGTAGGTCTCAGTTTTACTTGAATTTCACCCCTTTATTTTAACTTCTTGCATTTAATTTTACCTGCACACTTTAGAAACTTTTGGATAAAAATAAAATATTTCAAATAAAATTAACCTTTACCTTTGACTGTAGGTCTTGAACATTAGTTTTACACCAAAGGATATTTCACGTGAGGGTAACCACCTTTGAAAAGACTTGAAATATTAGTTTTATGTGTGCGCAAAAAATGTTATGTGTCTTCAAGGGGGTCTTTATTAATGTTTTTTCTAACCACCTAACTAACCAACCAACCAGCCAACACTGGGTAATTTACCAAATTAGATTAGTATATCATATCAACATTAACGAAAAACAATTAAACCATGCACATAACAAATTTACACAGAGACATGGATTTATGTGGAAAACCCCGAGGGGTAAAATCTATGGTGAAGAGATTATTCTATTTAATCGAGAAACATAATTTAATATATTGATTAATTAATAATAAATTAAACATAAAAAAATAATTTTATATTAAATAATTAAGAATACAACTATTCTTAATTATTTAATTATTAACTAAGGTTTATAGGCACTTAATATTACATTCTAACAGATCCCAAACCTATGTACCTAGCCGATAAAGACATGTGTCGAGAATATTATTGATGTGATTGGTGATTTTTATAAATATGAGTGTGATGAGACATATGAGACTTATTCTGCTATGGTTCATAATTCTTATGCTCACACGTACCCTACTAGTTTTGTCTTTCCTAATACTATATTTACTTCCTTTTTGATCTTTCTTAAGGGGAAATTCACACGATGAATCGATACCAATAACCACACTCTTACTTAGGATGATAAATAAACAATTATGCATTGTATTACATAAAATATTCGGCACATTGACACTCTTATACATTGTTAGAGATGATCAAATGTGTATAAATGCATATAAGAACCTTGAGTCCACCGTTGCATCTTCCATTGCGGCTATTTCTTTATTGTGTTTATATCTTTAGGGGCATCTCATATCTTTCTTCACATTGTCACAATGTTTTTACACATGTCTACTAATATTCCTATGTCCAATATGCACACAATTGGGGATTCTCATTCCTCTTCAAATATACAATCTCTTGAGAAACATGTTCACATATTACAAGTCAAATCCTCATAATTGCAACAAGGTGCCTTTACATCTTCTAAATTTATTAACTCTACTTAGTTACCTCACAACCCACGACACTTGGAGTGGCTTCCTATGCTTTTTTATTTCCCAAGCTTCCTATCTACGATGGAAAAGTTATGTTCTAGAGAACATTTTTTTATTTTCATGCCACTTTCTTAGATCCACTTTACATTATGCAATAATCCTTAAAAAAGGGTTATAATGGTTCTATGACCTTCCTTTACACTTAGTACATGATTTTACCTTTTTGGCTAATCAATTCCTTACACAATATTCAATCAATATTGGGAACAACGTATCATGCTCAAGTGTCTAGGATGTGATAAGGCTCTAATGATCCCATTAGTAACTATGTTTTGTACTACAAGATTAGGATTACTAAAATGAGCATTGGCCTAGATGACAATGATCTCTAAGATTTATTCAATCAAATCCTTCTACATACTTTACAAGAATAAGTTATATTTGATAATTTTTGGTCCTTTAATCATTTATGTCACATATTAAAAGAACATGATGCTAAAATGCTTACAATGAATAGGTTCAATATGTTTTCAACAATCCTAATACATATGATGTTAAATCTAAAGGAAAACCTAATTTCAAAGAAACATCTAATGATAACAAGACCACTGTTACATTTATTGTCAATTATGCGTCTGTAAGGAAATTACTTGGATAAATAAGAATATTAGCAACAAGAGAACACCAAAGAACACAATATTGTAGATAAATGATCACAATATTCAAGTAGAATAACTTAGCCACTTTAAGGGGGAAACCTCCAAACCATACAATAATACTAAAATTCTCAATATGATGATCAACTACTACCTACTAACCTCTATATATACTATTCCTATGCTATGGCCATCACAAAGGCCGACCCACTAATGATAATATAGCATATATGAAAGAGATACATATTGATAAGAAGTTATGATAGCCAAAAAGTCGAGATATATACATCTAATGTAAGGTATATGATTAAGGGCATAACATGCCCCTCCCCTTTGAAGAAACATTTTCCCAAATTTTGAGAAGCTATGGATCTTTGCTTGCCGCAGAAATTTGTATCCTCCCAAGTTGCGTCTTCATTGTATAGATTTTTCCACTTGATCAAATATTCGGTGATGACCCATGTCCTCAATCGCTATGTGAATGTCTATAATAAGCGTTCTAGTTCCAAGATGATTCTTCCCTCCTCATCAAGCTTTGGTAATACTAATTGGGCCGACACCGTCTGTCCAATTACCTTCTTCGAGGAAAGATACATGGAATACTAGATGTATTCGAGTGGTCGGGAGGAAGTTCAAGTTTGTATGCTACACTTCCAATCTTCTAACACTTGATAAGGGCCATAATACTTACATGAAATATTGTTATCCTTTTTATGTTGTTTTTAGGACATTTACTTATACGGATGTAAACGAACAAAACCCAATCACCGACTTAAAAATATCTTTCACTACGATGTTGGTCTACCTATTGTTTCATGCGGTTTTGTGCCACAACCAAGTTCTCCCTGAGACTAGAAAGTACCTCTTGTTGGTGTTGAATATGTTCTTTAAATGCTTGAAACCTTGGTTGGACTCTCAAATATGATGTGATGGATGGCATATGGTACCCATATAATGCTAAGAAAGGATACATTTTAGATGAAGTATGAAAAGAGGTGTTATACCACCATTCTACTAGTGGTAACCATTAGACCCACCCCACTTGCTTATATGAGGTAAAACAACACGGATATCCCTCTAAGAACTTGTTTACCACCTCTGGTTTCCCATCGAATGGGGATGATAAGATGAACTAGAAGCTAGTTGCATTCCCAAACATGAGAACAAGCCGGTCCCAAAATTACTAGTAAAGATATGTCTCGATCACTTACTATAATATTTGGTGTCCCATGTAGCTTCTAAATTGTATCCATGAAGGTCAATTTCTTTTGTATTCACAACAAATGGATGTGATAAGGAACAAAAATGGGAATATTTTGTGAGTCACCCACCACCATCATGATTAAATTTTCCCCTTTTGATTTAGGTAATGCTTTGTGATGAAGTCCATGGACACCTCTTCCCACCTCTGGTTGGGAATAGATGGAGGTTGTAAAAGACACGAGGACTTAATTGTTCCACCCTTATTTTACGAGAAAAACCATGTAGTCTACCAAAATTTTGGACATCCCCTTTTATCCATTCCCGAGAAGAAATCTTGCTTGATTTGATGATAAGTCTTCAAGAAGAAAGAATGCCCCTACTTTGGAGAAGCATGGAGCTCAAATAGAACCCTATTTTTAAGAGATGAATTCTTACATACGTATAATCTATCTTTATACCATAAAGCATCTCCTTTCCATACAAATTTTTATAACATGCTTGGATCATGTTAGAGATTCTCGAATGACATTTTGTGTACCTGGATAATTTTTCCATCCAGGACCTTGCATCTTCTATCCAATCCTCCTATAATATAGATATGGCACACAAAAATGCCTCGGATGATTCATCCTTCCGAGATAGAGCATCATAACTACATTGCCTTTCCCTTTCTTATATATTATCACAAAATCATACCCCAACATTTTGGAGACCCATTTCTATTGTTCTTCAGATGATAAACATTTCTCTTAGAATTATTTCAAACTATCATGATCTGTCTTTACTTTGAAATGTCTACCCATTAGATATGGTCTCCATTGCTTCACTGCATGAAGTATTGTGAGCATTTCCTTCTCATAAACTGGTTTTTATATATTCTTACCTTTGAACTGGTGGATCTCAAAGGTAATGGGTCAACCTTATTATAGGAGTACTACCCCATACCATACCCTGAAGCATCACATTCAACAATGAATGTTTTGGAAAAATATGGGGTGGCTAGAACTAGAGTGGTGCACATGGCCTCCTTCAACTTCTCAAATGCCACAAGTAGCTTCCTCATTCCAATGGAAAGAGTCCTTCAATAAAGATGTTAGCAAAGTGATGTTATGCTTCCAAAATTCCTTACAAATCTACGATAATAACTCAACTAAGCCCCAAAATCCTCGAGTTTTTTAGGGTTTTGGGAATATTCCATTCAATTATGGATTTTATCTTATTAGGATCCACTTTAACACCTTCATAAGAGATAATATGACCCAAATATTCAACCTCCTTGACTTCAAAAGAACACTTAGAAGAATTTGCATAAAGTTGATGTTGTTTACGAGTTTCCAACAACTTGTTTACATGATGGAAGTGTTCCTCCCATGTTTTAATATAGATTAATATATCATCAAAGATTACTAAAACAAACTTCCGTAGAAATGGCTTAAAGATAGAATTCATCAAGCTTTGAAATGTAGAGGGTGCATTTTTAGTCCAAAAGGCATTACCAAGAACTCATAATGGCCTTCATGTGTCCTAAAGGCTGTTTTATGAATATCTTCATCCCTGATTCTAATATGATGATATCCAAAATGAAGATCAAGTTTTTTAAAGTAAACAACACCATGCAACTCATCTAGAAAATCATTAATTATAAGAATAGGAAACTTATCTTTGACTATGTACTTATTGAGTTCCTTGTAATCTGGACACATGCACCAATTGTCATATTTTTCCATACCATCACTATAGGAGAAGAGTAAGCACTCTGACTATGATGAATAATTCTTGCTTCTAACATCTCTTGTACTATCTTCTCAATCTCTCTCTTTTGCATATAGGGGTACCTATAAGGTTTGATGTTGGGTGGTTGACTCCTTGGTACTAGTTGGATGGCATGGTCATGGTCTCTTTTTGGAGGTAAACCCTTTGGCATATCTCTAAACACAACTGAGTTCTCATCTATAATTTCTTGCATATCTAAGGGTATAAATGTATTTTCATGATGTGATTCTAATGAAAATAGTTGTGCCACAAACCCCTTTGCACCTTTTCTAAGAAATTTCGTCATCCGGTGAGAGATCACAAACTGTGGGGATTTTCTCTTAATACTTTTAGTTTAAAAGTCCTCCCTTCTGACTAAAATCACACGAACAACTCTTGGAAATTGATTTCAATGGTTCCAAAGGTGGTAAGCCACCAAATCCTAACACAATGTCTACTCCTCCCTAGAAACTACATACAAAGGGCTATTTAGAAAGTAATCTCCCATGGTGAGATTAATGTTATGGGATTTTCCTAAACAACTAACATTTCCCCCATCAACAATCATTAATTGACATTCTAGAGCTAGATAAATAAAGCAGTTCAAACATACCGCCAACTTATGATTGATGAAGTTGTGAGTACTTCCTGAATCAATCAACACTGTTACCCTCATTTTTTTAAGAATCCAACCAATTTGAGAGTTTGGGGAGTGCTAATACCTGAAATTACATGACATGATATCGTTGGATGGGGATCTCCTAATTCCTCCTCTGGCTCTACCTCTTCATCTTCTTCATTCTCTTCTTCTTCATTAGGCCCCTCAATGTAAAACAACTTCTTTTAGCACACTTATGTCCTGGTCCATATTTGTTGTCACAATTAAAACATAACCCTTTGGATCTATTTTCTTCAATTTGCTTTGAGGTGTCAATCTAACTGGCCGAGGAAAATGATGGTGGCAAGGTGCTACAATATTTTATATTAGTAGCATTTTGTCTCGTATTGGAAATAAATTTTTCCTTTGCCCTATGTGCCATGATAATAGAATATGAAATCTTATGAGGATTAAATATACACACATCATTCTCAATGTTTTCCTTAAGACCCCTAAGAAATAATTCATTTTGATTCTCTTCAGTAATATTTTCCACCCTTAAGGAAAGGTTTTGGAATTGATGAATGTAATCCTTGATTGATCCTATTTGTCTTAACTTTTCTAACTAGATGAAATAATTCTCTAACACACTAGAACTATAGTGCAATTACAAATATTCACTGAAGACTGTCCATATAAAATTTAGACCACTTTTTTGCCTTTGCGCACATAACCATTGATACCAAATGAATTGGTTAGGATCAAGATACAAGGATGTCATGGTAACATTTTGTCCCAATGGAATGTGATGTAGATCGAAGAAATTATCCATTTGGTTAATCCAATTGAGTAGATAAGTTCCATCAAACTTACACACTTCCACTTTCGAAAGCATGTTATGAGCCTCTGAGTGTTTGTATTTAGATTGAGCATGCTCGAAGATCCACCCTAGCTAGTCCTGTCTATTAATTTAAAATGAAGATCCACCTTGGTTGATATGAGTATGATTAAGTTGTGTTTGATTAGGATGAAGATGATTACTTGTTAGATTTGAACTAAATTGGTGAATGAAATAAGACAATATTTTTCCAATCTTTTCTACATCTTATTTCCTAGCCATTCTAAACTCGAGGTTTCACACTCAAAATCAAGTTATCTTACCTTATGGTCCATCAAAGTAAACCCTAGCCCCGAGGACTCTGTGGTTACCCCTTCTGACTCTAACTCCTCAAATATTATCTCATCCTTTTCTGGGGTTTTACCCGGAGTGATGGGATTATTTTTTCTTCTTGTGGAAGTCCCTATCATGATGCCCCAAAATGGTAGGATTTAGGGATCAAGGTCAAAATTTAAGGTTTGGGATTTCTTTATGAATTTGACAAAATATGAAAAAAACTTAAATAATGAACTTAAACTAATTTTTATCCTCTTTTTGTAAATTTAAAGAACTTGGAAAAATTCCACAATTTGTAGTTGATAGAGTACATTTATCAAAAACACTACAAATTAATGTAAATTTCGTAAAACAAGTAAAAATATCTTGAAATTTGGAGAGGAGCTTACTTGAGTGATTTCGCAACACCCCCAAAAATTGTAGAAAAATTACCTACCAAATTGGAGATATGGCCAATCCTTTGAAATTATGGTTTTAACACAGTTCTAGCCAAGATCAAGCTTTGATACCACTTGTAAGGAAATTAATTGGATAAATAAGAATATCAGCAGAAATAGCTCACCAAAGAACACAATATTGCAGATAAATGATCAAAATATGCAAATAGAATAGCTTATCCACTTCGAGGAGGAAACCTTCAAACCATACAATAAGACTCAAATGATCAATATGATGATCAACTACTACCTACTAACCTCTATATATGCTACTCCTATGTTATGGAAATAACCAAGGCCGACCCAATAATGATAATATAATATATATGAAAGAGATACATTATGATAAGAAGTTATGATAGCCACAAGTCAACTATATATATCCAATATAAGATATATGATTAAGGGCGTAGAAGTATCTCAACCTACTAGGTTTCAATTACAATAGATACTCATTACGGGGAATTTACATGATTTTCTTTCTTCATGCCAAATGTTCTTTCAAAATTTTCTTGAGTTAAACTTTTTATGTCTTCCTCTACCCTTAGAAGTTGATACTAACAATCCTCATGGTTAATATTTCAACTCTAATGCATATTGTAATTATATAAATGTGTTGGCCATTATATTAATTGATGTATAAAGATTCGTCATGTTATCTAAGATATTATTGATGAAATTAATTTTGAATTTCTCTCACCTCTGATAAATATATAGATGATAATGAAAATTATAAGCTTATTATTTTCAATGTCGACCTCCTAATCACAATAATATTGAATTTAATTTGAAATTACACCATACTTATTAAGATCAACCTCCTCCTCCTTCATATGACCACCCACTTGATTATATTATTGGTACTATCACTCTTATGTTTCATCTTAGGCATGTTATCACATTTGATGATTCTCGTGTCACTCGTTATCTTGTTTCGAAACAATATTTTTGAGCTTTTGTTGGCATAATCCCTATTCATAGTTTCTTAATTGATAGTGGAAATAAATCACATGTGTACATTCTAATTATTTTATTCTCTTGGCTATATTAAGAAACACATGAACTTTGATGCTAATACCACTCTTTGAAATATTTTTATACCTCTTATTGTTGGCTCAAATATTATATCTATTCCTTTCCAGGTCATCTATTCCCTTGGATCATGTGACATGTGTCTATGTCACCCTTAGATTTTTACTCTTATGGATATCCTATGTATTTTGCACCAACGTGTCACATTCATTTATAATAATTGAGTGGTTATGGTAAGTGTATCTCATATGTATGATTTTTGCATAATCTTGTAATTATAAAAGTGACGGTAGTCAAAACTATTCTTGTTATGCAAGGAAAGTTTGTAACCACTTTTACCTACTCCCTTTAAACCCCAGGCATGACGACACATCACCTTGCCTAAACTAGGAGCTCACCCAAGGCACACGAATGTGTCGAGCCCTCTTTTATGTGAGCCTTATAAGAATGTTCAACATTAATGGAGGAATATTGCAGAAACATAAATACATACATTCATTCTAGAACAAAGGTAAAGAAACTAGATCCAAGCATAGATGCACCATAATATGAATGTAATCATTATAAAAACACAGAGGAATCAGATCTGAACCATGAGAAATATGAATAACACAAGGGTTTAGACCCATAAACATAGATATTCAGAATAATCCACCTCATATATTGATTCACAATTGTTTACAGTAGCTAGATTACATCAAAAAGGGTCATAACAGACTGAATACATCAAGAAATAACATCCTAACCCTACAAAATGACTCTACTCAAAGAGTTCTAGCCATGCTCTCTCTTGTGCATCTAAAGTCTCTCTTACATCTCTTGCCTCACATCACACATCTTCTTCGCATCCCCATTTTATATCAAAACACATTTTAAAATAGAGTGGGAGCTCTCCTTTACCACCTCAACATCACTCAAGAGAAAATTGCATGCCAAATGTCATCATACCCCACCATACTCGAGTACCCTAAACATGTAAGTGCTAGCTAACCCATAACTAACTCTACTTTACAGCTCTTAAACATAATGATTATATCCTAGAATATTCTTTCCTTGGGTTACAAGTCTCCATGTTCTAACCTTATCCACTATCATGCCTACCCACATCCTCACATGTTTTCCATGCAACACCATAACCCAAAATGCGGCTAAGTCTCAAACCCATTTCTTCTCCCACGCACAAACCTTCATGTGCTCCATGTCCAACTCTATCCCTTCATTCCAAAACTAGTTAAATATCCATGTTGTCTGTTCACAACTTAGTTATCCCTGTGCATTCTTGCTCATGTGCGTTCTTCTTACACTATCTTCCCCACACGCTGATCCTTTGCTCTGGGACATAGTCATTTTTCTGGGCTCAACATTATCCCACACTAAATGTGTTGTTCGTTCTCAGAAACAATCTCATCTCCAACAAAGAATAAAGAATGGAAGAATAAATGACCTGTATCTAGCTTATGCTAAAGAACAAAAGAATATTTCTACTGTTGCACAAGGATTGGAATTTTTTTATTCAAATATTCTTTAATCTCATTCCAAGCATCCACCTCACTCTGTGCATGTTTAAATAAATCCCCTATCAATGCATTAACCTCATCGAATGTCAAATATTGACCCTTATCCTTCAATGTGTCAACAATATTCTCCAATTGCTTGCTAAGGTCGATTAACACGTCCATCCTATGTGTCATATGGGGATATAATTATGTGAATTTAATATTAATAGAGGTCCTTATAATTTCAATTTCCTAAGATATATTTCCCAACCTCCACCAAGATCTTGTCACGTTCCACCCGATTGCCTCTGTTCTTGGCCTAGAACTCCTTCAAATCTGCCTCATGTGTAGCAACTAGTACACTTTCCACCTTGTCTTTGTCTTCACAATTGTCATAGACAACTTCGGCCATGTGAGACGAAAATTCATTGAAGCAAGAAGCTTAGTGTACTAAGATATGGTCTCTTCAATTTGTAATCTCTCCTAGTCTTTCTACCCCACCATAACTTCTTATGTTAACTCTAGTGCAAGTGGTTGCTTCTCCATCATGATGATGCACGTCAAATCATCTAAGTAGTGGAAGGATGACTCATACTTCATACATGTAAGGGGGATAAATCTGGGTGCATTAAAATAATGGAGTCTGAGATAACCTCCACTTTATTGTAAGCTTCACACACCTTCCCCTTATCATCTCTCAACTTATTCCTCAAATGTGCAATTATAAGCTCCTTTCCCTTTATCTCCTTGTTCTTTTCCTCTAATTCCTTCTCTAATGCTTTAATCTTGTTTTTCCTCTTGAACAACCTTGCATCGACCTCCATCGACACCTTGTTAAATACATTACATGCCTACTCATCAGTCAGCTATTGAGAATCCAAAATAGGATTTACCTTCATGGAGCTTGGTGTGTTTAGTAGTGCATTGAAATTGACTTCAAATTCTGGCTCATCAACATGGGACTCAAAATCCCATGACAACATCTTCCTTGTGCATGGGTATGCACCATCTATATCAAATAATGACCAACATAAGAGGTGGTCTTTAGGAAATGTGCTCTAGAAATGTACGTGTAAGACCTATTTGGATTAACATCATAAGTCACTATGGGTTCTTATGATGTCAACATTCCCTTGCCACCTGTATGCACTCCCTTTGGGAAATTGACTGCTAAACTTGTTTCCCCGCATATGCTTCCATACTTCTCTTTCTCCATTTCTCCCCGCTACGCTCCACCTCATGCTCTACCAAGTCCTTGATTATACCCACCACCTCCTTCTCCACAGTGTCCTCTAACTATTCACCGGATAGGTGCGGGGTCTCCTGCACCTTCATCCCCACTTATTCTTCACTTCTTTCTCCCTCTCGAGTGCCCTTCGAAGATTCTTTCCACTCTTCATCAGATTCATGTAAATTTTACACAAGGGGGTTCTTCTTTGACTCACGCACCTCATCCTTATCTCCAGTCACATCACCCTTCATGCTCTCTATTCTCTCAGATTATGAACTCTGTACTACCCTCTGCTTATTATTCACTAGAGACTTCTCCTTCACTGGGGACTTTTTCTTCACTGTGGATTTCTTCCTACGATCATAAGTGCTTGAGTCTATGCCTGACTCTTGTGCCTCTGTGGTCTGAACCACACATGTGCTCGGTGCTCTACTTACTGGAGTTTGATTCCTATCTCTCTTCTTTGTCACTATATTCTTCCTTCTAGTAGGGTCTTTAGGGATGGAGACACCATCCTCAACATTCGCGCCTTTCTCAAACTTAGGCGTTAGGTGTATGTACACCCTAGTTGTTGTTGTGCCTGTAAGTGGTAATGTCACCGACCTTAGCATATGTATGTCATGAGATGCATAATTCTCCACATATTCATGCTTATGAGGATATACAAGTGTCTTACACAGTGAGGTTCTCTGATCTACTCTACTTAGATCAAACCTTAGTTTCTCAGCCTTCTTAAACCTATTAACCATGCTCTCAAAATACTGCACTATGAAGGAAAAAGCTAATTTACACCATGGGCTCTTAGTGCCATCAGTCATTGTGAACTTGTCATTGCAGAACTGTTGGTTTATTACAAATTCAGCCTCATCCTTCACCAAGGATGGCAGTTTCTCTGGAATCCTCCACTCTACTCCAAATGCATCGTGCATCCGCTTGTACCACCTATCCAAGCACGACTTGTATGCATGTATCATACTTTCACTAGTATATGCTTCAAACCTCTTAGCTGGGGAGGGGTTCTTATAAAGGTACTCCCAAATGTTCTTTTTCGGCCCATTGGGAATTCCAATCTTTGAAAACAAAATGGTAAGAAGAATATTACCATACGTAATTTTATCTCCATCTCACGTGGTATAAATGATATCCTTTGCAATGAAGGCTGAGATGTTGTAGATGGTCCCCTCTGAAACCTTACTACAAATGTTCAACCATCTCTTGTTCACTTGTGCCCATCGTTCTAGTCCATTCAACTCGATGAAAAGGCATGTGACCATCTTCATGAATGGGTCGATGATTTTGCAATATAAAAGGCACACCCACCCTTCTTGTATTCATATTCCTTAATTGTTTTATTTAATAGCCTCATCGTCACCCAAGTCATCATCCAACAACTCTCCTATGCGAGATAAGTCCAGTGTACTTGGAGATCAACTTTGCAGTTATGCACATCCTCCTTCCTACAAAGTAAAATTAATCTTTGTGCACGCATGACATAAGCCACTTGTTATAATCTCTCAGGCTTTCCAAAAAATGGCAACTCATAGAGTTGTAAAATCCCAATCTTTTGTAATGTCCTCTACATGAAGTCATCATACATTGACTGTCATCTTCTGTTCTTTCTCCTGTAAGGCAAACAATATCCAATGTCATCTCTTTCTCGGTTGTATATGTCATATGGTTATAATCACTTATAACCATTTTGTGCACGTGAGATACCCAATCCATCCCCAATAATACCCCATCTTGGTATTGCATCTCCACGTACCATTATTTGTTGAAACTTTCAATGCAACTTGTTTTCCCTTGCCCTTTCCCTTCTTCTTAGGTGAAATGTTTGATCCTTTCCTTGGTGCCATTTTCCTTATCGGGTCCTTGTTAATCCTTCCTTGTATCTTGCTTTCTTACTGCTCAATCCCTTGGATCTAATCCTGTTGTGCAAATTCTTCAAACCTGTGCCCTAGTTTCTCAAACCCTAACTTGAAAACCATTTCTTCCACAAGACAATGTTAAAAACCGCACAAATTTTCCCAAACAACCACTTCTGTGCATGCCTGTGTACTCTATTGTAATCTGGTTCTCAAATCTTTCACTTCGCACATGATTTTCGTAAATTTATCATAAGGATTCCCTAGTTCACAAAATCTTTTCTACAAGTAAACGCAACATGAGAATAACTTACCTTGAATCCTGATTTATAGTTTCCCACTTTTTACCGCATTAATTTCCATGCCACCTACCACCGTACTACCACATTAAATTCTCCTTTTTCTAGTTTGTTTCTCTCACACATTTTGTCCAGCATGTTTACTTCACACGCCCACTCGCATGTAACGTCCTCAACCTTATGGCATGCAAAACTACATCAACCGCATACTCCCCCTTACACACGCTCTTAGTGCTGAAGTACATCTACCTCTTCGTCGTAGAAAGTAGTTTTTCCTACCACCGCCTACCTAATTTTTCTCTACGTGTTCATCAGCAGCACCGTACGTGGATTTCATACAATTATTTTTTGACACCATTTTATCTCTAAACATTATTACCTCTCGCTCTGTGTGTTCCTTCAATACCATGGCCCTTTTTTTCTCTCTGGAAACTAAAACATCACTCCCAACGCGTGCCTCTTCTTTTGTGCTCTCCACCCCACACTAAAAGTATGCGTAATTATTTACGCATGAAACCTCTTTAGAAGGTAATTGGTTACCGGTGCTCAAACGTGCAACAAAACAAATGACTCAAAAGACAAAGCATAACAACAAAGAAAGGAAACACATATAAAGGAAAATGCGTTAAAGGAACAAATCTAAGTGGTAACACTTTGCCTTATTTAAAACACCAAGAAGACTTTTTTATAGTAGGGATTAAACCTACTCCCATTAAAGAAACCGGGGAATCATGTGCCATCCAAAGCTTATAACTAGAAAGTACTTGAGTCAAGTATATATGTCACAACATATGGTCCTAACCAATGCACTTGGAACTTCCTAGGGTGGTGCAAAAACTTGGAATAATACAAAAGAACCATATGTCCAACCTCCAACTTCTTATTTTTAATGTGTTGATCATGTCAGGCCTTCTGTCTTACTTTCTCTATCTTATGGCTCCTTCGAGCTGTGACACGCATTTAATCCAACTACATCAATTTGTTTATGTGATCTTTAAGTGCTTGTTCATCATCCAATCCTCCTATGCGCGTAATACATAGGGATGGTAACATAAATTCAATTGGTAAAACAACCTCGGTGATAAACACCAACTGAAAGGGTGTTTCTTTGTTTAGTCTTTTGTAGGTTTTTCTATAAGACCAAAGAACAAAAGAGACTTTATTATCTCAATCCTTCCTTCCAACATCATAGATCTTTGTCAATGTGTGGATCAAAATCTTGTTGAAAGCTCCAAGTTCCATTAACTTGTGGGTGATAGGGTGTAATCTTATGATGGGCTACCATAAATTCTACCAATAATGTCCTAACAGTCTCATTCAAGAAATGAATACCCCTATCACTTGTTAAAATCAATGGAAATCCATACCTTCTTATGATATTCTCCCAAAGGATCATTGCTGCAGTAGATGTAATGCATCCTTCATAGGTACAACTTCTTCCCACTCAGTAAGATAATCTGTACACATAATGATGTAGCGCGACCACATCCCGGTGTATAGGGAAATAGGGCCCACAAAGTCAATTTCCCATATTTCAAAGGGTTATTCACTTGTTAAAGGCATCAACGGAATTTCATCTCTATGCCCAGGGCTTCCCAAGGTGCTTGGCAATGATCAAAACCCCGACATATTCTTTGAAATCCTTATACGGTGTCTCCCTCACAAACCAATGATCAAAATATTGGAGATGGCTCTCCTTGTATAGTGTCCACCGAAATCCCTCCACAAGCTTCCTCCATAATACCCATGCACTCATGCTCTAGTACACACCAGTGCAAAATATCATCCCAACCAAGTTTTTATATATCTCCACCAATAAACATATAAGGCACAACACGAATGGAAAGTTGTTTCCTTTCTATACTCTTTAGTCTGTCAAGCACCACACATGTTCGTAAAAAGACAACAATATCCTCCAAATCAGTGGGTGTGTGTTGTAATTTGAATGTCTATGCATCCAAAATGATGTCTTCAATGCTCTGTACATCCTCACCTGAATTAATTCTAGAAATATGGTTAGGTATTGAATTACACTTTCTTGGTTTGACTACCATTGAAAATTCAAACTCTTGAAATAACAAGATCCAACGACATATGTGCCCTTGTAAAACAAGATTGTTTACTAAATAATTAAGTGCCATGTGATCTGTGTAAAATATAAACAGAGTAGCCAATAAGTACTTCCTAAACTTATGCAATGCATAAATCATAGACAACTCTTTTCTCTCAGTTGTTGATTAATTCTTCTCAGCTGGAGTTAAATTTCTACTTGCAAAACATAAAGGGTGATCAACAATCCCTTCTCCAGGATGTGTTAAACTTGCTCCATTTTGTATACCCTGATGCATCCAAATGCACATGAAAGGCCTTATCCCAAGAGGGAAAGCAAAAATGGGCGTAATAGTAAGCTTCTCCTTCAACGTATCAAAACCACTTATTGCGCCTCATCCTAGTGAAATCTTCCTTTATGCCTCAATAGTTCTTCTAAGGGCGTGACAATCCTGGCATAACATTTGATGATTTATTTGTAGTAACTCGTATGCCCCAGAACTCCATGCACTATGCTTTGATTGGTAGGATCCACCAATAAGCCCTCCTTACAAATAATATGACATAGCAATGTGCCAAAAGGAGTAACAAAGACACATTTCTTAATGTTTAGAGAGATACTTAAGTGCCTGCATCTTTCAAAGATTAATCTCAAGTTGTCACAATGATCTTTTACTAATCCATACACTGTCCAATCATCTAGGTAGACTTGTAGAAACTTATGAATAAATTCTTGAATGCTTGCACCACAATGCATGAAAATACAATAGGCTCATTCTTAATCCCGAATGGCATAACCGTATAAGAAAAAATTCCCCATTCAGTGGTGAAAGTAGTCTTCTCCTAGTCTTCTTTTACAATCCTTACCTAGTGATACCCTGAGAATCCATATGTAAAAGAGTAGATCTCATGCCCTCCTACACCTTCCAAGATTTCCTCAGTAAAAGGTGTTGGAAAAGAATCTATCACACATGCAACATTCAAGTCTCTGTAGTTTACACAGTAACCGTATCTTTCCATCTTTCTTGATACTAATACCCATTGGACTAACCCATTTAGATTCTTCAATAATTTCAATGATCCCGAATTCCAACATTTTTTCAATTTCTTCTTTCACCTTTATGTGCATATTAGGATTCATCCTATAAGGCCTTTTTCTAATCAGGCACACACCTTCCTTCAAATTAATCCACATTTCTCCCAACGAGTGATGAAATCCTTTTAATTCATGGTATCCACGTGGGAAAAATCTTGGTAGTCACTCAATAGCTCAATTATCTTTGAGACCTCTTGGTCTATCCAATAATCACCAATGATTACTTCTTTTGGTTTTATTCTTTGCCAATGTTGACATTCTTTGTCTTGAGGATCATGGTAGGCATGCACCTTCTCATATACACTATGAAATATGTCACACATACCCTCTATATGATCAACATTGAGGTTATCTATCTCTTCATCCTCTATTAGGTATACCATTTTTCCTTTCTCTTTTTCTAGGTAGGCATGCTCAAATTGTACTTCATCTATTTCTTCTCCTTCCTCGAAGCACACCTCCAAATCAGGATCCCCTAGTAAATCTAGGATGAGGTCCTCAAATTTAGCACTATCTCCTAGAGTAAGGCACTTGACTACCTGCAAATCCTCATTCACTGATGGTTTAGAAGATAGATACTCAAAAGTATGAATAATACCTACTATCAACTCTTGCCAATTCCACATCGACGATCTAACTCTGAATAGACGTACCATGTGTGTGCACAACCCTACAAGGTGAAATAGAAATTATGCACCCAAAGTGAAGGAGGTAAAGCTTTTGGGCCTTCCATCCAGGATTTCTCACATTCTGAACGTGGTACAAGGTTGATTCCTTCCCATGATAGTCGCATATCCTTGAAGGTGTATTGGTCCATAGAAATATAACAATAACATGATACTTACCTCGTGTCACTTTATAATATTATCCTAACTAGTCATCCACCAAAGCGCGGCTATCCCATGTAAGGTATAAATAAGCATATTCCTCTATTCTACTTCACAGGTCCATTGGACTTCCATAGCGCGCAAGAAGACATTAGGGTTACCTTCTCCAATGTAACTTGGTAATTGTCTTCCTCCCAGATGCCTAACCAAACATGCCTTGACAACATGAGTCACAATTCCCTTTAATTCTCTTCCAACCAACTCATAAGTCCCATGCACCCAATTATCACATGTAATGCTAGTCGTATCACTCATGGACTGAGCATCATCCCACTGAATGACTCCTTCTCTCAACGACTCAATAATCTTTGGGTCCCTGATGGTGTGCACATAAATTATATTGATGTCTTCTTCCCCCAAAGGCTCGACATAGGGTGCAGATCTTACATCTATTAGTGGAATAATAACACATTCCTTATTATTCTCAAAGATGATGTATCCCTTTTTGAAGCGGAAATCAACATTATTCACATAATATCAAGGGCATCCAAGTAAGGCTAGAAAAATATCTACCTTGGAAAGTGTTAAGACTTCAAAGTCCCTAGTGAACTTAGCCCCTTGAATGGTTATGGAAGCATCCTTCAGAAATACGATGGGCATAGCTTTAGTCCTATTAGACATGTACAACACATTTGAAGATGGCTGTAATGGTGGTCTCCCCATCTAATTCCACACATCTAGAGTAAGAACATTAACCTTTGCACCTGTGTCAATTAGTATGTTTCTTAAAAGCCATCCATCAACTACCAAATTCAACGTGATCTCCTTTTCATAATAAATACTATGAGGGGGAAAATTAACATGTAAGATATTCCTTTCGCTTACATCCAAAGTGCAGGTACCTTTCCTCTCAACCATTCTCCTAATAGGGGAATGATATTTTCCTGGTGCAACATATTACATACCTCTTTGACATCATCAACATCATTCAAGGATCTCAACATTCTTCACCTATTCCAACTTCCATGATTGCTCTTTCAAGCACTAGATCTCTCCTTGTAAGCTCCTAATTACCTCCATAGTCTCCTAGTAAACCTCCTTATGATAATTTGGATCAGGGTACTTTCCATGTAATACCTCTTCTCTTGTAATGAGAGGCCTCTACTTTGGTATTTCTCTGGAACATGTAGCTTCAACATGTGTAGTTACTAATACAGGCTCTAACTCAGGGTTAGATGCTACCATAGGCATGAACAAAGGTTCAACACACTTCACACTAACCATTCCCACACCCTTGTCCTTCTTCTGATTCGGCTCATGTGATCATACAAGTCGAGCACTCCTCATACTTATGTTTCTTTCCACACCATGAGCATTGTAGAAAATCTAGACATTTGTGCTTGTAGTGATCCATAGATCCACAATTGAAACAAGTTCCATGGGGAAATTCACTCCTTCCTCCACTGCGACCACCATGGCCTCTAAATCCTCTCGTGAAAGCTTCTTCCCCTTCCTCCACCATCTTCATGTCCTTCATGTTGACACCCCTCATTCTTAGAAAAGTTTGCAACACTTTCCGGTGCACACCAAGATAAATTACATCATGAATCAGGTCTATCAACCAACATTCCTTAGTATCATGAGTGGTAGATGTACAAATCTTATAATAGTGTTGTCATGCGATTGTCAGGGAAATTGATAATTTTTGAGCATGAAAACTATACCCCTATGCCAAAATTTTAAAATCCTAACCTTCCCAAGCACCCTAGGTCCCCTCGAGTTAGTCTCATGATATCCTAGATTATGTCAAATCGGTCCCCTGTGTGATTTAGGAAAGTCAATTCAACCCCCTAGCTGATTTTAAGCATTTTTGCAAACTACTATTTTTGGGAAGTATTAGGAAGGGCTACCACCGGCCTTCTTGAGGTGATAAAACCCCAGAGTGGAAGGGAGGAGAAAATTACAAAATTGAGGTGAATTGAAGGTTTATCAATATCATGAAATTTATTTTGGAAGATTCAGAAAGGTTTGGAGGAGTTGGAGCAGTTTAAAAAACAAGATTCTCGTGCCTAGTTAGCGCACAAGATCAAAAGAGCTATCAAACTTCGGGAAGTGATTAAGAGAGCTGTGGATGAAGTTAGGAATAAAAATACATCATCGAAATGTAATTAAAATCCCTAAAATATGGTAAAATAAAAATTTCCACAACACCTTGGCAAAATAGGTGTGAAATAAGTTTTTCACAGGCCAGGAAGTGCACATGGCCAAGAAAACAACTAAAATTAGGGAAGTGATTAAGGAGCTTTGGATGGAGTTAGGAACCAAATGAGAAATCATCAAAAATGGAATTAAAATACATAAAATATGGTGAACTCAAAATTTCCACAAAACCTTAGTGCAATATGTCTACAACCAAATTTGTTTCACGAGGCCCGCAATGCAAAGGGCCAAAAAAGCAACTAAACTTTGGGAAGTGATTTTGGATGCTCTGATAGATTTAAGAGATAAAAACATCTTTAGAAAGAATATTCAAATTCATAAAATATGGTAAAATCATATTTTTCACAAATCCTTGGCATAATATTTCTACAGCTAGTTTTTTTCATGCACATGTAAAATACAAGATCAAAACTCCAATTTTTCAGGGCATAAATGCATGAATCAATATCTAAGACCCATACCATTGGATTCAAAATTCCATTTAAAGTAAAATTCATAATATTTTTTTCCAAAAACTCCATCAGAACTCCAGATACGACCTTCACAAGTTCGCTCTCAAGGTTCGACACTTAGCCATTTTGCAAGAGGACACATGTCATCATCTGGTGCCTAGCGCATTTTGATGTCCCCTTTGTCCCTTTAGCAAGGGGAAATGAGGGACAATAATTTTTTCCCAGCCCCTAGAAGACCTTTGGACACACATGTGACCTCTATACTTGCCGCAATACACTCCCCTGTGAGCTAATAGAGCCTTCATCTGCTACCATCGGATCTGCACCACATGTCATGTCATCGCGAGGCGCGCCATGAAATTTGATGTCCCATTTATCCATTTGAGACAAGGGATATGGGGGACAAAAATTTCACTCCACTTGTGATTTTTCTATTTTGAAAAATCCCCATGGTTCTTCATACGACCAGTTTCCAGCCCCCCAGTGCTTCCAACCTACTTTTTGGGCTTAACCCTTCACCATTGGATCTCTACCACTTGTCATCACCAGGAACCACATGAAAATTGATGTCCCTCTCATCCCTTAGTTGTTAAGGGACATGAAAATGTACCTCATCCCTTCATGCTTTATTTTTAATTTTTTAAAAATCCTTCATGCTTCCTGCTTCTAACTTCTAACTTCTTACTCTTCATATTTGCCATTTCACTTGTAACTTTGCATGTGCACTATTCACCATTGCTAAAATTCAAACCAAATCCTACACAAAAATGAAATCCTCCACCCAGGACAAAAGACAGGTCTTGGAAGAAGAGATGATCAAATAAGGAAGAAGAAGTGAAGAATGAAGAGAAGAAACCGTAAAAATCTCCATCGTCGTGAAAAAGATTCAAAGAAATATTACAAACCAGTGCACGAAACAACAAACCATTTTTTTCTACTATTTCCTCTCTCAAAATCCATCAATACCTCACCTTCAAACCTCCTTCTATAGTACATAACATTCAAATAGTGAAGAAATCCTCTTCTCGACCCAACGAACAAAAAATATCGTTTTTTGTCAAGTTGACAACTCTAGATCAAGAGAAATTTCACCAGTAGAATCAGAAGGAAAAACCCACAAAAATTTAATTTTTTTACAAATGGAAGAAAAAACAGACCTATAATTTTTGAGGTCCATTAATGGCTGCCACGTTCGTTTAAGTTACCGAGTCAAAATTTTAAAACTTTAAAATCTCCCAAACCACTGATCGGGAAAGTCTAAATTTTCAGAGGAGCGATATTGGGAAAAACCCATATCAAAAAACTTTGTTCCATGTAATTATGACCACCAGAAGACACTTTCTAAAATATCAATTCTTCTACATAGGGGATTGTACTATTTTTAGGAAAGTCACCAACTAAAGCAACTGAAGAAGGTGGCGGTGAGCACCGAGGTGTATTGCAAGGAGAAATTGTTTGAAATGTTCATCCCGGTCCAAAATTGACACTTACTAAAAATAGTAAGTGGTCCCATGAGCACCTACCAAAAATAGAAAACTGAGTCCAGAAGGTGAGGGGAGCATAGAAGGAAGGAAGATTTCTAGTTGCCTCAGTCTATCAAGGAGCAAAGGGCTGATTTTTCACACTTGCTAAAAATAGTAAGTTACTTTTTTGGCACTTACTAAAAATAACAAGTCATCCCAAAAGGTGGATCTTCACAAGAGGAGAATTTTGAGAGTGAGAGAAATCAATCTGACAACCTCAAGGAGAGTTTGGAGGAAATTTTCTACACTTACTAAAAATAACAAGTTGTTTTTTCTAAAAATAGTAAGTGTGAGGGACCATGAAGTTCAAGTGGACATGATAGAAGCTAGTGTAGCCTTTCACCTTTAATATGAGATAGAAGATAGTGATGTCTCCTACATGGATCTAAATGACCTAAATCCCGCATGAATTCCAAGGAAAGGGGGACCAATGAAGTCTCTATCTTCATGGATCTCAATAGTGTCTTTCGACACTCAATCAATATGTATGAGGGAATCAAGACAAGGTTTGTTCCAAAGCTTTAATATTTCCTAAAGGGATCTCCATGAGTGATGCTCATAGTCACCAATGGAATCATTCAACAATGTTTTTAAACACTTATCTTGTGATGTTCGTGCATTTTCTAAAGGAATCCTCTCATGGTATAAGACATTCGAGGATCCAGGTTTCACTACATTGAGCATTGCATGGTTTGAGTCACATGTATATCATACGAAGGGTGGAAGTTATGGTTATCAGTGAAACATAAGTCCATTTAACCTGACATGATTAGTTTTGAGTTCCTATCTCTTCAAAGTCGGTGTTCATGTTCATCAGTGAAGTCATTTGAAAAGTTTTTTTAAACACTCATTCCAAAGCATCCATGAGCCAATTTGAAGGAGTTTCTCAGGAGGCAATAGATTCAAAGATTCAAAGTCTCACTACGCATTGGATTTTTCCATCAACAAGGATCATCAGACTTCATCTAGAGCAACATCTCTTCTTCTCTCTCTCCTCTTCCTTCCCCCTAACTTTCTCTCTCTTCAAATGTTCTAATTCTTCATTGGGGTTTTCACTTTTGATACACCTTTAAGTCATCTAAAAGTGACTTTAGAAACATTATGTAAATTAAGTCACCTTGATTTTATAAAAGGGACTTAATATTTGGAAGGAATATGAATAGCCTAAAGTCATAAATAAGGCATATGGAGGGTCATCGAGAAGATGAAGAGTTTCTCCTCTTCTATAAATTGTAATGAGCTCCTCATTCCAAGGGGTTCTAATTATGAAATTATTCTAACTGGTTGTATTCTTGTAAGTTCATGAGAGATATTTTGCTTACTTGTGAGTGAAAAGAGTTAGCACTTTTCCCTATTCTCAATGTCTTCCATTCTCATACTATGTACAACTTTGGTTTGAGAATCAATACAAGAGAAGGATTTTCTAGATTTATTTGACTAAGGGATTTCTTGATACTTTGTGATCATAAATTCTATTTGGTCTTATTGCTACTTGTAGAGTTGTTTCCTCTTGATTTTAATGCATGTGATGAAATTTCTAACTAATGTGTGCAAGAATATGATTTTCTACTACAACATTAGTTCTCCTATCTCTTTTTCTCACTCCCTTTCCTACTCTATTACAAAGTCCTCTCTAGCAAGAAATTTCTAGCTTTTCCACAGGGTCAATGGAGTGTCCCTATTTGGATCCCCGCCGCAAGGCCAAAGGAAAATCCACCTTTACTAGTGCATGCATATATGGAAGCTGCACTTGGTTAAGTAGAGGGGCTTAGATTCCCAGAGCATTGGCAAGAAACCCACAAATTTTCCCTCAAATTTTCTTGGTAACAATTTTTAGTCCCACCTGTGGGGCAAATTTAGCAACATCTACACCCAAAATATGACCGCAAGGTCTAAAAATAAAAAAAATAAAATATTCAAAAAAAAAAAAAAAAAAAATATTTAATCATATTTCAATAGAAAATCATTTTTGAAGAAGACTCTCATCAAGGAAAAAATCCCTGTCATGTTTTTTTCCTGCACCATGAAGAAATTTATAGATTGGAGTGAAAGTACCAATGAGTGAAAACAAATGAAGAAGAAGAAGAAGAAGAAGATCGTGACCAAGAAAAGAAGATCATTGATCAACCATGGTTCCATGGACTAGTGTTTGTAAAGGAAAGAAGAAAGAACCTATCACCGATGAAGAGGAAAGTAGGGAGCTATTGGAAAGGAGACATAAGATAAGATGTAAAGCTTGAGAATATGCCAAATTCTTGTAAGAGATGTATGAGCAACTTGAAGCGGCCATAATGAGGAAAAAGAAGAGGAGATTTTTCCTATAGAGGAAGATCCTGAAGATCATTTGTACCACAGGGTTTTCATCCCCAAAAGGTTCTTGAATTCATCTGAAGAAAATCCTATCCTTGATCCTTCCAATGAAGATCAAATCAACATTCAAGAAGATGATGAAAGACAAGACGATGCAAGATCCACAAAGAAGACTTTTTGTAACCTCACGCATAACTCACTATAAAGTTGAGAACACTATCCTTTTTCTACCACTCTCTCTCAATGAATTCATTGCATATGGTGATGGAGAAATGAACATCTTGAAAATAGAATATGTGGAAAGGATTTAGATCATAATAGAAGGAAATTCTTGATCACGAAGCCTATCAAGAGATTTGGAGGTATGCTCTCTAGCTTTACAAAGAAGGTATGAATATCTCAAATCACTTCATGTTTCCACAATGAAGAAGCCCAAGAATATCCTGTTGATTTTCCACACTACGAGGTGTTCATCCCCAACTATATTCTTGGATGCTCTTGAAGAATATCCTATCCTTGAACCTTCCGATGAGTACCAAAGAAACATCAGGGAAGATGATGATGAAAGAGATATGGAGGTGGAACCACCATTCATCAACTCTTTTTGGCTCAGGAACAACCCCTTTGAGAAGTAATATATTCAATAGAGGATTCTTGTTTCCTAATGGATGATTCAATGCTTTCTAAAGACTCCACCAATGATGAAAAAATGGCCAATTTGAAGTAAGCATGAATAACCCCCTTCAAATTTTGATTTTTCAATTAGTGATGAAATGGACATGTGCAAATAAGTGAAAGAGATCCACCCAACATCATGGACCAAAAATTATGAATTCAAGATGGTCATGGAGGGTTTTCCCTCCTATTTTGATCCTTCAAGTGATGTAGAGATGATTCATGAAGAAATGAAGATAGTTGAAGAACAAGATTCTCTTCCTGATTCAATCATGGATGATCTGATGGATAATCTCACTTACTTTCCAATCCAAGGAGAATGAACAGTTTGAACACAATCTCTTCTCACCCAAGGAGCAGAATGATCATCACGGTGAGTATGAAGTATTTCATTATCCATATGAGAAAGAGGATTCGATAATGGATGATCAGGATAATGTTGAAAGTTATTCCCACATTTCTACTTTGCAACATGGTCCTATCAAGAGGATGATATGGATTTTAGGTCAAGGAGTACCATTCCCAAAAAGCATGGACCTCTTCTCCTTGTTAGAAGGTGTCATGAATCAAGTGTGCTCATGTTTGCAAGAAAGTGAATCTTGGGAAACACAAAGCATGGAAGAGGTGAACGAGGATTTTTCAAATGAATCATGGCCACATGATGGATCATATTTTCAACCATTTCTTGGAGGCACAACATAAAAATTCTTCCAATGAGGATAAAAATAAACTATTGAAATTGGAAGAACCATTGTGTAAGACATCTTAAAGGTTGTAGAAGAAACTGAAGATCCTCAACTTAGTCTTGAACTCTTGACTCGGGCTATGGACATGTAAGACATGTATGAATCAATTTATGCTTCCCATTTTGGTACACCAATTTTTTATGTTGAGATGGGGTAGTTGGATAAGCTTGATGACTTCCCTAATACTTTGGTTGATGAGAATGAACATGAAAACATGTCTTTTTCTTCCACATTGTGTGAAGAAGTTCATGAGTGTAAAAGAAGAAAGGTTCTTGATATCCTTTGGACATCTCCAGTTTTGAAGAAAAACCTCCACCATGGAAGAAGATAGTAGGGAGAATTTGAGCTGACTCACATGGAGGGGAGTTCATTCAGAAAAAATAAAAAGTTATGAGAACATTGGGAGTGTGTTCAAAACAAAATTGTTCCCACCATTTTAGAATGGTCCATCAATGCAAAACAAGAGTTCATATGGAAAAATCCAATGAAAGGTGAAGAATTTTTATATGGAAAAACCAAAAGCTGCAATTTTGAAAATGATATCAAGATGGACTTCAAACGAATGCATATTGGCGATGACAATTCTCTAGAAAAAAAAGAAAGATGTTCTTAGGAAATTCTTGAATGGGAAGATCTTCCAAACCAATTTTTCCTAAACATCACATGCCTCCAAGTGTTTTGATGATAAAGACCTTGATTCAATTTTTAACCTCCATACATGAAAAATATTTTCAAAAATAAAGAGGGATGATGAATGTTTTCAATGGGAAGGATAAATTTTCCTCACTCTTCCAAGGTTTTAGTTGGTGTCAATTTGAAGTCACAATTCAAATAAGATAATGTTTTCATCACATGAGAAACCTCTTGAAGACATGGAGGGATGGTGTCTCATGATCGGTTACCAAGTGGAAACTCAAGAGGATACAAGAAGGTTATCAAGTTATCAATGAATACAAGAACATTATCAGTGCAAGTATGAACATGAATATGGAGTCTTGGTACGTATTATTCTTCTCAAACCATGCAAGGCCATCACAAAAATCATGGTTTGATCAAATAACATTCTTTATGCTTCAAAGGTTAGACTTCAGTTCACTATTCCATGATGACATGTAATTTTCTCAACCCATTATTGGGTATGTGTATATTATTTCCCCACCTCTGTAGATATCCCTCCCTTTTGTATATAATTTCCTTTTTGTGGTGTGTGTCTTTCCCTTTCCATGTGTTTGTGTGTTTCCTTTCCTTGTTTTGTGTGTGTTTCCTTCTTCACCATCTCTCTCTTGTAAGTTGTACATGACTCTGCAAGGCCCAATGGATAAGGCACTTGGTATGAATTATGTGTTGATATTTAGATTATATTATTCATTTCATTTGTTTTCACGCTCATTCCATGTCATGTCCCCAAGCTAGAGCCAATTGTTGTCATGCAAATGTGTAATAGGAAATTGACAATTTCCAAGCATGAAAACTATACCCATGTGCCAAAAATTTTAAAATCCTACCATTCCCGTGCACCACAGTCCCCTCATTTAGTCCCATGATCTCCCAAATGATGTAAACTTAGTCCCCTAGGTGATTTAGGAAATTCAATTCAACCCCTTAGGTGATTTTAGGTATTCTTGCAAACTGTATTTTTGGGCATTATTGGGAAGGGCTACCACTGGCCTTCCGAGGCCAATACAACCCCTACAACATAATGGAGGATCCAAATACAACACATGGGTGAATTTAAGGTCTAGTAATATCATGAAATTGATTTTGGAAGATTCAGGAAATGTTTGGAGGAGTTAGAGCAGTTTCATCAAAAACAGGGTTCTCGAGCCTGCCTAGTCGGGAAAGCAAGATCAAAAGAGTTCTCGAACTTCGGGAAGTGATTCCAGGGAGCTCTAATGGATTTAGGAACAAAAATACATCATAAAAAATTTAATTAAAAACCTACAATATGTTAAAATTAATTTGCACAACACATTGAGAAATAGGTTTGCAATCGTTTTTTCACAGGCCCAAGTAGTGCACACGACCAAAAAAGCAACTGAACTTCGGGAAGTGATTCCGGGAGCTTTGGATGGAGTTAAGAACCAAATGAGACATCATAAAAATACAGTTAAAATAAATAAACAATGAATGAATAAATATTTCCGCAACACCTTTGTGCAATAGGTCTCGTAATAATATTTTTTTTCACAGTCTAGGTAGTGTAGAGGGCCAAAAAAGCAAATGAACTTTGGAAAGTGATTCCAGAGCTATAGATGGATTTAAGATAAAGAAATCATTCAAAAAGGTAATTAAAATACATATAATATGGAGAAATAATATTTTCCACAACACCTTGGCACAATAGGTCTACAGCAAGTTTTTCTCATGCATAGGTAAAGGGCCAGATCAAAAATCCTCTTTTTTAGGGCATAAATGGATGAATAAGATCTGATATACCTACCATTGGATTCAAAAGGCCATTTTATTCCAATTAATATAACATTTTCCAAAAAATCCATCAGAACTCCAAGATACGGTCTTCACAAGTTTGCTCTCAAGGTTCGACACTTAGCCATTTTTGTAAGAGGACACGTGTCATCATTCGTGCCCTACCGTATTTTGATGTCCACTTTGTCCCTTTAGTAAGGGGACATGAGGGATAAGAAATTTCTCCTAGCCACTAGAAAACCTTTGGACACACATGCGACCTCCATAGACTTGCTAGTACAGCCCTGGGAGCTAGTGGAGCCTTCATCCCATGCCATCGGATCTGCGCCACATGTCATCGCGAGGCGCGCCATGAAATTTGATGTCCCCTTTTTCCCTTTTTACAAAGGGAAATGGGGGAAAAAAATTCACTCCACCCCTAATTGGTCCATTTTGAAAAATCCCCATGGTTCTTCATACGACCATTTTCCACCTCTCAAAGTGCTTCCAACCTACTTTTTGGGCTTAAACCTTCACCGTTGGATCTCTCGCCACTTGTCATCACCAAGTGTCATCCATGTGAAAATTGATGTCCCTCTCATCCCATTTTTTAAAGGGACATGAGGAAATAAAAATTCACCTCATCCCTTATGTGCTTTATTTTGAATTTTTTTAAAATCCTTCTTGCTTCCTCACTTCTAACTTCTAACTTCTTACTCTTCATACTATCATTTCTCTAACTTACATGTGCACTATTCACCATTTCTGAAATTCAAACCAGCTCCATACACAAAATAAAATCCTCTACTCATGACAATATATATTCTCATAAGAATATTTGATCAAACAAGGAAGAAGAAGCGAAGAACAAAGAGAAGAAACCGTAAAAATCTCCATTTCGTGAAATAGAGATTCGAAGAAATCTTTACAAACCAGTGCATGGAAAAAAAAACCATTTTTTTTCTTCTTTCCTCTCTCAAAATCCATCAATACCTCACCTTCAAACCCTCCTTCCGTAGTATAGAACATTCACAGTGAAGAAATCCTCTTTTCTTTCCAATGAAGAAAAAGCTCGGTTCCCGATAAAGGTCGACAATCGGATCGAAGAGAAATTTCACCGGTAGAATCGAAGGAAAAACCCACGAAAAAAAAAGGTTTTTTTTGCAAATGGAAGAAAAAATACCTGCAGTGTTTTATTTTCCATTAATGGTTGTCGTGTTCAGAAGCACTACTAGGTCAAAAATTTAAAACTTTAAAATCTCCCAAACCACTGATCGGGAAGTCTAAATTTTAGAGGGGAGATATTGGGAAAAACACCATATCGGAAAAAATTTTTCTGTGGAATTTTGACCACTAGAAAGCACACTTTTCTAAAAATAACAATTCTTCTACATAGGGATTGCTATTTTGGGAAAGTCACAACTAAAGTAGATGCATGAAGGCGGTGGTGAGCACCAGAGGTGTATTGCAGGAGAAAATTGTTTGAAATTGTTCATCTCGGTCCAAAATTGACACTTACTAAAAATAGTAAGTGGTCCCACGAGCACCTACCAAAAATAGAAAAATGGTCCAAAAGGTGAGGGGAGCACAAAAGGAAGGAAGATTTCTAGTTGCCTCATTCTGTCAAGGAGCAAGGGGCTGATTTTTCACACTTGCTAAAAATAGTAAGTTACTTTTTTTTGGCACTTACTAAAAATAACAAGTCATCCCAAAAGGTGGATCTTCACAAGAGGAGCATTTTGAGAGTAGAGAAATCAATCTGAAAACCTCAGCAGAGTTGAAGAAATTTTCTACACTTACTAAAAATAAAAGTTACTTTTTCTAAAAATAGTAAGTGTGAGGGACCATGAAGTTCAAGTGGACAAGACAAAATTTGGTGCAGCCTTTCACCTCTAAATATGAGATAGAAGATAGTGATGTCTCCTACATGGATCTAAATGACTTAAAATACCGCATGACTGCCAAGGAAAGGGGGACAATGAAGTCTCTATCTTCATGGATCTCAACAATGTCTTTTGAAACTCAATCAATATGTACGAGAGAATCAAGACAAGGTTTATTCCAAAGCTTCGGTATTTTATGAAGGGATCTCCATGAGTGATGCTCATAGTCACCAATGGAATCATTCGATAGTGTTTTTAAACACTTATCTCATGATGTTTGTGTGTTTTCCAAAGGAATCCTCTCATGGTATAAGACATTCGAGGATCCAGGTTTCACTACATTGGAGCATTGCATGGTTTGGGTCACATGTATATCATACAAAGGGTGGAAGTTGTGGTCATCAGAAAACAAGTCCATTCAACCTGACATGATCGGTTCTGAGTTCCTATCTCTTCAGATTTGGTGTTCATGGTCATCAGTGAAGTCATTTGACAAGTGTTTTTAAACACTCATTCCAAAGCATCCATGAGCCAATTTGAAGGAGTTTCTCAAGAGGAATAGATTCAAAGATTTAGAGTCTCACTACACTAGATTTTTCCATCAACAAGGATCATTGGACTTCATCCAGAGCAACATCTCTTCTTCTCTCTCCTCTTCCTTCCCCCAAAAATTTATCTCTCTTCAAATGTTCTAATTCTTCATTGGGGTTTGCACTTTTTGATATGCCTTTAAGTCATCTAAAAGTGACTTTAGAAACATTATGTAAATTAAGTCACCTTGATTTTATAAAAGGGACTTAATATTTGGAAGGAATATGAATAGCCTAAAGTCAGAAATAAGGCATATGGAGGGTCACCAGAAGATGAAGAGTTTCTCCTCTTCTATAAATTGTAATGAGCTCCTCATTCCAAGGGGTTCTAATTCTAAAATTCTTCTAGTTGGTTGTATTCTTGTAAGTTCATGAGAGAGATTTTTCTTACTTGTGAGTGAAAAGAGTTAGCCACTTTTCCCCTATTCTCAATGTCTTCCATTCTCATACTATGTACAACTTTTGTTTGAGCAATCAATACAAGAAGAAGGAGTTTCTAGCTTTCTTTGACTAAGGGATTTCTTGATACTTTGTGATCATAAATTCTATTTGGTCTTGTTGCTACTTGTAGAGTTGTTTCTTATTGATTTTAATACATGTGATGAAATTTATAACTAGTGTGTGCATGAATCTGATTTTCTACCTACAACATTAGTTCTCCTATCTCTTTTTCTCACTCCCTTTCCCACTCTACAGATAAAGTCCTCTCTAGAAAGAAATTGTTAGCTTTGTCATTGGGTCGGTGGAGTGTCCATGTTGGATACCCGGATGCAAGGCCGGAAGGAAAGTCCACCTTTACTCGTGCAAGAATATCGAAAGCTACATCGGTTAAGTAGAGGGACTTAGATTCTTAGAGCGTTGAAAAAAACCCATAATTTTTCCCCAAAACTTTTCTCACCAACAAATAACAAGACACATTATTATAGAGCGTGTTGTAACAAAGGGAATCTACTTGGATCATGATCCCCATGACATATTTCACAATCTAATAACATGACATGCACCAAATTTTTAGGGAAATTATCCTTGGTGTGTCCTTATACTTCACAATTTGTACACCAAAGTCTGCTACGAGTATCATGTGCTAAATTTACTGTTAGATTCTCAATTTTCTTCACCATGGAAGCAATCTATGCCTCCAAAAAGGGACTTACCCTAGTATCAATGCTTCTAATAGCCTTAGTGCACAAATCATCCTCCAAGGCCTCACGTAGATATGTGAAAGTCTTATGTGAAAGTAGTCATCTAAACTGTGTTATCGGACCTCCAACGAACCACCGAGTATCTTTGAGAGAGGATGAATATCATAAGATAACGTTGACAAGAGTGTCTTAAAATAGTCATCATACTCATGGACATTCTTTTCCATACCATATTGAATCTCCTTGAGTGCGTTGATGCTCTTTTTCTCAAATTCAGAATATAAAACTCCGCCAAGAAGGCATAATGTAGCATCATATAATCCACCACCATCTTATGTGGGTCATACTTTCAAGTACCAGCTATGTGTGCACCCCTACAATGTAGTTGCAAATTGGCTTGCCTTCCACTCCAGGTAGTGATCCCCTTAGCACGCCATAGTAATTCAAACTTGTGTACATGCTCTACAACATCCTCAACACCTTTATAATTAGGTAAATGAAGATGCTTCTCATAAAATGCCTACTAATGGGGTTTTGGTGCTTGTCCACCAGATCCAAAACCCTGATTTCTTCTTGTGTTTCCTCCACCACTAGATCTACTAGTTCCAATAAATCCTCACCCTCCATATCCACCATATCCTCCAGATCCTCCTCTCGTAGCAGGCGCAGGGCCTGAAGTAGTGCTACTTTGTGTTCCCACTATTGTACTAAAATGAGCTCCAATAGTTTGTGAAGTTGAACTACTTCCAGACATGATACCCATGTTCTACGAGCCCACACCTTGTCAAAATGACACACCTGATGGGATACCACCAAACACAGGAAATTTTTGTGTGGCCATAAATGAATTCAATGAGAAATGATATCTACCTGACGCTTCTTGCTTACCAATACTAACACCAACTAGACTAGTGATACTTGTCTCAGAGACTGGAAAACTAAGCGCAAGGGCTTGGTCACTAGGTGGGTTCAAATGCATGCCTACAATATGTCTCTTTTCTCCATCTAACAAGCTCTCATCAAAAGATGAGGGGGTTATCCTTCCACGTTTACCAAGATGGGGTAGCATAGACTACTCAAGTTCCATGTCCTCCGCGTGAACCTCAAATATTTCCCACAATGTCTGCCTCCAAACATCCATTGTTCCTTCAATCTCATGTTGTCTCGCCATTTCCCTCTCTGATATTCATTATAATTGAGCCACCTCTCTTCTCTCTCCACTTCTACCGTAGGATCCTCCATTTCTCACCACACCTTTACGTCTCCTTCCTCGCGCCTAGTTGGAGTTTAACTAGCCATAGAAAACACTTTTAAACTTAGAGTGATGATCAAGATCTTGATGAATATCGGTATATCACACAATAAATATCCTCTTAGTTCTCGAAAAAATCGAATTCAGTAATCTTTGGGCAATAATAAGTAGAAACTATGTACTCCAACATATAGCTAGTCAACACACCATTCTACCAACGATCAACAACATGAGTTCAAATCAGATTGGCATCATGAAGCCACTGATAATCTTCTTAGGTCCAAACATGAGGTTGATAGTAGCAACTCCTCCTCGATGCATATGCCGATAACCATTCATACAATTCTATTGGAAATAAAAAAGAACGTTTCATATAGCTCATGATACAAATACTCCTCTACCCATGTACATCAAACTCAGGTCCAGTGTTGAATCTCTGTGCAAACTCATCCTCCATGTTCTTAAGCCAAGTCTCCACATTGGCCAAAGTTAAGCACTCTGCCATCACACACCATTCTTACAACAACTTCAAAAGAGGTCCCAAAAATGGAACTAAAATGTAGCCACTTTTACCTACTCCTTTAAATCCTAGGCACACTAGCACATCACCCATCCTGAACTGGGTGCTCACCCGAGGCACACAAAGGTACCAAGACCCTCTTCTATGATATCCTTATAAGAATATTCACCATTAATGGAGGGATATTGCAGAAATATAAATACATACATTCATTCTAGCATAGAGGTAAAGAAACTAGATCCAAGCATAGATGCACCATAATATGAATATAATCATTATAACAACACAGAGGAATCATATATGAACCATGAGCAATATGAAGAACACAAGGGTTTGGACCCATAAACATAGATATTCAGAATAATCCACCTCATATATTGATTCAAAATTGTTTATAGTAGCTAGATTACATCAAAAAGGGTCATAACAAACCGAATACATCAAGAAATAACATCCTAACCCTACAAAATGACTTGAAGATTTCTAGTCATGCTCTCTCTTGTAAATCTAAAGTTTCTCTTGCATCTATCTCCTTCCATCACACATATTATTTTCATCCCCCATTTTAGATCCAAACACATTTTTAAATAGAGTGGGAGATCTCCTTCACTACCTCAACATTACTCAAGAGAAAACCGCATGCCAAATGTCATCATACCCTGCCATACTCGAGTACCCTAAACATGCAAGTGCTAGTTAACCCATAACTAAATCTATTTTACAACTCTTAAACATAATGATTATATCCTGAAATATTCTTTCCTTGGGATGCAAGTCTCCATGTTCTAACTTTATCCACTATTATGCCTACTCGCATCCTCATGGGTTTTCCATGAAACACCATAACCCAAAATGTGGATAAGTCTCAAACCCATTTCAGCTCCTTGCGTGAACCTCTGCGCACTCTATGTCCAACTCTAGCCCTTCATTCCAAAATAGGTTAATTGTTTAAGTTGTCCACACATAACTTATTTATCCCTGCATGTTCTTCCTCATGCGCATTATTCCTACACTGTCTTCCCCATGCGCTTATCCTCTTCTTGAGACTTAGTATTTTTCTAGGCTCAACAAAGTTTTTGTATCAAATTTTTCGTTAATTCGTGAGTATTCCATTTTTAAAATTAACATTTGGTGATTTTAAGGAGTAGTACACAACACCATTTCACCTAAATTATCAGGATGAAATCTAATTTTATAGGTTATCTCACCTATAGTTTAAAATAAATTCCATAGTTATGAATGTATATCACTATTACCTCGAAACTCAAACCGGGCATAATCACCAACATATATACTATGTATATATCATTCCCAAGAACTTTGAGGTTGAAGGTAGATTTCATAGATAATAAATGTCCATCTTCATAAACACTATGTGCAAGAAGTTACAATTGATTCATGAGTCTAAAAATTCAACGTGGATGTGTTTGACAATGATATAACTACATAAATGTCTACTGTATGTAATTTATAAGATTTTACAACTGGCCGTAATTGTTTCCCAACATTTCCCAAGAATTCTATGGTTGCTCATTGTAATTTAATGTGATGACTTCTGGTAAGAGACCCAACCAATATTGAAAATATACCTTGTTATCTTATTTTATCCATATACAAAAAAATCCAATGCAATCAACATCCACACCAAATATAGGTATTAAATGTTTAACTATATTTTTATTTAATTTTTAGTTTCATAGTTAGGTTAAATAATAGTATGAATTTTTTTCTTGCGAGAACACAATAAAATAATTAATCACAATAACATGTGACCAATTCAAAATACTATTGATGATGACATGCTTCCATTAGAGGAGAATCCTTATTATCTACCTCAACTTGACGAAAACCTTGATTATGATATGCAACTAGAAGAAGAAATTGCTACTTCTCATCAAACACTAACTTTAGTTGTAAAATATATTCACAATTCCATGTCAAGAAAGAGGAGATTTGAGGACGTTACTCGATAATGAGATGCGACTAACACAAGATTTTCCTTTTAGTCAAACAACAATTTCATTGAAAACACAAAAATCATAGCAAAGGAAGAGAAGTAGATGGATAATTGGAAGGTATTTTATGTTTATATAGGTAGAAAAATATCCATTCATTGACTTAGTTATGCCGAAAATGGTAATGATACCCCAAATAATTCTAGATGTGCAATATGCGATTGTAAAATTAGAAAGGAACACAAAATGCAACTCAAGTTGTACATAATTGAGAAACATTGTGGGAAAATATATGTGTCGAGTTCAACAAAACATTGGACAAACAAAAAACACACAAATGGAAAAATGAAAACAATAGATGCATGTAAGATATATAGTAGATTATGAAAACCATCGATACGGGTTACTTAAGGATTGTTTCAACTACCTAAGTTTTAGTTTTGTATTTATTAAAAATAACAATTATCATATAAAATTTCATATGTAATGTTTATATAATTTCTTATATGTAATTTTAATATCTTTATATTTATTTGCAGTCATGTTATTGAGCATGACATTGTCCATTATAAATTATATATGATAAAATATCAAATAACCATCGAACTTCAAAGTTAGAAACATAGGATTAAGTTGTTATTGAATAGGTAAATAAGGGTTGAAGGGTCCCTTTCCTTGCAATTTATAATTCTAAAATAGTTCTAAGTACATTAAGTTTCAAACACTTATATATGAAAACCCATTATGGGATATTTGGTATAACATACGATATCATATCTTAATATAAATTCATTTCTAGAGGGTAGAAGGACCAATAACATATTTATTAGAAATATTAAACCCCGAGTTTCAACTTGTTTGATAAGGGATTTGTAAGATTTTTATTTCTTGGCTTTCTTGAGATGCTCCACATCTAGTGAAATTAAAGCCTTCAAGTTATCCAATTTGGGCATTGATAGTATAATGGCATCCTTAGACTCATGATTGATCGGTTTACTTACAAAATAAAAAAGAGTATAAAAGTGATCCTCCAATGTCTTAAAAGTTGTGACATTTATGAATCAATGTGAGAGATACACGTAGGGGGAAAGCGGTGACAAGCCATGTCCTATTAAATCAAAATTTTCTAGCACGATGTCTAAATTTTTCCTATGCTTAGTCTTGATTATAACCCCCAATGCCACCACAAATCTCTTATCAGGATTTATTATGTGTATTTTTTTATGGAGACCACAACTATTTCAAATTTTATATGTGGGTGGTTTCAAAGATTGAGATATTCCAAACATGTAATGGCCTTTATGGCATCCAAGTCCTTCCCGGTTTGTGCCATGAAAATAATGTTTATCTTGGTTTTTATGATGGATTCATGAAAACCATTCTCTCTATGGTAGTTATGTCGATAAAATTGCAGATACAAAAAAGTTTCCATGAAAATTTCAAAAAAAATTGGGGGAGTACTAGTGCACAACAAAGCATGTTGAGAAAAGTTAAAAAATAAGGGGTTTGTTCATATTTATAAACCTATAGGGACACTTGGTAGCATCAAGCTGTATGATCATATTGGTTCCTAATTTACCACCCCTAAAATAAGATTGAGATTCATATTTTCATGAAGAGGAAGCAAGGGAGGAAGATATACATGTTAATTTTTAATTTGTATTCGAGGATGGACCTATCTTATCCTCATGATAAATCCTTGTAGGGATGATAGGAGGCACTTTACTAAGGGTTTGGTTGTTCACCTACTACTTTATGGATATGCCTGAACTAAGGTGAGAGGACCTAAGAGTTGGTTTGAAAGGGAGAGAGAGAGAGAGATACTATATTTCAAACCCTCAAACTTGTTGAAACCTCAATATGAGATAAAATGCAACCACAAAATGTAACACTCATTCAAAATAACAGTCACACAAGTATTGCAAAAAATTGATACATTAGACACAAGCCAATAAATATAGATTTAATGTGATCATAAGCATCATCTTGAAGGAAACTATTGATAACTTGGAGTAAAATGATACTTGAGATGCCAAGCTTTGTAAACCAATGCAAACATACTTCAAATATTGAAATGTTTGTGTGATTATCCATTAGATAACATATGGGGTATGCAATGGTGATGAAATTTGTAGGGGTAGGGTGATGGGTAGTGTAAGATGAGATGAAAGAGGATGGAGATGGTGGGAAAGGGGACTAGTGAGAGGAAGTAGTTACATTAACCATTTTTGTCTTGACAATTCTTCATGCATTCAAACATGGAATCAAAGGAAAATCACCCTCCAAAGGTTATTTACCCTCATGGACACCCAAGTAAGGTAAATAATACATAATAATTCATGAAACCCCAGTACATAAACTTGAGAATGAACTCTCATATACTCATCACACATAATTTCTAACACCAAAGGATACCCTAAGGAAAATAGGTATGCATTTTCAAAAATTATAGAAATGAAATGTATGATTGAAGCCAATGATGAAAGATAACACTAAAAGAAACAAAACCTCAATGCCCAATCAAAAAATCAATTACAAAATGCTTCTTTACATTAATTTGACATGATTAATATAAAATTATAGAGGATAATGGAAATTTATTGATTTTAATTTATTTTACAAGAAGAAACATCAAAATTGTACATGGAAAAACGTTTGTGTGTGTCCATTTGCAATGGAGAAAAGGGAAACATGTAAGAATGAACCTTAACATGAGTTTGCAAATGAAAAGCACAAGTTATCAATTCTTTGCAAATCGCCCATGCAAATGTAATCCACACTTTTGAAGGAGAAACCTTATGAGATTCAATGAAAACCAACCAACCCTTTATGAAGATAATCCTTAGCTTTTTATACAAAAATGTCTCAATCCCAAAGGAATATCCCATAGATGCCAATCCAAGGACTGAAAGCATGCTAATTGGTGATCCATGTGCTTATGGAGAAAATCAATGGAGAACCATGAAATTAGGAAGATGAATGAATATGGAATTTCCAAATTTCTGATTCTTGATGCTCTGATCATACATTATTCATTTGGGGTCAGAGAGGAATATTATTCTTCAAGAATCATCCAAGGGTGAAGGAGGATCATAATAAATCATATGCAACCATTTTGATTCCTAAAAAATGATGTGCAACTACTAGAAATTCTGCAATCAAAATGACACAAATTGTTTAACCATTTTCTACAAAACTAATATCTTTGGAAATAATTCTCCAAGAAATTCCCAATGCACTTGATTTGAGGTGAAATGGATGCTTTGAGTCAAAATTGATGTGAAAAATTATAAACCCAACCATTTCGCACAAAACTCACTTTTTATGTGGATTTCAAGATAACGGGCATTTTCTTTGCATCCTTTTGAGTATTCATTTCATGTCGTGGCTTTGGTTTGATTCTTTTAGGTCTATCAATTTTTTTCTTATTTCGCAGGTCTTCCTTAGATCGAGGCATCCTCTTTGGTTACGTGGCTTCAACAGTTCTACATAACACTAAGTGTCGATGTATGCAAAACACCAAATTTTATAACCCCGTGGGTTTTCCAATTTTCTACACTTAGCCATTTGATACTCTCCCACAATTACTATTCTTACCTCACCATTCTAAAAATTCTTGTGTCTCTTGTTGATGTGGTGAAAATTTGATTATTTTTTCATGAAGAATCCCTTCCTCGTGACCATATTTCTTTGTTTCACGATTTATCGACTCGCATAAAATAAAACCTTGAGACACCAAGCGAACACAAAGTTCCATGTTTTGTGGCATCAACACTTGGTCACGTTCTAACTTCCTTCTTCCTAATTTGCGGATTCTCACAACACTTTCTCTAAGCATTGTGTATTCTTATGAGTGGACTACACCTCTTTGTTTTGTGAAAATGACTAATTTCCCGCAACACTACAATAACCAAGTCAAAAATCACTAAGTATCTTCACCCCTTTGTTTCATGGTTTTCCATTGCAATTTCCCTCATCCCGCAAAATTTTATCCTTTGACTTTCGTGGATTCTTTTCTTTTCTTTAAAACCCACCAAAGACTACATTTTCTTCAATCCACAGAACACTACTTCTTGAAATCTGTAGAACATTGAAACTTTGTGAAATCATAAAAAACCAAAGGAAAGCCAAGGTATAAGTTCAAATCCACATTACATGGTCATAACACGATATACTTATAAATTTGAGGATCAAATAACCACTAGGAAATTTTCATAACAAAGGGAATAAAAGGGAAAAATGACAAGGTCATTTCAACATGTTTTGAAGAGTTTTGGAAAGATGGTTCCAAGAGATAAGAGGATGAAAATGGTCACTAAAAGAGCACACATGCGATAAGTTACGTATGCATCCAAATATTTTTTATTGCATGGGATCGATTGCATTTGTATCCAGCTAGTTACAATTGTACAACACTAGTTATATTTACAAGATTAGCCAAGGCATTTCGACACATGATTATATGATGCCCACACAATTATTCCTCTCCCAAATATGTTACTACACTGCATATGGCCAGCTTTAATTTGTATAAATTTCATCATTTGGTTTTTTCTAGACTTTCCTGTAGCTCATTTTCCAAATTAGTCATATAGATGTTAACTATGTCATTCCACACATTTTCTATCATTTCATGGTTCTCAATTTTGATTCAGTTGCATGATTATATAGTTTTTGTTGATATTTTTTATAAAATTGAAACAAATTTTCATAGATTCACCAAAAAATTCAAGGGGATTTTGGTAAAGGATCTTAGAATTTTCCTTGATGTCATACCTACACATGTTACCTCTAGTGGGTCTATCCCTCACACGTCTCCTCTTGGGTCTCTTATTACATAACTGATGACTCTTAAGTACGTAAAAAAAACCTCGTATTCCCAAGGTCCATCTTTATCCCACTACACATGTGGTACATTTGAGGTCTATGGATCCTTTATTTCACGGTTCCACCCATCCCCTTGAGGTATATCGCACACCCTAAACCCACTACACATATGGATTATTTAATTCCTAAGCCTATTTTTGTAGGATGGTTTTGTCCATCCCCTATTGCTGTTTTCATAGGGTATCTCGTATTTTTCCCCACGTTTTACATAAATGTGCTAAAATACAAAAATATTCAAATAATTAAATAAATACAAATACAATCAAATATTTTTAAAATAGAAAATTAGGACCTACATATGATTTGATATTCTAGAATTTTATGTTACATATCTTATTTTTCATATATTTTGATAGATACCATATTTTTCTATATACTCTTTACTCACATGCATTCACAAGGTATCTTGAGAATGGTTCATGACACACATGATTACACACAATGACAAGTGATAGCCTAAGTGCTTCATAATGGACTTCTAATCTAGGTGCATCTCCTACACTATTCATGTGCATTTATTTCAATACAATAACTTTCACTTCCTCATTATGCTCAAATATGTATATTCTATAATATGATACTTTTCAAACTAATATGAATAAATCATGTATCTTGTGCATAACTAGCTTATCTTAATCTATGAAATTTAGGGATATTGTCTTCTATTGTATTTTTTTCTTGTTTGCTTGAATTTATTCAACCTTTGGCTTTTGTTATACATTTCTTATGACACTTTGGTGTCCCTCATTTGTGGATTTTTTCCTTTTCTATGACTAACATATGTGACATTTCTTATACCAGAATACTTATGTGTTTGATTTCCTTTTACTTTGTTTGCTACTATACATGATTGGCTTTATGATTATTACTTATTTTCTAGCTTTTGGTGCCATGATTTCTACCATGTACAAAGTTATCAATGGTGGCCACCAAAAATATTCTTTGTGTGATCCAATACTAACTATTAAAAACATCTAATATGTATACACATCATTTATTTTGAGATGGGAATTTTATTTTAACATGTTACTCGCTTAAAAGAGGGAGCATTCATTAGGGTTTATCACACATATCTATGCACAAAAAAACAAACATGTTTCAAAACTCAAAAATAGAATGAAGTAGGATACAAACACTCAAGAATAAAGGCACACATATAATTGGAACATATTTTGCATAGGTGCAAAACTATTCAATAAGGGAAAAACTACCAAATATTAAGGTCCAAGATGAATGTTTTCATCATGTGGGTATATAAACATTGAATTATGAAAAAATAGATTCTCATAGACACTTACAAGTTTTATATATAATTTTAGGAACATTTACATAGTTTAGAGTATGGTTTACTACATTTCAAGACAGATTATTGGGGGTTTGAGTGTTAGGAATTAGATAACCAATACGTGGAAACAATTCCTCAAATCGAAGTAGTAGGAAACTAGGAACATGCATAAATATAACAACATAAATAAATAATGCACAAAATAAGACAAGAAAAGATTTAACGTGGTTCACCCCATGTGAGCTACGTCCACCAAGAAAATTGCTGAGATTTTATTATCAACAAGAGTAAAACAAATCTCACAGTCTTCTCTCGCTTATAAACTCACAACAGAATTCCAAAGATGCTAAACCACATCTAAACCACAATTGACACCCAATTGCTTAACCTTGATCACTCTTGATCACCTATTGATCACTAAGACTCAAGACCTCTTGAACACACAAGATATCTTCAAGATACCCTAACACCTCTATTTATAGGATTACAATCCTTCAAGAAGTCCAAAAGCTGACCCTAGAAGTTTGAAAGTCATGAACTTTAATCTTCCCATGGATGGAAAAGAAACTGTCATGACCTTTCATCTTCCCATGGCTGGAAAAGAAATGGTCATGACCTTTCATCTTCCCAATTTAAACTCCACACTTAAATACTGGTTTGATAAGACGAAAAATAGGCTCCACACTCCAACAATCTCCCACTTGGAGATTGTTCCTATTGAGAATAATTCTCAACCCTTCATTATCAACCATGAAGGCCAATAAAAGTTGAACACAACTTCAACTTCTCCCTTGTGACTGCCTTGGTCATCATATCATAGGATTCTAGCTAGTATGAATCTTTTCTAGTTTTAACTTATCTTCTTCCAAAGCTTCCTTGATGAAATGATATCTCAGTTGAATGTGCTTCATCCTAGAGTGAAAAGTGGAGTTCTTCGCTAAATGAATAACAATCGACTATCACTTTGTAGTCTCCTACCTTCCTACTTATGACCCAACTCATCAAGCAAATGCTATAGCCAAATCATATCCTTTCTTTCCTCTGTGGTAGCAACATACACAACCTTTGTGGTTGAAAACACCACAACCTTTTATAACCATGAAATCCAACTCATTACTATATCACTAATCAAATACATAACCTATCGTGCTCCTCCTACTATCCAAATCTCCTGCCATGTATGAATCTACATAACCACACAATGTAGTGTCCGATCCACTCAAACACAATGCTACTCCCATAATCCCTCTCAAATACCAAAGGTTCCACTTCATTTCCTGCCGTTCTCTCTACCTAGATCACTCATAAACTTTCTCACCGATCCTACTACATGGGTAATGTCGGGCTAGTGCATACCATAGCATACATCAAGCTACTAATCTGTTGATGAGTATGGTACCATGGACATCTAGATTTTATCCCCCTCATTCTTTGAACTCTGCTCCTTTGATAATTTAAAGTGACCCACCAAAGGGGTACTAACCAGTTTAGCATCCTGCATACTAAACCTCTCCAAGACCTTAGTTATGTACTCTTCTTGAGATAACACCAGCTTCCTCTCCTTCATGTTCCAAGTTATTCTCATACCAAGGATTTTTTTTGCTGCTCCCAAATCCTTCATAGCAAAGGAGTCACCTAGTCGCTTCGAGTACCTTTATTTCCTTCACGTTCTTCCCTACAACAAGAATAACATCCACATACATGCACATAACAATATAACTACCATCAAGAAACTTCTTGATATACATGCAATGGTCGAGTGATACCTAGAGTAACCCTTCTCCTGCAGAAAACTATCAAACTTCTTGCTACCGCCGTGAATCTTGTTCCCGGCCATACAAGCTCTTCTTCAATTTTCACACTAACCTCTCCTTCCTTTGACCTCATAACCCCGTGGTTGCTACATATACAATTCTTCCCACAAATCACCATGAAGGTATGCGGTCTTCACATCCAACTTCTCTAAGTGCGGTCTTCTATCTACTAAACCAAGAACATTTCTAATAGAAGTCATTTTAACAACTGGAGAAAAATTTCATCAAAGTCTATACCTTTCTTCGTGCAAATCCCTTGACCACCAACAAAGCCTTGTATCTTTTCCTACCTCCATCTTCCTCTTCGATTATATACACCCACTTGTTCTATAATGCTCTCTTTCCTCGGGTAGCTCCACCACATCCCAAGTCTACTTTTCTATAAGAGATATATGCTCTTCATCTATGACCTACTCCCACTTCTTCTTGAAATCCACCTTTGCTTCCTCAAAGCACTCGGCTATCCATTGTCAGTGAGAAATAAATAATTCAAAGATGGAGTAAATCATTCAGGTTCCCTTCTTACCCTAGAATACCTTCTCACCTTAGGAGTTTGGGGTTCCTGATGAGTAGGTTCTTGAACTAGTTGTGCTTAGGAACATGCTGCACCTGAACCGGCCCCTTGGACACCTTGTTGTCTACAATGTCCTCTAACACTATGTATTCTTTATTTGATTCCTCTTTCTGTTCTTGTAACTAATCTTTATACATGAATTTTTCATTAAATACAATATCTCTAGACCAAAATATTTTCTTGTCCTTAAGACTCCAAACATGGAAACCAAAGTCATCCTCACCATATCCAAAAAAGGTGCATTTCTCAGACTTAGCCTCTAACTTGGTCCTATCATATTTATCAATGTGAAAAAATACCTCACATCCAAATACTCTAAGAAATGAGTAATCAATTTTCTTACTAGACCAAGCCATAGAGGGTCCTCTATTAATCAAATAAACAATTGTACTCACTTTGCTTCCACCCAAAATATGAGTGGTAGAACCACATGTAACCTCATGCACCTAGCACGCTCCATGATTTTCCTCTGTTCATTTTCTCTAACACTCCATTTTCCCGTGGAGTATTTATAACCGTTCTTTGCTTGTGGAACCCATTTACTGAACAGTAATCAAGAAATTCATTGTTGCAATACTCCCCTCCATTATCCGACCTAAGAAATTTTAACTTGAGACATGTTTCATTCTCAACCAAGGCTTTCCATCTTTTGAAGGTTTCAAACACATCAAATTTCTTTCTAATGCAATATACCCAAACTTTTATAGTTGCATCATCAATGGAAGTGACATAATAACATGAAACACCAATAGAGTTTACCTTAGCTGCCCCCTATACATATGTATGCACTAAATCCAACTTACCCTCCTTCCTGGTAGGTTCAACCTTGAGGAATCTCAACCACTTTTGTTTTCCATAAACACAATCCTCACAGAAGTCTAAATCTAACTCCTTTAATATGGGCAACACGTCCTTTATAATCTGCATGCCCTTTTGACTCATATGACCGAGTTTTTGGTGCCACAAAGTTGCATCTCCATCTACAACAAATAAATTACAATAATCAACACTACTGGTTAAATACAAAGTACTAGTTTTCTTACCTCTTGCAACCACAAGAGCTCCCTTGGTAACCTTCCCAGAATCTGCTTTGTAAAACTTACCGCATACACCATCACTTCCCAACCGACCCGCTGATATCAAGTTTCACCTCAACTTAGGCACATGTCTAACATCCTTAAGTAGCCATGTGTTCCCATTCTACATTTTCACCTGAACACAACCTTTCCCTACTATTCTTTATGGTTCATCATCACCAAGATATACATGTCCAAAATCTCCTTGAACAAAATCAGTAAAGTAATGTTTATGTGGGGTGGCATGGAAAGAAGCCCCTGAATCTAGCACCCAAGACTCAACAATATTATCTAAAGAAATAATTAAGGCATCCTGAAAAACATCACCTGTTGCCACATTTACCTCTTTAGTTTCCTCCTTGTTCTTCTTATCTCGAAGAGCCCAACAATCTTTCTTAGCATGACCAACCTTCCCATAGTGCCAACATTCTAACTTACTCTTGGACTTTGACCTTCTGCGATCATTCGACTTCCCACGATTACCTTTCCCTCTATTATTTTATCTCCCTTTGCTCTCCATTGTCAAAGTGTTTCCGAAGTAGAATAAACTCCAATGCTCTCCCTTCACATTTCCTTGCTTAGGATCACACCCATTACATCCTCAAACTTTAGCTTTGAATTATTAGAGACCGAATTACTTACACCATAACCAAGCTATCCCAACTATCTCGGTAAGGAGCAAAAAATAGACAAAGCCCTAACCTCACCATCAAAGTCAATTTTTACCAAGTTTAACATACACAAAACCATATTGAATTCATTCAAATGAATTACAATAGAACCATTCTCAGACATATTCATATTAAATAACTTTTTCATTAAAAATATTTTATTAGAGGAGGAGGGTTTTTCATATAACTTTCCCAACACACTCATGAGACCTTCCGTGGTCTTCTCCTGTGATATGTTGAAAGCAATCAAAGATGCAAGGCATAATCGAATTTCCCCGAGTGCCTTTCTATCCAGAAACTCCTAATCCTAATCTGACATGGCTATAGGTTTCTTTGATTTTCCAGCCAAAGGAACATGGAGGTCCTTTTGATATAAGTAATCCTCCATTTACATCTTCCACAAACCAAAGTTCTGCCCATTGAACTTCTCAACCCTTGATCTTCCCTCATCCACCATAGCTCCCACTCAAGCTAAAATTTCTTTGTGATTTACCACTTCAACAAAAACCACCAAATATCTGATACCATTGTTAGGAATTAGAGAACAAATATGCGGAAACAATTCCTCAAATCGCAACACTAGGAAACTATATAGCATAAGTATACATGCATAAATAAATAATGCACAAAAGAAGAAAAGACAAGATTTAATGTGGTTCACCCAATGTGGGGTATGTCCACCAAGAACTTGCTCAGATTTTATTATCAACAAGAGTAAAACAACTCTCACAGTTTTCTCTTAGTTATGAACTCACAATAGAATTCCAAAGATGCTAAATCACATCTAAACCAAAATTGACACCCAATTGATTAACCTTGATCACTCTTGATCACCTCTTGATCACTAAGACTCAAGACCTCTTGAACACACAAGATATCTTTAAGATACCCTAACACCTCTATTTATAGGATTACAATCCTTTAAGAAGTCCAAAAGCTGACCCTAGAAGTTTGAAAGTCATGACCTTTCATCTTCCCACGATGGAAAAGAAACTGTCATGACCTTTCATCTTCCCAATTCGAACTCCACACTTCAATACTGATTTGAGAAGACCAAAAACAGGCTCCACACCCCAACAATCTCCCACTTGGAGACTATTCCTACTGAGAAAAGTTCTCAACCCTTCATTATCAACCATGAAGGCCAATAAAAGTTGAACACAACTTCAACTTCTCCCTTGTGACCGCCTTGGTCATCATATCCACAGGATTCTAACTAGTATGAATCTTTTCCAGCTTTAACTTATCTTCTTCCAAAGCTGCCTTGATGAAATGATATCTCAGCTAAATGTGCTTTGTCCTAGAGTGAAAAGTGGAGTTCTTCGCTAAATGAATAATGCTATGACTATCACTATGTAGTCTCCCAACTTCTTGCTTATGACCCAACTCATTAAGAAACTGATGTGGCCAAATCATCTCCTTTCTTGCCTCTGTGGCAACAACATACACAACCTCTGCAGTTCCATGAAATCCAACCCATTTCTTTGTATCACTAACTATAAATACATAACTGTCATGCTCCTCCCGCTGTCCAAATATCCTGCCATGTATGAATCTACATAACCACACAATTTAGTGTCCGATCCACTTTGAAACAAAATGCTTCTCCTATGGTCCCTCTAAAATACCGAAGGCTCTACTTCATTACTGCCGCGCCTCTCTACGTTATTAATCAAATTATTAAATTTACTTATTTATTCCTAATAGTGATTTTGTATTAGAGTCTTTTTTCGATGATTTAAAATAAGAAGTAATACATTTTACGACAAGTTGAGTATATGGTGTTTTTAGCACAACTAAAAAAATTCACTTACATTTCAATGAATTTGCATTATAGTCAAACTAATATGTTGTGTATAGAATATTTTGTTTGATAGGGATATTTTTGACATGTATCCATCAAAATACAAATGATGTACTTTTAATGCCAACAAAGGAAAAATAATCACATCGGTTGATGCCAAAACAAAACAACAAAACGATTGTTTCTCATTTTGTAATGTTTTTCCTCCGTAAAACCTAATTTATTATAAAAAAATTGATCATAAAAATTATCATAATAATCATGGTTTTTTCACGAAGAGTTGATTTTTATCAATTTCCACCCCTGACCCCCACTCCTTGATCCTATGTTTAGTACCTTAGGTAAAAAAACCTCACCTTTGTGTCCTTGTGAAAAATGTAAATGGATGATGGTATAATAATGATGATTAAAAATAGTTTTTTTTTTTGTGATAGGTTTCATAAATGACGTTTTCATGTTCTTGAATTGAAAATGAATTTGCTTTCTTGTTCTCATTAACTCGAGAATAATTATAGTGTTGAAAGATAAATGAGTTAGATGTTACTTATTTTTGAAGGCATACAAATTAATGGCTTATATGTGTTTTATGCTTCTTTTTTGTCAAATCAAAAATAGATTTTTTTCATTTGTGTCATGAAAGACTATATCATTTTTAGGAGCATGTATGACATGTCTTAGTTTCACCTACTTCTAATTTGCCACTTATCTTTTCATAAAATTTGTGAAGAGTTCATACATGGTAAGATATCACCAAAAACTCTTCCTCGGTCATTTGTTGAAGCAAACATAAATTCATGGAATGTGTCCACAGCTTAGAGGATATTTTCCTAGATGATTCAATGTATGCTATGATTATTCTTGCATGATTTGGTTATTTTTAAAGATATGTTATCTATCAGTCTTATCATTTTTAAAGGCTTAGAATAGATAATGAAGATATATATGTTTTTAATAAAACATTTTTAAAATTCTAAATGTGATTACTAACAATATTATTATATGCATATCGAATGAAACTTGGGGACGCCTTTTTGTTTGTATTAGAGATGTCCAATACGATATTGTCCCACATTTCTTGTCTGATGGGAAAAACCTTTGTTTATATATGGGTGCGTGTATATGTTACAACGTGGTTGCGGCCACATATATATTGCACTTTTTTTGATCAAACTTTGATCCTCCCTTGTGAGCTCGACCGCCAAGTTGTGTATGGAAATGTTTTGTGTAGATTTATTGTTGACATGTTGTATATAAGGCTATGCGTGAGTTAATGTATGTTAAGTGAAATAATATATACGGAGCTAAACAAATCATTATAGACCTTTAATAGGAGCTATGCTCCAATTTTTTTATATATACTATATATATTAATCAAATTATTAATTTTATTTATTTATTCCTAATAGTGTTTTTTTCAAAAAGTTTCCTTTTTTATTAGTCTTTTTTGATGATTTAAAATGATAAGTAATACATTTAACGACCCAGAGTTGAGTATATCATTTTTTTAGCAAAACTAAAAAAATTTCATTTACATTTCAACGAATTTGGGTTATAGTCAAACTAATAGTGTATAGAATATTTTATTTAACAGGGATATTTTCGACGTGAATCCATCAAATTACAATCGATGTACTTTTAATGCAAACAAAGGAAAATAAGCACACTAGTCGATGCCAAAACAGAACAAAAAACATATTGTTTCTCGTTTTGTAATGTTTTTCCTCCGTAAAGCCTAATTTATTATCAAAAATTTGATCATAAAAATTGTCGTAATAATCATGGTTTTTTCTTTCACGAAGAGTTGATTTTTTTCAATTGCCACCCCCAGACCCCCGCTCCCTGATCCTATGTTTATTACTTTAGGTGAAAAAAACCTCACCTTTGTGTCCATGTGAAAAATGTCAATGGATGATGGTATAATAATGATTATTAAAAATAGTTTTTTTGTGATAGGTTTCATAAATGACATTTTTCATTTTTTTGAATTGAAAATGAATTTGCTTTCTTGTTCTTAGTTAACTCAAAATAATTATAGTGTTGAAATATAAATGAGTTGAATCCTACTAATTTTCGAAGGTATACAAAATAATGGCTTATATGTGTTTTATGCTTCTTTTCTTTCAAATAAAAAATAGAAGTTTTTCTCATTTGTGGCATGAAAGACTATATAATTTTTAGGAGCATGTATGACATGTCTCGGTTTAACCTACTTCTAATATGCCAACTATCTTTTCATAAAATGTGTGAAGAGTTTGTACATGGTATGATATCACAAAAACTCTTCCTCGGTCATTTTTGTAGAAAACATAAATTCATGGAATGTGTCCACAAATAGAGGATCTTTTCCTAAATGATTCAATGTATGCTATGATTATTCTTGCATGATTTGGTTATTTTAAAAGATATTTTATATATCATTCTTATCATTTTTAAAAGGCTTAGAATAGATAATGAAGATATATATGTTTTTGATAAAACATTTATAAAATTCTAAATGTGATAACTAAAAATATTATTATATGCATATCGAATGACACTTGGGGATGCTTTTGTGTTTGTATTGGAGATGTCCAATCCGATATTGTCCCACATTTTTTGTGCGAGTGGGAAAAACCTTTGTTTATATACGGGCAGTGTATATGTTACGGCGTGGTTTGTGGCCACATATATATTGCACTTTTTTTTTTTACAGTCAACTTTGATCCTCCTTTGTGAGCTTGGCCGCCAAGTTGTGTATGGAAATGTTCTCTATAGATTTGTGTTTAACATGTTGTATATAAGGCTATACGTGAGTTAATGTATGTTAAGTGAAATAATATATACGGATCTAAACAAATCATTATAGACCTTTAATTTGAGCTATGCTCCAATTTTGTTTTATATACTATATATATTAATCAAATTATTAAATTTATTTATTTATTCCTAATAGTATTTTTTTTTCAAAAAGTTTCCTTTTGTATTAGAGTCTTTTTCGATGATTTAAAATAAGAAGTAATACATTTAACAACAAGTTGAGTATATCGTGTTTTTAGCAAAACTAAAAAAATTCACTTACATTTCAACGAATTTGCGTTATAGTCAAACTAATAAGTTATGTATAGAATATTTTGTTTGACAGGAAATTTTCGACGTGAATTAATCAAATTACAAATGATATACTTTAAACACAAACAAAGGAAAAATAACCATATCGGTCGATGTCGAAATAGAACAACAAAACGATGGTTTCTCGTTTTGTAATGTTTTTCCTCTGTAAAACCTAATTTATTATCAAAAATTTAATCATACAAATTGTTGTAATAATCATGGTTTTTTTCATAAAGAGCTGATTTTTATCAATTTCCCCTAGACCCTTGCTCCTTGATCCTATGTTTAGTACCTTAGGTAAACAAAACCTCACCTTTGTGTCCTTGTGAAAATGGTAAATGGATGATGGTATAATAATGATTATTATTATTATTATTTTTTTTGTGACAGTTTCATAAATGACGTTTTTCATGTTCTTGAATTGAAAATGAATTTGCTTTCTTATTCTTAGCTAACTAAGAATAATTATAGTCTTGAAAGATAAATGAGTTAGATGTTACTAATTTTTGAAGGCATATAAAATAATGGCTTATATGTGTTTTATGCTTCTTTTTTGTCAAATCAAAAATAGAAGTTCTATTCATTTGTGGCATAAAAGACTATATAATTTTTAGGAGCATGTACGACATGTCTCAGTTTAAACTACTTCTAATTTGCCACTTATCTTTTCATAAAATGTGTGAAAAGCTCATACATGGTAAGATATCACCAAAAACTCTTCCTCGGTCATTTTTGAAGCAAACATAAATTCATGGAATGTATCCACAGTTAAAGGATATTTTCCTAGATGATTCAATGTATGCTATGATTATTCTTGCATGATTTGGTTATTTTTAAAGATATGTTATCTAACGAGTCTTATCATTTTTTTAAAGGCTTATAATAGATAATGAAGATGTATATGTTTTTGAAAAAAAATATTTTTAAAATTCTAAATGTGATTACTAAAAATATTATTAAATGCATATCGAATGACACTTGGGCACGCCTTTGTGTTTGTATTAGAGATGTCCAATACTTATATTGTCCCACATTTCTTGTGCAGTGGGGAAAACCTTTTTAATATATAGGCGGGTGTATATGTTACGGTGTGGCTACGGTCACATATATATTGCTCTTTTTTTTGACAGTCAACTTTGATCCTCCCTTGTGAGCTCGGCCGCCAAGTTGTGTATGGAAATGTTGCGCGTAGATTTTGATTGACATGTTCTATATAAGGCTATGCATGAGTTAATGTATGTTAAGTGAAATAATATATACGGAGCTAAACAAATCATTATAGACCTTGAATAGGAGCTATGCTCCATTTTTTTTATATATATTATATATTAATCAAATTATTAAATTTATTTATTTATTCCTAATAGTGTTTTATTTCAAAAGTTTCCTATTGTATTAGAGTCTTTTTTTCAATGATTTAAAATAAGAAGTAATACATTTAACAAGTTGAGTATATCGTGTTTTTAGTAAAACTAAAAAAGTCACTTACATTTCAACGAATTTGCGTTATAGTCAAACTAATATGTTGTGTATAGAATATTTTTTTAACGGATATTTTCTACGTGAATCCATCAAATTACAACTGATGTACTTTTAACTCCAACAAAGGAAAATAACCTCATCGATCGATGCCAAAACAAAACAACAAACCGATTGTTTCTCGTTTTGTAATGTTTTTCTCCGTAAAGCCTAATTTATTATCAAAAATTTGATGATACAAATTGTCATAATAATCATGGTTTTTATCACAAAGAGTTGATTTTTGTCAATTGCCACCCCAAGACCCGCACTCCTTGATCCTATGTTTAGTAATTTAGGTTAAAAAAACCTCACCTTTGTGTCCATGTGAAATTGCAATGGATGATGGTATAATAATGATTATTAAAAATAGTTTTTTTGTGATAGGTTTCATAAATGACATTTTTCATGTTTTTGAATTGAAAATGAATTTACTTTCTTGTTCTTAGCTAACTCAAAATAATTATAGTGTTGAAAGATAAATGAGTTAGATGCTACTAATTTTTGAAGGCATACAAAATAATGGCTTATATGTGTTTTATGCTTCTTTTCTTTCAAATCAAAAATATAAGTTTTTTTCATTTGTGGCATGAAAGACTATATCATTTTTAGGAGAATGCATGACATGTCTCAATTTAACCTACTTCTAATCTACCACCTATCTTTTCATAAAATGTGTGAAGAGTTTGTACATGGTAAGATATCACAAAAACTCTTCCTCACTCATTTTTTTGAAGCAAACAAAGATTCATGGAATGTGTCCACAGTTAGAGGATCTTTTCTAGATGATTCAATGTATGCTATGATTATTCTTTCATGATTTGGTTATTTTCAAACATATGTTATATATCATTCTTATCATTTTTTAAAAGATTAGAATAGATAATGAAGATATATATATATATATATATATATATATATATATATATATATATATATATATATATATATATATGTATTTTAATAAACGATTCTAAAATTCTAAATGTGATAACTAAAAATATTATTATATGCATATCGAATGACACTTGGGGATGCCTTTGGGTTTTTATTGGTGATGTCCAATACGATATTGTCCCACATTTCTTGTGCGTGTGGGAAAAACCTTTGTTTATATATGGGCGGGTGTATATGTTATAGCGTGGGTGTGACCACATATATATTGCACTTTTTTTTTTATAGTCAACTTTGATCCTCCCTTGTGAGCTCGGCCACCAAGTTGTGTATGGAAATGTTGTCCGTAGATTTTTGGTTAACATGTTGTATATAAGGCTATGTGTGAGTTAATGTATGTTAAGTGAAATAATATATACGGAGCTAAACAAATCATTATAGACCTTGATTGGAGCTATGCTCCAATTTTATATATATATAATATATATTAATCAAAATTTTAAATTTATTTATTTATTCCTAGTAGTATTTTTTTTTTTTTTTAAAATTCCTTTTGTATTAGAGTCTTTTTTTGATGATTTAAAATAAGAAGTAATACATTTAACAACAAGTTGAGTATATTGTGTTTTTAGCACAACCGAAAATATTTCACTTACATTTCAACGAATTTGCGTTAGAGTCAAACTAATATGTTGTGTATAGAATATTTTGTTTGACAGGAACTTTTGACGTGAATCCATCAAATTACAACGATGGACTTTTAATGCCACTGAAGGAAAACTAACCACATCGGTTGATGCCAAATAGAACAACAAAACGATTGTTTCTCGTTTTGTAATGTTTTTCCTCCATAAAACCTAATTTATTATCAAAAATTTGATCATAAAAATTGTTGTAATAATCATGGTTTTTTTTCACGAAGATTTGATTTTTGTCAATTGCCACCCATAGACCCCCGCTCCTTGATCCTATGTTTAGTACCTTAGGTGAAAAAAACCTCACCTTTGTGTCCTTGTGAAAACTGTCAATGGATGATGGTATAATAATGATTATTAAAATTAGTTTTTTTGTGATAGGTTTTATAAATGACGTTTTTCATGTTTTTGAATTGAAAATGAATTTGCTTTCTTGTTCTTAAATAACTCAAAATAATTATAGTGTTGAAATATAAATGAGTTAGATGTTACTAATTTTTGAAGGCATACAAAATAATGGCTTATATGTGTTTTATGCTTCTTTTCTTTCAAATAAAAAATAGAAGTTTTGTTCACTTGTGGCATGAAAGACTATATCATTTTTAGAGCATGTATGACATGTATCAGTTTAACCTACTTCTAATATGCCACCTATCTTTTCATAAAATGTGTGAAGAGTTTGTACATGGTAAGATATCACCAAAAATATTCCTCAGTCATTTTTGAAGCAAACATAAATTCATGGAATGTTTCCACAGAGTTAGAGGATATTTTCCTAGATGATTCGAAGTGTATGCTATGCTTATTCTTGCATGATTTGGTTATTTTAAAATATATGTTATCTATCAGTCTTATCACATTTTTAAAAAGGATTAGAATAGATAATGAAGATATATATGTTTTTGATAAAACATTTCTAAAATTCTAAATGTGATTACTAAAAATATTATTATATGCATATCGAATGACACTTGGGGATGCCTTTGTGTTTGTATTGGAGACGTCCAATACTGATTGCATCTAATATATATTTTACAAAATTAATATGTTTAAATTGTTCAACATATTGTTAATATAACATGGTTAATTATTAAGCATATTGTTATTTAAGTTGTTATACAACTTGTGTTTAACCTATCAATGTAAGTTTTATAGATGGTTAAAAGTGAAATCAGTAAAGATTTATATGCTTATTATGATGTCTATATGGATATTGTGACTCTAATCATGTTGATGTTGTGTTGGATATAAAATATACAATGGATATGTGTTAAAGTTTTTGGGTATAGGTGTCATTACTTTAAGTAGTAAAAAGCAACCAATAGTCTCCATTTCTTCTACTTTGGGTGGAAGCAAGATAACAAAATCCATGTGGCTAAAGTGGTTGTTGAAAAAGATACACATAGAAGCAAAAGGAGGTATTCCTATTATATGTGATAGCGAGTTGTATTGTTCTTTATAATAATCCAGATTCAACATCAAAAGACAAAGCATATAGAGATTCAAATGCACTTTATCCAAGAGAAGGTTCTTTACGATGATATAGATCTCTAGTACTACCCGACTGAAGATCAAGTTACAGATGTGTTTACGAAGCCATTATGTGTTGTAAAATTTTACAAGTTACTTGTAATGATTGGTATTTTAGAGTTGCAATTTAGGGGGATTGCGCATGGCAATGCCACCTCCTAATGGTCATCCATTTGATATCTCATTCTCATCTATACTTTTGCTCCAATTGTAAAGCATTGTAAAATATATCCCTATGATCTTTGTAAACTTGTCACTCTAAGTTTATGGTGTATAGTCCAATATGTTACATCTATTTGCAAAGGAGGTCTTTGTGTTATCAAAAGCTCCTATAGATGCTGGTTGAGATTTTTCCATGAGAAACTGTGAGATGTATTCTCAAAAATCATGCTTAGCCTAAATCATTCACTACTAATTTATGGATTCCAAATCCTTTTGTACCAAAAGGTAAGTTGAGCATGATGAAGGTGTATAAATCCTTCAAATGTGATATGTTAGCCTAAACCTTCACTATGGTTTATGTATTTGTAAATCTTGTTGTATAAACAGGTAATGTTGGCATATGGTTCCCCACTTAATATTAAGGGGGTGTAAGAACATAATATTAAGTGCTTATAAACCTTAGTTTATAATTAAATAATTTAGAATAGTTATATTCTTAATTATTTAATATAAACTTAGTGTTTATGTTTAATTGGTTATTTATTAATCAATTTATATTAAATTGGGGTGCTATTAATTACACCTCGTCACTTGATATAGTTTGTGACCCATGGGGTCAAATAAATATGATCGTGGATCATATTGTTATTCACTATTTTTGGGTGAATTTGATAGGGAGAGAAGTGAGGGAAGGGGATTTACTGGACTGTAAATTATTGTTTCTCGAATAATGGAAAATTCTCTTTTCCGTAGTTTTTTTCCCTCGGGGTCTTCCACGTAAAATCTATGTCACTCAGTAAATTTGTTATGTCCATGGTTTAATTATTTTCATTAATGTTGATATGTCATATTAATTTAATTTGGTAAATTGAATCCTCATGTTATCACACTCTTCCTTCTGCAATCACATCATCAATCACACCCACAAGACAATTTGTTTTTAAATCTATTCCTAAAAATCCTCCTCCACATCCAATTATACCCCCATCTCATTTAAATTTTCCCCTACATTATTATTTATTTGAGATTATGATTAACTAAAATTGATTAATATGGGGGTAGTTAATCTAATCTAGGAGGACATAAATGCTGTAAATAAATGTGATAAAGTAATATAGAAATTACTAAATGATTAAACTAATGAAATAAAACCCTAATGTGTAAGAAGAGGAAAATAAAGAAATCAACCGATTATAGATGTTTGTCGTAGGGTGTCGTAGAGATGACTGGAGATTTCGGGAATAGGGATGAATGTGTAGAGGTTCTAAAAAGGCTAGATCTAGAGAATATGAGTGGATTGGGAACTTAGAATAGGGCTGGGGTGCCCACAGACATTATGGTATGTAATGTTGGTTCCCTATAGGTGCCATGGTTTGTGAAAAAGCTATAGAACTAGTTCTTACAAGGTCGAAGGTGGTTCGAAACCCTTGTTGTCTGTCACATCGGGTTCGTTGTCCCGTACTATATGTCACCAATAATCAGAGATGATGTAGAAACCTGCAAGAAGATAAGAAGGAAACATCAAAACCCTTAAAATAAAGATGAAAAATGAATGGGTTGACTGACCTTAGGTGCCACAATAGTGGGCTTACTAATTGATCCGAGGAACCTCACAGAGAAACACCGATCTAAGATCTTCTCAGAATAAGTTGCAGTCATTTTTAAAGCATGGAGAAAAATTATACGATTCCGACGACATCTTGTTTGCAAGAAACGAGCTTGTTTGCAAAAGTTATAGCCCGCTGAAATTTTTGGGCAACTGGCAAAATTTGGGGTTTTGTGTAGGTTGGACATGTGCACGCTCGCCAAGTGTTTCGATTATATTGTGACACGTGGACAAATTGTGTGACGTACTAAAAAAATGGGTTTTGGAACGCCGGTCTTGGACACTCGTTCTCGGACAAATGGACCCCGCTATTTACTGGCTGGGGGCCCTCAGCCAGGTTCGACACACTCGATTATGGAGGGGTGCCTTGGCCTCCTTCTCATTTAATCATTAAACCAACTTGTGTATATAAACTCCTATAATTGCCTTTGCACCATGCATGTGGGACATTTAGGCATGCATTATTTAAATTATGCAAATTTCCCATGCCTATTTGTTATTAACTACCATTTCCACGCATTTTTTATTAATTTCCACGCATTGCATATACCACTGTCCACGCATATTCATTATCCAACTAAACCACGCATTATCCTTGGCTGAGTTTTAGCGCCTAAAAATCAAACCATGCGCTATCCCAAGTAATGCGCCCTCCACATAAGCATATAGGTGGCTCTTAAGCCAATTCAAACCGCCCCACCATGCCTTAATAAATGCTTACCTATTTTAACGCCCCCACAATGTGGGATAAAACTCTTAAAATGCGCCTAAGGAGAAGGAGGAGAAGTGGAGGGGATTGGAACAGCTGACCTCCCATCCAAAAGTATAGGCACCTAACCAATGCGCCAGCTATTTGGAAACAATATAAAAGGAGGTATATTATATTTGTATAGCATTCAGGACTGTGTAAAATTATTGTAATGCTCATAACTTGAGCTAGGAGTGGAATTTGGAGGAGATGTAAAAAGCAACCCCTGTTATTTTTGACAGAGGAAGACTATGAGAAGGTTAGAATTTTGTAGAATTCTTTGTAAAGAATTATTTTCAAGATTTTAATAGATCGGTCCCATTCAACCGGACCCGGAGATGTAGGCCTCAAGCGCCGAACTCCGTTATCAATTCTTGCGTCAAATTGCTGGTGAATCCTCTTCATTTCTTTCAATATTTGCACAGTACTTGTAGTTTTTATTCTTTTATTAAAAATACAAAAGGATATAATGCTCAAATTTTACATCGAAAATCAATACAAAGCAAGAAAAATGTGTGTGCACAATTGCTAGTTAAATTTGGTTTTCAGATCACTAATCTAAGCGATGCACTACATTTTAGACCCAAATGTAGTTTTGGGGTGTTTGTGTGTGTGTGTGTGTGTGTGTGTGTGTGTGTGTGTGTGATGCTCTAGGTGCTCTTGTGCTAGTCGCACTATGTGAAATAGTGAGAAATAAATAAATGTATAAAATGTAATAGCATGTGTGCATAAAATAGAATAAAATCCTCCCCCTATGAAGTGTGATGTAGAATTCTGGCTTGTGCTTTGATGATGGAGCTATGTGCATGTAAATGTAATAGATGGATGCAACTCTAGATGATTGATAGTAGTAGATGATGTCGGGTCCCTCATTTTGGTCTCAAAACTTTATATCTATAGGGTTCTCTTGATCTAATTTCATAATTAACATGGACATGGCTGACTAGGAAAAATATAAGGATGGAAAAAGGCTAGAAAGACCCCAAAACATTGTGGGAAAGTAGAAAAAGGATTGGGGTGCCTTAGGTGGGATCGGGCCACCCATGGGCTCCCAACACTACCATGGGTGCCCCAACCGAGTCTAAAATGATGGGAAAATGCCAAAAAAAATGGGCATGTAGATAAAAATGTACGGAAGTGATGAAATAAAAGTAAAATAAGGTGGCCAACATATGGGGTTAGTTATTACTTTCTTCACTCAAGAACCTTTAAATAGTATTCTGAGACTGGGATAAATAAATGTCTAAAGTGCATAATTTTGTGATCGCATTTTTCCCCGACTTTATGTTGGTGAGATGAAAGCTCGATAAAATAAAGTAATTAGAAATGCGTGTCGATGTCCATGAAGAGTGTAGTAGAAACACGCCAACGGACTAGACGCGAAAGCATGGAATGATAAAAATAAGATGGAGGAGCATGGAATATAATGATGAGAAATGCAAAAATAAAAAGTGATGAGAGTTAACCTAGGATGGAATGCGTGTGTATCTATTGCGGTGTGTAGTGTACTTGCATGGTTAGTAAAGCATGTGTTGTCATGAAATCTTGTTGTTGTTGTTTCCCCCAATTTGTGACTTGTTTCTCATAGGGCCATAAATGCAAGGAGAAAATAATCAAGTAGTCAAATATGTATGTATGTAAAAATGCTATGTGAAATAAGCATGTATATGTAAAGTATGAAAATGTAAAATATGCAAAATGAAAAAGTGTAAATGGAACATGTGTACCTGATCCATGTCGAGAGAAAGGGTGTAGAAGGATATCCTATAATATGAGTTTTTTTGGCGATCTCATGCCACCCTGGATGAAGAAGTGTAGGGAGGAAATTCTCTATGTCCTCTAAGCTCTAACCACTTCTATTGAAATGTGTGTGCAGATATCTCTTTAGCGTCTTGGTTTTTTGGGTGATTTGACACCACTGGATGAAGTAGTGTGTAGAGGCACACCGAATGTAACCCCTAAGCCTTTAACTACTCCCTATAAATGCTAAGGACATCATGTCCTGTAAAATATGTTGTTTATGGGGTTCGTAGACGGTCTCGAACCCACCGGGTCATATGTAAACCCCAATGTTAATGGTGAAAAGTGCACTATACTTGAATCGGTGTAACCGAGTTGTGTTAGTATGTAAACCCCAAATGATGTCCTCCTCTTTGGGGACACATGCAACATCACTTTGGTAGGAGATTGTATCCCTAGAAGAGGATCAACCGCATGTACTCTGTAACTCTACCCTATAGGGGGAAAGGGGAGGTGCTTGGTAGAAACCAAGGCACATACAAATAAGGATGGCTAGCCAAAGACAAGTGTAAAGTAAACAATGCATGCATATAGAAAACATGTGTAAGCTACGTAGATAATGTAGTAATGTAAACATGCAAGAAGACAAAGTAATCTGCAAAAAGTGGGATAAAAACATGGGACATCACTCATGATGTCGAAAGAAACACAGGGCCCTCATGGCTGCAAACAATAAGCAAGTGTGCACACACATAGATCAAAGCCCACATACAAAGGAAAACAATGACAAACAAGTACAAACAAAAAAACAAGGATTCATGGAAACATAGAATCCTAAAAAACAAGTGTTGCACATGGAACATCTGTTAGCATGTTAGAGAAATAACTAATATGTCCAAATCATGTATGATCAAGGAGTGTAAGATGCTAAGTACAAAACGAAACAATATCACTTAAAAGAGATGAATGTGGATTCCCCGATGACCAATATAATAAGGGTAGAAGGTGAGCATCCATTCCGCATGTAGGAGTCTTGTAATTGTGATCACACTAAACAAATGTGTGAACGTGCATGTGTATATGGTATAGATAATGACATATAAGAAATAAATCTAACTGGTGTAATAAGGAAAATATGTAAAACACTAGAGATGATTGTGATGACTGTGTGTAGGTAGTGGTGATGAAATGCGACATATAGAAAGGATGAGCGTGAACCCTATAGCTGAAGTGTATATCATGACTAGATGAATAGAGGAGTGATGATTTATCCTAAGCATATATCACTATATGATGAAAGTATGAGTGATGATTTAGCCCTAAGTGTATATCACTATATGATGAAAGGATTAGGATGAGTGATGATTTAGCACTAAGCGTATATCACTATATGATGAAAGGATTAGGATGAGTGATGATTTAGCACTAAGTGTATATCACTATAAAATGAATGGACGAGTGATGATTTAGCACTAAGCGTATATCACTATATGATGAAAGGATTAGGATGAGTGATGATTTAACACTAAGCGTATATCACTATATGATGAATGGTAAAGAGTGGTGATGTAACCTAGAGTGTATACCACTACAAGATGATATAATAGGGGTGGTGATCTAGCCTAAAGTGTATACCACTACAAGATAGAAAAAGAGTGAGTGACGATGTAGCCTAGAGCGTAGGTCACTAGCCTAGGAATGTTGTAGGATGAAATGTCACATTGTGAATGTAAGGTCCATTTTATTTGTAAACCCTTGGTAGTTAAGTATGGACCGAGGAACTAAAGTGCATCATAGGGTGATGAGTGCAATGTGTAGAAAAAATTGATAAAATGACCATGTGGTGTATAGAAAATGTAAAGATACGGTGTATAGAATGTGATGGTAAAAAGGTAATTTATTACTAGACTCATGTGTAATGTAACGTAACATGCATATGAGGTAGGTATGTATAATGTATGATTATAACATGGACATAGATAGCCTAATAATGTATGTAATGTGTAGAATGACTATGATATATAGAATGACCTAGGTATGATGCAAGATGCATGTAGAATAATAGTAGAATGTAAACTAAGTGTAGTATGTATTGGTGTATAATGTGTGATGTGTGATGAAATGCAATGTATAATGTCTATAGTGTAATAGTAATCCCTAAACAAATCAAGTGTGAACTGAAGCACAAGAGTGTGTCATCGGGTAATGATGATGGTACAACACATGATGAAAGTGAAAATATGATAGACATATGAATGCTATAATGATCGATGGGGAGTGCAGAAGTGTTATCCCCCAAGTATATTGATACATAGTAAACTAACCAATGATAGTGAAGGAAAAAGGTCCTCCACCCAATGTCTGTGGGGATGAAAGCTTAGGGCCATGCTCTAACGATGGTGGTATGGTAGATAAATGTTGTGCTAGTGAATGAAATATATATGCATGCAATGGATGGATATATGATGAATATTGAGGCGTAGTAAGATGCATCTATATCCATGTGATGTGGAACACGAAGGTGATGAGAAACCATGTGGAAGAAATTTAGGCAATGATTGACGTCAAGAAGCGATGGGTGTCCTAAGAAGAGGTCTATGTCGATGTGTAGGACTATAGGATTGATGTAGTGATATAAGTGGTACTCAAGTATGTGAAATAGGAGTAGACTGCACTTTTAATAACATAGAATGAGACGTGTTAGAAGAGGTGGATGACACACGAGCAATCGTATAAGGAGATGGTGAAAGTGGTGGAGATGGAGGAAAAGCTCAATAGAAATGACTTAGGATTTGTGAATGAATTTAAGTCATACGTGATTCATAGATATGATAGATTAGGAGTGATGAATCTAATTAAGGCCTAGAATTAGGTCATCTTCCTCAAATGTGTTTCCAAAAAGGAAAGGGACAAGCATAGTGATCAGGGGATCATTTCTAAAAGTTCCCTAAACATCTCTAAATGGTGTCAGTGCAGAAGATCATCTCGAGAGCTTTCCAACGACTATGAGAACGCGACAAACGGACATCGGGAGCTCTAGATATGTTCGGTCAAAGTTCGGTCAACGGGAAAGTCAACTCTGGTCAACTGGTCAATATTGGACCAAATCGCACTGTGACACGTGGCTTGCCAACACTCGTCGAATTCACTCGATTTGCCTATCGGGAGACGACAAGTGGACTACAGGATTATTTCGATGCCATATTGTATTGGTCGAAATTATATTGGTAAGTCCACGTTCCAAATGGCGCCATATATTTCCAAATGCCACATATATAAATATTAATGTTTAATACATTAATATTAAACCATGTTTTACCACGTGGAAAGTGGTGAAGCGGTGGTAAGAGGGCTAGGCCCATACGTGGACTGTCCCACGTGGCAAAAGGAGTGAAGCGGTGTTGGAGGGGGTTTTAAGCCTCACGTGGTCTTAGGCGTGGAAAGGCTTAATAAAGCCTAAAGCTATTAATCCACCGCTCCACTTGGGAATTAATCCCATGCCAATCCTTAGCCGCGCCAAACATGGGATTTTTAACCCATTTTAATATGCATGTCGTGCCAAATGGGAATTAATCCCATATTAAAATGTATATCCGCCCACATAGGGATTTAATACCATTTGTTATGTACGGGTAAGGCTAGGCTAATATTAGCCTATGGATAATATGGCATTGCATATTTTTTGGGCCCTAAAAATGTATAAATAGGGACCCATTGCATTGTAAAAAAAAACACACAACATGAGCTTATTATTTGTTAAGCTTGTTGAGGGGATGTGTCAACACGGATTGTCTATTGGCCTATTATTTTAGGCAATATTAGATGAAATATTTGTGATTGGGAGTGAAATGTAAACTACCCAATAGGCCCATAGTGCCACACCATGTACTTGTAAATCCTGGATTGTCGATGGAGTGCTAGCTTCGCATTGTTTGCATCGGGAAGGCCGATCACAGCCGAAGGAGATTGTATGCCAGGAAGGTGGAAGTCGGGTGCTATTTTTCACCCTTGTCGTCCGAAGAACTGGTGTACTGGTAGGCAAGTAAAATTCCATTAGGTTTTCTTGTGAAAGTACTATTGTAACTTACAAGTTTTGACTAGTGGAACGGTTCGACCACGAACCCGGAGACGTAGGCAATTGCCGAACTCCGTAATCAATCTGTGTGCAATTGTCGTTATTGTCTTGCATTATTTTTAAATTGATTACTTAAAAGGAGTAAATTATCGGCAAATATTTAAAGCCTATAAGGGTCCGAGATCAGGTCGTAATAATCTGATTATTTTCGGATCAAGTTTGGTATCAGAGCTGGTAATCGACACCTGCAAACTTACTAATCTTCGAAGCAAGTTGGTATGGAGCAGGTTAATCAGTACAGGTTGCTTTGACAGGGATGGAATTGGCTTGTACTTCTGGATTTCCAGATTGGTGGGATAGACTGAGAGACAGGTTTAACATACTCAGTAATTTTCTCATTTCTATTTGGATGAATCCTGAAAAACTATTGTGTAGGGTAGAATGTATTGGTAAGACCCCTTTGAGGGAAACGTTTGTATACATCTAACCAGACATGGCACATTAGTTAAAGACCCAATTTTGGGCAATGTTTGTACTCTGTTATACTTGCATTAGTAAGACCCCAGAGGGCAATTATTTTGGTGATTTTTCTAACACCATAAAATGCAATATATTTTCCTTGTTTAGTTATTGGTCTAGCAGGAGGAGACAAATTAAGTCAATCCACATTGCGATGCAGTGGAGAAGACCAAGTACATAAGCCACCAAGTAGGAGAAATTTCATGACAGGTTTACCATGCAAAATTATTTTCCTATAGAATTGGTATTTTAAGCTTATTGTACAAGACTCCAAAAATGGAGCATTTTTACAACTAGTTCTACATGGTGTATTAGGATATAATTTCCTCACACTTGTATTTGAAAGTTGTATAAAGACCCTATTAGGGGCACCTATCTCCTAATCAGCTTGTGAGTACCTGTTACAACTTGGATACAGGATTTAACTCATGTAAGCTTGGAGATTGATCTGCCATTTGTGTAGACAGTAGAGTTCGCAGAGATCAGCTCGGAACTTCATTCTGTGTAGAGGCATTGTGACCATGCAGCAGAATGGTAGCTGAATCACCATTGGCATTGACGTTGGGTCGAACTTCATTCTGTGTAGAGGCATTGCGACCGTGTAGCAGAATGGTACCTGATATTAGTATGTCAACAAGAGGAGCTCTCAAAGGATCAGCTCGAACGTCATTCGGTGTCAAGGCATTGTGACCACACATACGAATGGTAGCTGATCAACAGACTTAGCATCATACATCGGAGGCTCGAGGTCTTGAAAAAGGCTTAGCATCATGTATCGGAGGCGTTGAGGTCTACAGAGACTTAGCATCATACATCGGAGGCTCGAAGTCTTGAAAAAGGCTTAGCATCATGTATCGGAGGCGTTGAGGTCTACAGAGACTTAGCATCATACATCGGAGGCTCGAAGTCTTGAAAAGGCTTAGCATCATGTATCGGAGGCGTTGAGGTCTACAGATGTGAGACTTAGCATCATGCATCGGAGGCTCGAAGTCTTGAAAAGGCTTAGCATCATGTATCGGAGGCGTTGAGGTCTGAGAGACTTAGCATCATACATCGGAAGCTCGAAGTCTTGAAAAGGCTTAGCATCATGTATCGGAGCGTTAAGGTGCAGCAAAGGGACAAGGCATTGTCCATCACCGACATCGGATCAATCAAAGCTCTACGTAACATGGAGTTCCTTCAAACCAGTTCGATTCTGCGGAATCAACTTGGAGCCAGGAGCTGTGTTATAGAGTAAAAGAAGATCCTTGTTGTCAGATATCAAGAAGCTTAGCACCGCACAGAAGGAGCATTGAGGTTTCATTCAGAAACTTAGCACCATAAAGCGGAGGCGTGGAGGTTTTCTTCGGATATCAGAGTGGCGCAGCGGAAGCATCGTGGACCCATAACCCACAAGGTCCTAGGATCGGAGCAGAGTTGTCAAAGTGAGAAGGTTGGAGGAGAAGACCCAAGGGTCTACTACAGCAGCACTTCCGAGGTGGCAGCAAAGTTTTCCAGATTCAGGACAGTATGGAAGCTTTTTGGGACAAAAAGCTTTTCTCAGTGGGGAGGTGTGATCAGGGGATCATTTCTAAAAGTTCCCTAAACATCTCTAAATGGTGTCAGTGCAGAAGATCATCTTGAGAGCTTTCCAACGACTGTGAGAACGCGACAAACGGACATCGGGAGCTCTAGATATGTTCGGTCAAAGTTCGGTCAACGGGAAAGTCAACTCTGGTCAATTGGTCAATATTGGACCGAATCGCACTGAGACACGTGGCTTGCCAACACTCGTCGAATTCACTCGATTTGCCTATCGGGAGACGACAAGTGGACTACAGGATTATTTCGATGCCATATTGTATTGGTCGAAATTATATTGGTAAGTCCACGTTCCAAATGGCGCCATATATTTCCAAATGCCACATGTATAAATATTAATGTTTAATACATTAATATTAAACCATGTTTTACCACGTGGAAAGTGGTGAAGCGGTGGTCGAGGGCTAGGCCCATGCGTGGACCTGTCCCGCGTGGGTCCCGTGGCAAAAGGAGTGAAGCGGTGTTGGAGGGGGTTTTAAGCCTCACGTGGTCTTAGGCGTGGAAAGGCTTAATAAAGCCTAAAGCTATTAATACCACCGCTCCACTTGGGAATTAATCCCATGCCAATCCTTAGCCGCGCCAAACAAGGGATATTATCCCATTTCACGCCAAACATGGGATTTTTAACCCATTTTAATATGCATGCCGCGCCAAATGGGAATTAATCCCATATTAAAATGTATATCCGCCCACATAGGGATTTAATACCATTTGTTATGTACGGGTAAGGCTAGGCTAATATTAGCCTATGGATAATATGGCATTGCATATTTTTTGGGCCCTAAAAATGTATAAATAGGGACCCATTGCATTGTAAAAAAAACACACAACATGAGCTTATTATTTGTTAAGCTTGTTGAGGGGATGTGTCAACACGGATTGTCTATTGGCCTATTATTTTAGGCAATATTAGATGAAATATTTGTGATTGGGAGTGAAATGTAAACTACCCAATAGGCCCATAGCGCCACACCAAGTACTTGTAAATCCTGGATTGTCGACCGGAGTGCTAGCTTCGCATTGTTTGCGTCGGGAAGGCCGATCACAGCCGAAGGAGATTGTATGCCAGGAAGGTGGAAGTCGGGTGCTATTTTTCACCCTTGTCGTTCAAGAACTGGTGTACTGGTAGGCAAGTAAAATTCCATTAGGTTTTCTTGTGAAAGTACTATTGTAACTTACAAGTTTTGACTAGTGGAACGGTTTGACCACGAACCCGGAGACGTAGGCAATTGCCGAACTCCGTAATCAATCTGTGTGCAATTGTCGTTATTGTCTTGCATTATTTTTAAATTGATTACTTAAAAGGAGTAAATTATCGGCAAATATTTAAAGCCTATAAGGGTCCGAGATCAGGTCGTAATAATCTGATTATTTTCGGATCACATAGTGAGAAGGAAGACTATGACATGTAACTTAATAACACCTAAGGATTTGTGGAAGGGGTATTCAATTTGCGATAGAGGGTAACTGATATCCCTAAGGAGGGACATAGAACATACACTAATGGGCCATGATGGGTCAACCTTAGTATTATTTATGGAAGTCGTGCCAATAGATGCATGTATGTGAAGATGATTAGATGTAAATGTAGCGTAATAATTGGTGTTGGAAAAATAAATGACTAAAGGTGAAGCTTCAATGTTAACAACTAAAAAATTAAGAGGTCATGATTCTAAAGGTGATATTGCATGATACACATGATTTTTAAGAGTCCACAATATTTTTTTCATGTTTTTGAGAGTCATTGTTAAATAGGTTGATTTTACCATTGTCTTTGGTTCTAGTAGAGCTAGTAGACTCTGGGAATTCGAGTTTATTGTTATCAATTAGATCTTGGATGATTTTCTGAAGTTTTAGGCATATATTTGTAGAATGTCCCACATAATGATGATAATCACAATGGAAGTTTTCATTTTAGTTCCTTCCTTTGGGTTGTGATGGGTCTAACTTAAGTGGTGGAGGAAGGGTAATAAGGTTGTTATTAAGAATTTTCTTTAATATAAGATGTGGAGCCATTGGAAGGTTGTTAAATGTGCATCTAGGTTGTTGTGACTGAACTTCTTTAGAGGGAGTAACTACGTTAATGATGATTTTAGCATTGATTGGATTAGATGTAGATGGTTTGAATGGTGCCTTACTTTGAAAACGGGTGGAGGGTGAAGTTTGTTCTTGATACTTAAGCTTGCCGATGGATAAAATTTTAGACTCATAAAGCTTAAGAGTATGAAAAAGTTGATCAAATGAAGGAGAGGTCTCAAAGAGAACACTCTCTTGGAGAGGCAGTAAAATACTATGGATAAATAGGTCCAAAACACGATTCCGCAAGTATGTTTGTCATTTTAGAAAGATTGTTCTTATACAATAAAACATAGTTAAAGAATTGTTCATTGGATCCTTATCGAGTTGTCTAGGTGAGTGTAAGAAATCTTAGATCCAAATTTGATGGAAAAGTGTGTAAGAAAGGCATCGGCTAGATGCATGAATGAAGTAACTGAGTGGACAAGTAAGTCATATAACTAATGCATCACATAGTCATGGAGACTATGAGGAAATATTTTAGCTAAGAGAATATGATCATCGAAGAAATATAGACAAGCAACATGAAAGGCTCTAAGATGCTCCTGCGGGTCACCATGCCCATTGAAAATGGGAAGCTTAGGGGTAACAAAACTAGGAGGAAGCAAATAAGTAGAGATGGCAGGTGAAAATGGAGTATGCAATAACAAGGTAAAATATAAATATGGAGATGCGGTGGAAGTAGCTTGTTGTAACTTACAAATTTGAGCTTGAAGATCGTGATAAAGAGAGGTTAAGTCTTGATTGCCAACAGATGAGACTTTCCTTTCATGAGAAACTAAGGGTGGCATAAAATGATTGGTAGGAGTAGGGACAGAAACTAGAATAATAGAGATAGGTGGAAGAGTGGAAGTAAGTGGTTGAGTGGCAACGGTATTTTTAATAGGCATAGAGGGATTGAGTTCCACCAAATTAGTATCTTCTTCACGAGCCACATGTAAAAGTAAGTATAGATCCCTAGGGTGCACCACAAGGTGATTATTTATGGTGTTAAGGTGAAATTCAATAATTCCTCATGCGATTGAGCCATAGTAAAGGAAAATAAACCCTAGCTAAGTAAGAGAGAAGAGCCTAGAAGCATATATGATCGAGTCGGGTTCACCAAAATGATTAACTAAAATTGATTTATGTGGGGTAGTTAATATAATCTAGATGGACATAAACACTGTAAATAAATGTGATAAAGTAATATAAAAATTACTAAATGATTAAACTAATGAAATAAAACCCTAATATGTAAGAAGAGGGTAAGGAAAGAACTCAACTGTTTACATAAATGTCTTTCGAGAGGGTATCGCGAGAGATATGGAGATTCCAAGAACATGGAAAAATGTGCATAGGTCTGAAAAGGATAGATCTAGAGAATCTGAGTGGAATGGGGTGCCTGGAATAGGAGTGGGGTGCCCGTGGGTACTTTGGTATGCAATCTGGGTGTCTTGGTCTGAAAAACTCGAAACTAGTTCTTATAGGGTCGAAAGGTGGTTTGAAACCCTCATAGTGTGTCACATTAGGTTTGTTGTCCTACGATGTATGTAACCAATAATTAGAGATGATGTAGAAACTTGCAAGAAGAAAAGAAGGAAGTATCAAAACCTTAAAAATAAATATGTATAATGAATGGGTCAGAATGACCTCAAATGCCACAATATTGGGCTTACTAATCTGAGCTTTGTTTTACATTTCGACCCAAATGTAGTTTTGGTGTATGTGTGTGTGTATTTTGTTCCCTAGGTGCTCTTGTTCCAGTCACACGATGTGAAATAGTGAGAAATAAATAAATGTAGAAAATGTAATAGCATGTAATATAATAGAATTCTCCCCTATGAAGTGTGATACGGACTTCCTAGCTTGTGCCTTGATGATGGAGCTATCTGGATGAAAATGTAAAAGATGGATGCAACTCTAGATGAGTGATAGTAGATGATGGCATGTCCCTTATTATGGTCTCATAACTTTATATTTATAGGGTTATCTTGATTTAATTTCGTAATTAACCCCGACATGGCCGACTAGGAAAAAGATAAGGATGAAAAAGGGCTAGAAAGAGCCCAAAGGTGGCGGGAAAATAAAAAAGGATCGGGGTGCCGCGAGTGCGATGGGGCACCCATGGGCACCCCGAACTACCGTGGAAGCCCTAATCGAGGCTAAAATGATGGGAAAGTGCTGAAATAGATTGAGTATGTAGATAAAAATGTGCAGAAATGATGAAATAAAAGTAAAATAAGGTGGCCAAAAGATGGGGTTAATTAGTACTTTCTTCACTCAAGAACCTTCTAAATAGTAGTATGAGACCGGGATAAATAAATATCTAAAGTGTATGATTTTGTGACTACGAGATACCCTCTTACATGCCTCTTCCCATTCCATGTCATCATATTGTCATCACACCCATCCATACGAAGATCACACGCTTAGTTCCTACGCTTCTTCGAGACATTAATTTTTCTCCACTCCTTGTGCACTTGCCATTGTCACTCTCATTCTATGCTTCCTATCATGTTATATTCCAGCATTGGTCTATTTTCATGTCCTCATCCACCCGACATTATTTCACATTCTCCACACTTGACACCTTTCTTGTTTTCTTCATTCCCACACTCACGTCCTCCACTCACTACCATCATATGACTTCTATTTGGAATTCTTTCTTCACTCATCATACACATCATTTCCTTCAATCTGATAATTTATTGCTTACTTATGTACAACATGTCCCCTCTTGATCTAGTCCTTACGTGGAATGGGGGACTTTCATTTGTCTTCACTACATCATTTTGCATGCTCTATACATTTCTCTTATCTTCATACAACCTAGATTATAAATACGCATGGATGCCACACATTTCGTTCTATTACCATTGAAAAAAATAGAAACACACACACATCCACACAACTAAACATATTCCAAAACCCAAAATATTAATATATTTCAAAAAATTGCAATAAACAACACTTGTCAACGGATTTTCTTCCTCCTTTTCTCCATTAATTCATATTTCATTCCAATTCTTGGTTCACCACTACACATTTCATTTATAGTTCCTTCACATTCCATGCCTTGGTTTGTTTCATAGCTTTCGGTGAACACTTTGATTATTTTGTTGTCACTTTTTGTGATTCAATAGTTTTTACTACAGTTACTTGAACTTCGTCTCTCCTTGGTGAATTAATAACAACTATCCTATTAGATATCTACACACTCTCACACGTTTAACAACTTGGCTTGAAGACCCTAGGGCATTATTTTTTGATTCTCACCAATGTCATCTCTGAAATCAATTCAACTCCCTCCACCAAGCCACTAGTGGTTCCAAACCCCTTGGAAAACTGAGGGAGATGCATATCATGTTAAAAAAAATCAAAAATAAAAAGAAAGAAAAACAAGAGAAATTTCACATGCACACACACACACAGAGACTCACCGGAGTCTTTCTAAGTATCTCTATCAGGGGTATGGATGCATGGGTGTGAGAGAAATGTTGTGAATAGAATAAAATGTATCTCCATTGGGGCTATGGATTCCTCGATAGAAATAGAGAAATGCATGACTTACGGTTGTCTTCCATCGCATTATTAACCAATTACCCATTTTAATCACACCGACACATTGGCTTGTTTTTTCACCCATTATCTTATATGTATTCACTTTAAGCAATATTTAAATTTCACTCACACACACATAAATAGGATCTCAAAGAGATGCAAGGATAATATGTGACCTAGTGCGATTATGACCTTATTCAAGATCTTGTTTTCGATAACTTATGATCTCATGTAGCACATCTTCTAGTTCATCACATGTTCCCCAACACTTGTTTCAAACCATGTTCATATACCTACACATATTTGACACTCCATCATTACAATCATACCAATTTTATATTTACACTAGAAACCCCATTAGAAGGATCATCCTTGGGCATCCTCTGCCTTGTGCAAAACTTTATGCTCATTTTCCCTTTCATGTCATTCACATTGCATTGTCATTTTTAAAAATTAATATTTTCTCCTTCATGTCATTTACATTAACCACGCTCACATAATATAACGTGTATGATCATTCACCTCATTTTCTATACATCCTCAAAATTCATCACGAACATATACTCAACTTCCCCCACCATAGTTATTTCCCCCGACTTCATTCTCGGAAATCTCACCTTCAACCCCATCACTCACTCTCTCTCATCATTCTTCACTCACCACAAGACCCCTCTTCACTCTGTAGTTATGCATTCCCCTCACTTTCCATCTTCTCATTTCCAATCACCTCACCTCCCCGTCAATTCCCCAAATCACTCACACCATACAAGTCCTAACTCCCCGCACCCTTGTTAGCTCACCTCGATGATTATCTATAGTGACTCATTGAGACGCCCTCAACTCTTCCCTTCCAACTCACCGCAGTGAGTTACACTAACAACTCTCTGATCCACTTCCACATCATACCTCACTACCCTTGGCTAATACTCATTGTCCCCATCACACCCTACCCGACCTACCCTACACACTCTCACCCCGACCTACCTTACCCGGTTTTCCAATTATTATTAGTGACTCACTTTGTTACTCCTCTCAATACCCTTGACCTACCATGTGCATTTCCATAACGACTTTGTCTCTAGATCCTAAACCGATGCTCCTCCTACAAAAAAATACTTTTCCACTTAACTCTCCACTCGTAGTGGCTTGCCCTTGTAACCCACTCAATAACCACATTTTATGTGCTTTAACCCCATGCACACTATACTCGGTTCTCACAAAAGTCACCCGAGTGACTCACTACTCTAGTATTATGCATTTACACCACCCAATACCCCATTCCCTAGTTGGTAAGTCACATTTTGACTCACCTCGTTTTGATCCCTCCCCAGGTTCCCTCGTTAGATTACTCTCTTGTGCTTTCTCTCCCGAGTCACCATTGGGATTGGCCACTATCCATCGAGCTCTATACCTTCACACCTAATTTGTTTCCCCCTTATCTCCTCGAGCTTGACTCACTAACTCCCCTACGTGTCACTTATCCCTAACGAGTCTCTATGGTGACTCAATGTCACATCCCCACACTATTCCCACATGGCACTCCTCAATTTCCTCACTCAAAACTCTCCTTGACCTATCCCCTCACCGTTCCTTCCCCAACTTGATGTGTCCCTTAAACTTTCCACTCTAAGGTGAGTCACTCTTGTAACATGCTTTACACCCGCTCTACACTCCCATCATTCCCACCCCATAACTCTTACATGACTCACACTCACCACCCTCCATACATTCTCACCTCACCATATTGAGCCCTCTCCCTTAAAATCACACAAGTCACAAGCTTGATAATTGTTAAATAAACTACCTTCCTAGATCAAGCACCATCCACCCACTCCCCATCCACTCCCTCCACCTCAATTCATGAATACAAATCACCTAAGCCATAGGAATCCCATGTTCACCACCTGCGCTCCTCCTTTTCTTTATGGATTGTACATGTGACCCAGTTTATCTCCCCTTTTACACACTCGCACCCCTTATCTTGGTTCACCCACTTCATGCCTCACCCCGTTCCCCCACTCATGCCCAAATCCTTGTAAGTGTGCCCATTATCTCACACACCCATAATGATGAGTAGCTCATGCGACTCGCCATATCACTCTACTCAACCCTCCTAGCTCACTAGTTTCCCATGTGACTAATCAGCTCACTTAGATCACCTCTCTCGCCTCACTGGCCCAGCTCGCTGCTCCCTAGTATCCTCTCCCATCTCACCTTCCTCTCTCACCCAACTTCGCTAACTCTCCAACCCCTACCCTTACTTCGCATGACAACTTACTGCATGCCTTAGCCTATTTTCTCACCCATATCAGTGAGTCACTCATGTGACTCATCATTTCGATGTTTAGGTCGCCACTTCTCCCACATAGATCATTCACCTTATGCCATATAGATCATTTCCTTTCCCATCTCACTCACCACGTTACTTGTCACCTCGCTCATATAGCGCGTAACATCGCTCATCTCACCGGCCTACCTCACCACCTTGCTTTCCCCATTACTCACACAGATCACCATATTAATCATCTCACCCACCTACTTCACTACATTTCTCACCACATTCTTGTCACCTCGCTTGCACACATATCGTCACATTTCTCATCTCACCAATCTAACTCGTTGTGTTACTCACCCTACTACCTATATTGTTCCACCCCTTTTTAACTTGAATTCATTATTATACATATCTATCATCACATTCTCAACTATGTAGGACTAGGGAAACATTGTCCTTATTTTAGTTCATACTACCTTCACCTAGGTTCATTTTTCTCTCATCTTCAATTTCCACTTTTTGTCCCATGTTATCTTTGGGGTAATGTGTGGCTCAAAAAATATCAATTAAGGGAGGAATCATACAACCATTCTCATCCAATTATATGATATCCAATCATAAAAAACACCTTAATAAAGTGAATTAATAGTCTCTTCCTTGCTAAATCAACCTATCAATCTCTTAACAGACTCAGGTTGAAGTGGCCCATCAATTGCATGTCTAGGTTCCTCTCTATCTAGTCAACCATCTAATCTCGTGACTATGGAAACCACCATCACAGGGTTAGATGAACCCCATATTATCTTTATTTTTTACATTGCATCTCTTTTGCTATAACACGTAACCCAAAAAGAGGAAAAATTTAGACACTAGAAAATGCACCTTGCGTGTAAGGCCTCCTAGTCAAAAATACCAAAAACATCATAAAACACAAAAATACTTAAAAAATCAAATAATCCCTCAAAAGAAAAGAAAAACTAAAAATCCTAAAAATTTAGGGATATATGACATCTCACCATTCATTTACTAAACCTCACCTACTCACATTTAATTTTGTCCATCACACCTACCTATGTGCATTCCCATTACACTATGGACCCTATCATTGCACCCATATGTATCCCGGTTCCCTATGCACTCAAAATGTATAAAATCAACCACTCCCACATCATTTCATTCTCTTTTAGCAACTATTAGACGCTTGAATCTTGGTGCACTAGGGCTATATTTGAGTTTTCTTGCCCTCTTATTTGCATATCTCGCTTTTGTAGGTCTCGAATAAGTGAAATAAAAACATAAAGGATATATACAACTTGTTGCAACACTATTTTAACAAAATTTATATACATGTGAGAATCAAAACTATGATTATCTTGTGATCTCCGTGTGATTTTTGGTGAATCAAAAATGTGAGTGATCAGAGTCGATATATTTATCATTTTCATTTAGTTTTTGTTATTTTAATCAATAAAATATATGTTTATCTCCTCAAAAGGGTTAGGGCTCGACCTGGAAGGTCCCCTAACCATAAAAACAAACTAACATTTTTAAAGTGTGCTTGTGTGCATGTCTAGATTCAGATTTGGAAGAGTTTTTGCCCACTTTGTTCGATTAAATAACCCATAATTGTCCTTCTCTTTCGAATGGAAGAATAAGCCCATTTTTTTAGGAACATTGATTTGGAGATTTCATATCAACTAATACATCTTGTAGGTGATCCAAATCTAGGCATAAAACTATATGCAATGATATAGAATGCATAGAAGGTGTAAAAGGAATTAAATAAGATTGCATTTCGCAATAGCTAATAATGTGAAGGAGGTTTGCGATGTTTTGGATAAGGACCATAAACTAGAAAGAATGCGCGAAATAGGTTAAAGATGAGAATCAAACATACGTGTGCATAGTATAAGAGGAAAAAGATGTGACAAAAGAGTGAAAAGAAGGAGGTGAACAAAATGATGGTTAGTTGACATAGGCAACAAAAAGATGTCAAAAGGTGTCGGCATGGGATCCTCATTAGGATGGAACACTCAAAAGAGCCAATAACTAGATCAATGCACATAAGTAGGCTTGTTAAGTGGAGTTCAAAATAAAATTTGATTTTGAAAGGGAGAATTTGGGATCATATAAAGAAAGATAACTAACCTAAAGACAATTTCAAAAAGGAGAGAGAAGTGAGAAAAGAGTAGAACACGTAGCTTTAAAGGAATGACGAGTTCACCATTTCTAGTTTAACATGGGTAAAGATTGAAGAGGTGGCAGAATGTGCATGTGGAAGCACAAAACCCAATTGAGAGTGGATAAGTCTTTATAATCCCCAAAATACTAAGAGTTAAGGTTGTTGAATGTTCTCATGAGCACATTGTCTTGTCTATGATAGGTATGTAGGGGAACGCCAAGAGTCTGTAATACTCCATGAGTGAGTTGTAAGCTTCTAGAGATTAGATGCATATAAATATCATTAATGCTATTGAGAAATAGATGAAATATTAATAGTTTTCATCTTATTGCATGATTCTCAGTAGGCATATGGGAGGACCCTCCTGCTGCTAAGTTACTTTTTAACTCCTTATTATCTATTCACTATATTTCAAGAGTTTTTGAGTCTCTTCCTTAACACCTCTTTCTTCTCAATATCTTCTTTTAGAGAGTTTTTTAATTTTTTTTATTATTTCTCTAAATTTTTCTGTCTTAATTTTATTCTTTCTTAGAACTTATATGCAAATTTTTTTATCTTATAAATACTTTGATCCATATTTTAATAACACATGTGATTTTCTTCCCGTGTCTGGTTTCCCCACTTGAAAAATATTGTATCGGATCTTTTATGGTATGTTTAATGCTTAAATTAATTTCATTACATTGTGTTTACTTATGATTCAATATTTTATTAGTTGAGTTTCAAATTATTTTTACATGGTACCGGATCTATACTACTAAATCTTGTTTCTAAGAGTGCATATTTCTATGTGAATATTAAAAAGATTCATTGGTTTATTTAACATTTTTTTATAAGGACTCATACCCTTGTAAATAATTTTTTGGTTGTTTTGTATAGCTATTTATTATTCTGTTATCTTCTTTTCTTGTAATCGAACATTTTGCAGATTTGCCTCATTATACAAGCTTTTTGAAAGCTATTCCAAATCAATTCCAAATCAATTTAAATTCATTTTTGTACGATTTCTTTCTTTTATTTTTATGTTTATTTGCAAAAAAAAAAAAAAACCTAAATAAATTTTAATTCATGAGAATCTTTTTCTTTCTATTTGAGATATTTTTACATCTCTTATAATATGGTTTTCTTCATTTTTTCTTTGTAAAAGAAAAAAATAAAGAATCAATTGTTTGTGTTTGTTTACTCATTTTTCTTTATAAATTACGTATGGAAAATTGATCATAAATTTTGATAAAAAATTTGGATCTCTATAATGTTTAACATTTTTTTCCTTTTTTTTTGGTTAGGAACGTCTTATTAAAGTTTTCGATGAATCGAGGTCATGGTTTAAGAGAAAATGTAATTTTGTAAGTCATTATGAATAGTTTATACTCATATTTTTTTAAAACAAATTCCGTCAAAAAACAACTCATAAATTTTAATTTACAATATATATTTCGAATGTTTTTATTGTGGTTTTCCCTTATATGTCGGAAAAAATTGTCAAATTTATAGCTTTAACCCAAATTATGGCTTATGAGATAATTTTTATAAAAATATCATCAAAAACACTTTTGTTCATGTTTTAATGTATTTTTTTAGTTTTATTATATTTAAAATAAATCATTTGATTTTTTTTCTCAATTTCTTATTAAGTTGTTTTAGTTGAAATATGCATTTTTAAACATATTTTCAATCGTAATAGTTTTTTTAGTGTTTTATTTGACATTATTTATTTAATGGTCAATATGTTTTATATATTTTATTGTTATGGATTTTAAATTGGCTTTAGTTTTAGCTTTTAAAAATATAAAACAACAAATTTACTCAAGATAATAAAATTATAGGTCTTAAAAGTCAACTTGAATGTAATGCATTGCAATTTTTTTGATATAAAGTTCGTGGATATGCATAATTATGTTGACACATTAATTGTTAATATTGCATCTTTAGAAATACATGTTTCGATGTTGATATTTATAAAAATATTTATTCTCCTTAAAATAAAGAATGTTGGTCTATGCAAAATCATATTTCTAACTCTGGTTTAAAAATAATGAAATCAATCAGTTATAATGGAGGTGGTTTCAAAAAGATTAAAATGACATTGTTAACCCCATTTTGTTTAAAATTTAATGTAAATTTTGCAGGACTTGGTTTTAATACCTCTAATGGAAATTTGAAGTTATATTGTCCCCCTCACTAAAGGAAATTACATAATAGTGATTTTCAATTTCATAAGACTTTTGTTTATTATAATGATTTATATGCTCATACTTTGATTAACAATGATAAACTTTGTGAGCATTTTGGTGAACAAAAGCATCGTCTTTCTAAATGTTATAAATTTCATCCATGCAAATTTTGTGGTTAATCAACTTGTGACATTCCACATTGTTGGAAACATAAATAAGTCACATCATTTAAAGGTTACACTAATTTGGATCTCTAAAGTTATAGTATATTTTATAAAATTTAATGTGCATTCTTTTGATAGTTCTTCAATTGCTTGAAGGATATATTTTGAGGAAAGTGAAACATCTTATTTGTCTCCCTTTTGATAAGTTTAAAAATCAATTTTTAATTTTAATTTGCATCTTATTTTTGTGATTACTTCCTCTTATAAGTTGTCAAATATATATGATGATTTTAGATCTAATTAATTTTTGATGAACTTATTTTTGTATGTAGGATTCAACACTTTGTTATGGAAGTTGTCTTTTGCTCCTTTTTCATTGTATTAGATATAACTTTTTTGCATTAATGTAGACCATATTTTCTTAACATAAAGATTAGTCTAAGATTCTATTTTGTAAGGATAGTGAATCATTTTTGTCATCTCCTTCTTTGTTGGTCTTTGTTCCAATAAGGATTAACCTTCTTGTCTGAAGAGGATTCTTAGAGATTGTCGATGTTCACTTTGCAAGCTTCTTGGTGGCACCTACTCTCTTCTTCTTTATTTCTCAAATAATTTTTTTCTCTTAAAGGAAGTCATCAAGGGAAATGTTGTGAAATGACACCTCCCTATTATGTGTAGGTGTTTCTCATTTTTGTAACCCCTAAATAAATATTAAGGGCGAGTGATAAAGTTTAATATTTATTTGAGTATATTAAATATCTCATTATTGTGTATTATTAATATCACATGAATTATTAATTCACATAATTTGGATAATTTGAGGTGACATGTAGCTTTCACCTCCTTTTTCTTATTAGAGTGATTCCTCATTATAATAAATATTGAAGTTATATTTCAAATCTAACTCCTTTTCAACTTTGTACCCACTTTTCCCACTTGTGTGCCTCTGCTCCACGCCTCTTCTCACACCTTACCTGCGCCTCTGTTCGTGCCCCCGTGCGCACCTGTGCTCACACCCTCTACACACACCCTTGCACCCTCTACTCATGCCCTACGCTCACGCCTCTACTCGTGCCCTCTACTCGCACCCTGCGCCATGGTGGCTACCCGAGCCCTTGCATCCAAAGTGAACCCTAAATCTGACCCGGCAAGAACTCAACAGACAGGTGAGGGAGATGGAGGCGGCACGGCTGTGGGGCTCGTCTCAGAGGTTCCACCCTGGTCGTGGATCGACCTTGCCTTCACTGCAGGGAGCTCCATTCCTCCACCTCAGAATGGCTGCGCAAACCCTAGCCAAAATCTACCACAAGATCCATCCGGGGGTGCGGCAATGCCTGGTAATAGACATTTAAAATCTGTGTTGGAAGGATCAGTTCATGACAGATTGGAGCTCGACAGAGATGCTAGTCGCGGCCATATTGGGTCATCCTTCAAAAATGTTTTAAACGACAAGGAATCTTCCATGAAACCTGCAGACGTTACCCCATCTATTACTTTCGGGAAGAGGTCATTTCCTCTGAGATTTACTACAAAGAGCATGCTCTGATTTGTAGATTCGGGGACTATGGCCCAGCCTTCCTATTCTTCACGCGTGGATCTCTGAGCACTGGACTCCAATTTTAACTAGAAAAATAGACTTGTATCTATGTGCTAAAGGTATTTTCATTGTAACCTTCTCTTTAATAGCTGATAGAAACATCATTGCTTCCAAACTTTGGACCTGCCAATCTAAATATTTGATCATTAAACCCTGGTTTCCATCCTTCAACCCACTCACAGAATCTTTCTCATGGAAACCTGTTTGGATCAGGCTGCCCCATTTACCTCTCCAGTTCTGGAGTCATGACTGTTTGACATCCATTGGCAATGCCTTGGGAACTACACTCTATATAGATTCTCAAACCACTAATTACACCCATACTACTTATGCTCGAATCCTGGTGGAACTTGACACCGATAAAAATCTTCCTGCAACCATAGACCTTAGAGTGCAAAATAGAACTTGGTCACAACCTCTTGATTATGAAGGTCTTCCTTTTCGTTGTAGAAGATGTTTTTGCTTAGGGCACACCTCTACTGAGTGTGGGATGGAAAAACGTCAACATGAGAAGCGTAGCTGGTGGAAAGATGCACTTTCGAAACACCTGATTTTTGATGCAAAAAAGGGACTAGATTCAAATGCAGATACAAATATTGAATCCATTTCAGCCCCAGAAACCGAATCTCAAATTGTGAGCAGCATGAAAAATGCACAAGCTGTTGAGGGCAGCATGGAAAATGATAAATATCTCTCTCATGTTAACAAAGTGGCTGTCCCAAAAGGGACAAATGCGACTAAGGAAAATACTCCTCCTTTGTCTTCTTCTCCAACCGCGAAGGCTCCATCAGGATGGGTTACGGTCAGCAAAAAGAAAAAATCTACCACTCTGAAGGGTAACACTTCACCTTGATGATTCTTATCTCTGCTATTGGCTGGCTGGGCTACATGGGTCTCATTTTTCTTGGCCGGATAGCAGGTTGCTTCCAATGGTGTTGTTATGCCATTGTTGTTTGATTGCTGTACTTTAGTTTTTTTTTGTTGTTTCTTTGTCGGTTGTTTCTTTGACAATTTTCTGCAGTCGGGCTCTATTGTTCTATTTGGATTTTGATCCATCTCTTGTGCTTTAACTTTCAATTCTGGCTTCTGAGCCTTGGTGTACAAGGGTATAGTCCCTTTCAAAAAACTATTTTCCAATAATAAAAAAAAAAAATTGTACCCACTTCCCTTCACTTCATGAGAAATATGACACTAGAAAAAAATTGAAGGTTGGCTAATGCAATGATTAGATTTACTTTTTTAAGTCCTTATTCTCTCTTCACTCTATTTCAAGAGTGTTTGAGTCTCTCCCTTAATGTTTTTTCTCTCAATCTCTTCTTTTAAAGAGTTTATTAACACTTTTTAGTCTTTCTCTATATTATTTATCTCTCCATTTTATTCTTTCTTAGAAGGGTTGCTACACACATTGTTCTATCTTGTAAATGATTTGAGTCATCTTTCAATAACACATGGGATTTTCTTCCGTGTACCAGGTTTCTCCACTCAAAAAATATTGTTTCAACTCTTTTATGACATGTTTTATGATTCCATTAATTTCGTTGCATTTTATTTAATTATGATTCAATATTTTAGTAGTTGATCCTTGAATTATTTTTTAAAAAGTAATTTACTATTTCTTTTCATTGCATAAATTAAAAATATTTTCGATACATGGCATGAGGATATTGGCCTTGTTCTACTTTTTATACATTCAACATTAGGAACATGTGAATCACAATTATTTCACATGATGGGGGCATGAGACCAATCATTCCCTTCCAAATTCGTGTTATTTCACACTTGGACCTATATTTATTGGTAGTGGTGTGCATTCTAGAATTAGAAGATATTGAAGTGACTAGATAACATTGTGCGAACCTTTTTATAAATTTTGTTGAAAGATATTGAGGTGAATAGAAAACCATGTGGCAACTTTCCTTATTTTGAGGTTCTTAGGAAAAAGCCCTATAACATCTTTTTGCATTGAGTCAAGTTATACTCAATTCCTTTACAGCTGAAATATTCTTTAGAAAAATTGGGGATTGATCACCTCCAATAATTTAGAAGCTTGGTTGAAATCCAAATCTCCAAGCACAAAAACATTGGGTTCTTCTTCCTTGTAAAAGTAACCACGTATATTTTTTCCATATTTTTTCATCTTTACTTTACAACTTAGAAATTCAATTTTCAAATTCACAAAAAATTTCAAAGTTGTGTTAGAGTTGAATTTTTTATTTGCACATTGACTACACTCTATGTTGTGGGTTCCATTATGGAGTATGCTAACACTCAAGGAAAATTGTCAACTTTGAGTGAAGAAAAGTGTATGTACACACTCAAGTATTTTTTCCTTTAAGAATGTAATTTTCATTTCATAGTTAAAGAGGGGAAATGAATACACCTAAATTTAGAAATTTATCATTTGTAAATTATAAATTTACTTTTTCACCCAAATCCCAAATTGTACGCACATCCTAAGCCTATGAGAATTATCCTTGTACGTGTTCCATGAATTTATTATCTCTTAAAACTACTCCATCACTCATAACACCAATCACATCAATCCATAACTATATAAATTCTATAAGAATCAGTCCCAAAAATCACAAAGTCTCAACAACCACTATATGGGATTGTGTAGCTAGGACCAAATCATCACATGGTGGGTTGTAAGGAAAAATGACTTATATCCCACTGAACAATGGTAAATTATATAGTTTAATATATTTTCATTAGTTGGTTCATATCTCATTGGTTGGTATTAGTGCTAAATTTAAACCTATAAATGCACATGAAAGAAAGTTTAACTCACTTATTGACCTTACTTGACACTTATCTAACACTCTTAAGAACACTCATTGTCAATTTATTTTCTAAAGCACTCCAATATAATCTAAACTATTTAAAAGTAGGAACAAAACCTAGGATCGAACCATACATGTTTCTAAATTTAGTCAAACTGGGTTTACGAGACTTGATTCTCGATGTAGGAAAATTCTAAGTCATTCCAAGCCAAGATTGAGTATGCTAAGCCAATGTTTCTTATTTTAAAATTATCAAGTTTCCAAAGTAGTTGTTATCCCAAATTACAACCCTTAAAATTTTGGACAACTTATCAAAACTTGTGACTAAGACATTTTTAATAAAAAAATCTACAAAGCCCTGGAGGTTAGTCTTCTATGAAGTGTGTGAACGCAGTGTTTTGCAGTTCTTCTAACATGTGGAACAAATGTAGCATTAGCTTGGAGTTGGGTAGATTTTCAAAAATTGGTCTTAATTTGGCCATCGATTTGGTTCGAGTTGGAATTCTATTTGGTCCATAGATGGAAGGCATGAACTTAGTGTTCTCATGCGGGTTCTCCTAAGCCAATGACTAATGGAAGAAAAACTTAGGACTTAGGTGGATTTACAACTAAGGAAGACCTTCGAGGATTGGAAAAATGGTGTTACGCAAACCTTGGAAAAAAGGTGTTCCATGGAGTTGGTCAATTCCATGAAAAAAAGGATGGGTTTCGCTCTAGAAAAAACTGTGATACATGGAGAAGAGGCTCAAAGAATTGTGTGGAAAGATGAAATAAAGTTTAAATATGACTAAGGAAAAAGGATGTGAGACACTAACTTCATGCCTTGCAAGGTTTATCAAATTTTAGTGTTTTGCGGACTTCAATAGTCAAGTGAAACAAAGAAAATGGTTACGAGTTTGAAAAATTTGTGCAAAAAATAGGAATAACTCTTTGGAATGTGGGAATAATTATGGTAATCATTCAAAGGTCGCACAATATTGTGAAAGATGAAGAATGAAGAAGAAATGGTTATTTGGCCATAAATTTCACTTTGTGGAATTCCAAATTGCACAAAATTAGTGGCATTGGAAAGGTATCTTCAAGGGATTCATTTTAAAATCAATAAATCTAGAAATTGATGGATTTTTTGGGATAAAAAATGTAAACATGGGTTTTTTAGGGAAAATAGTAGTTTGGTTTGTAAAAAACTCCCAACACTTCAACCACTCAAATTTATTGATAAATGGAGATGCTGCAACAACATCATAAAATGAACATAAAACATGAAAAATATATTCCTTTCATATTTTTAGAGGTCAAATTAGGGGTGGAAAAGTCATGGAGGAAGTCATAGTTGGTCAAGTTTTTCAAATTACAAGTTCCCCCTTTTGTAATGCAAATCCTCAATCTTGTAAATGTGGAGCTATAGTTTTTATTCATGTAAAATTGGTCTAACAAGGTTGTGTGGACATGTTTTAAAGGTCATAGGTTATAATAAGACATAAATGATGAAAATGATGTAATGAAGTTATCTTGTTGTATGGGCATATGAAGAGTCTTGGAAGTTAGTTAGGTTTTGTGTGTGAGTTGCACTTAAGATATTTGATTCAAATGAAGAAGGAAGTTAACCTCCTAGAGAAGGTAAGGAGAGGGGGAGAGAGAGTGTAGGAAGGACTCATCTAGATATGATAAAATGAAGAATGGAGAAAATATGTAATTTTGTAAGCAAGTAGAGTTTTAAAGAAACGAAAACTCTGTTTTGAGGGTATTTAAATTGTCTTATTCATGGTTGATTCTAAGTTATTGTCATCTAAGAATTTAGAGATTTTTATTGCATTGTTTATAATATTTATGAAGATTTGAATGGCGCATGTTCGATTCTAGCTTGAAAGTTAATGCTTAAATCAGTGCATGACAATAAACTCTATTCTTACAAGAGTTCATTAGTGTTTTAACCATGATATTTAAAGTGAAGCATGTGTACTAAAAAAACATGGTAGATAGTTGAATGAAGTGTTATTTAAAGGTTATGGAGGTTGAATCCCCTATTTCATTACATTACATGCTTAAGAATCTGAAGAAGACTAAATTGTGACTTTGAATGATGCTTTCTTTTTTAAAGTTACATGTGTGTTTTTAGAATAATTTAAGGAGTGTGGGAGTAAGGATCAAGTTCAAGAGAGTTAAAAATTTGTTTTGAAGATTATCTAACTTATTCATGCATGAAGGATCTGTACAGTGATCTCTTGGCACACTTATACCCTGTTATAACATATATGCATGATGGTTTTTATTGAAATTGATGTTACTTGCACTATTGTACATGAATAATAGCTGAGGACCTTGGAGAGGGGTGAGATAGACTTAGGTATGAAGTTTAAATATTTGAAAATAAACAATAGGAAAGTTATAAGGAATCGAGTGTTCTTAGGTTATCTAGAAACCCTCCTTATAGCTCTTGCATTTAAGCAATCTATACATTAAATCTTGACTTGAAACTTAATAGATATCATGGTCACATGTTATTTAAAATTATTTTGAAGGAATTTGAGGAAAACAATGGGTAGGATTTGATTTATTCATGATGATTTAGTCCTTTGTGAATTGTGACAGTGCATCCAATGGGTTTCTTCCTGGTGGAAGATCGACAAGCTTCTACGTGTTATTTTTATTACTGATTGATATTTAGAGTTCATGGCATATTTCCAAGATTTTGACCGTAGAGATTCTGGGACTGTAGAGGGCTCATCGGACTTAATAACTCTACTCATCAAAGCAAAGATGACTTGTTATGTTGCTTTCTTTGCGTCGAGTGGTCCAAGGGTGGATGTATCTAGTGGAGCATCTATTCTTGCATCTTGTAATGTGCTAGTACAAAACTTGGGAATACGTTGAACTGCTCTGTGGGTCGTGGTTCTATAAGATCAACACCATCATCCCCATCATCCGTGGGAACATCTTTTTTAGTTTTTACAGACTAGTAAAGAATCTACATATGGTGAGTTTGGAGGAGGAGACTCTTCTTCCTTCTCCTAAAAAAACTCAACATCTCTGCTTTAGTGTAGACTTTTCTATTCTTTTGATCCATCAATCATGCACATAATAGTCTCTTCACCGTACCCAATGAAGATGATTTTCTATGACTTCAGTCCAATTTCTTTCTATTTTTCTTTGGTATGTGAATAATTACTTTTCGCCTGAATACTCTAAGGTGCAATAGATGGTTTCCACTTTGACCATGCTTCTTTTGGTGTTACTCCTTCAAGAGAAACTGTGGGCACTCTATTCAAAAAATACACTGTTGTTTTTACTACTTCTACCCAGAATGTCTTTGCAATTCTAGAGTCATCAATAATGCATTGTACCATTTCCATGAGAGTACGGTTTCTTCTCTCAACAACACCATTCTCATTACGGTGTGTGTGAAGGATGCATTTGTTGACAAATCCTGTGAGCTTGTAGGTAGTCTTTGAACTCATTATTGGTGAATTCCCCCTCAATCTAAGTGGAGAGTTCTGATGTGATGACCAATTTTGTTCTCAACAACTACTTTGAACTTCTTGAAGGTTTCAAAAGCTTCATTTTTCTTACGACACATTTTTCTTGAATAGTCATCAACAAAAACATGAAGTACTGAAATCCAAAATGAATTGGTTGCATCAGACTACAAATATAGGTATGAACATGATCAAGCTTACCATGAGCTTGATATGTAATCTTTTGGAATGAAACTATGTGTTGTTTTCTTGCTAGGCAGTGAGGACACTTGTTTATATCCTTCTGAAGATATGGTATCCCATGTACCATATTATGCCAACGAAGTGTCTCGAGATACTTGAAACTAACATGACCAAGTCTCCGATGCCATAATTGTGCTGAGGTAGAGTTCTTAGCCACAAGTGCCTGATCATCTCTATGGAAAAAATCAAGATGGAACATGCATCCCACATTGGAGGCTTTTGCAACTATTTTCGAGCCTCGTGATTTGTCTCAAGTCAAACATGTTTTCTTCTTTGGAATGCTATCAAACTCAATTTTTAAGTTGTGATCTAGGAGTTAACTGATTGAAAGTAGATTATTTTTCAACCTAGGGACATATAAGACATTTTATAGTCTATAGTTGCATGAACCAAGGGGTAGAGAAATGTTCCCAATCCCCTGAACTATATATGAAGAATCATATCCAAATAAAACATGGTTTTTCAAAGGTGTGTCCCTTATTGAAGTAAACCAGTCTTTGTGGCCGGTCATGTGTCGAGTGGTCCCTAAATCAACATACCAAACATCACTAGATGACGTGGAGGGTTCACTTGATTGAGTAGTGTACAAGAAGTCTTCATTATCTGAATGTTCTTCTTGTTCAACAATATTTCCTTCTTTGATGGGGTCTCCTTTCCCGCCCCTTTTTCGCCCTTGATTGTGGTTAGAATGTCCTTTGTAAGATTGTTTTTGTGGAGGTCCGTGAGGTACTAGATGAACCTTTCTTGTAAGTATTATACCAATAATTTTTAAAGTCATGTCATCTTTTAGAAATTGGACATTGCTTCTTCATTGTTGTCCCCTTTATGTTGATATTGATTCGATGTTTGGCATTTTGATAGGAATTAGGTTTTCCTTTACCTTTTCCTTTCCATTTTTGATGTGAAGAAAGTTCCTACTCCTCTTCATCATCCTTATTATGTATGGATTCCTCTTGTTGCAGTTGGTTTACCAGCTTTTCAAAACTAACTATCATATCTGAGACGTTTAGTGTTGTTACAAAAATGTGGTAAGAAGAAGGGAGTGCTTTCGAACAATGGGAAAGAGAGCATCATTTGTGACCTCTTATCCCAGGGCTAGAAGTGAAGCCCTCAACTCTGTAACTCTTCTTAAGAAAGCTTCAATTTTCTCATTTTGTTTGAACTTTAGTGTATGTAACTGACTCTGCAAATTTAGTATGACATTCTTATTTTTGGCCTCATATACTGTGCTCAATTTATCCCACACTTCTTTGGTTATTTTGGCATCTCGAATGTGGGGTTACACATCATTAGACACTCCAAACAAGATGATGAGTCTTTCCTTCGATTTGCTTTATCAACCTTCCGTTGTTGTGTTGTATCAGTTGTTGATCTTGTCAGAGTACTAGTCACAACATGCTAGATCTCTTCAAACCCAAGGTGTGTCTTGATGTTTTTCTTCCTAGAAACATATTTTTTTCCTCTAAGTAGTTTTGAATCTAGAAGAAAAAATTTGGGGACATTGGTGCCCATTTTGCAAAAATCACTAACGAGTTTGGCTCTTATTCCTCTAGGTATAAGGTCTCCCAATCTATATACCGTCAGCTCGATATACCAAACCTTTTATATACGCGCCCTTCTGATATACCTAATAGTACGTGGAAGAATCTCACCCTTTCTATATACCCGAAGGTACGGGAAAGAGGCATTAAAATACTTGAAAGAATTCAATACGTGGTACCAAGCAATCCTGAAAGGGGTCTATGCAATAATTGACACCGGCTTAAAGAAATATCCTCATACGCGTGTGTAACTTCGCTATATACTTGGATAATTTCTCGTCTAGATTTATGTCGTATAATCGTTCACATACGGATGGGATGGCTCATAGTATATGCCTTTGTGACCTTATTAATCCCCATCAATTTAAAGGGTCGATGCCCAGTGCAATGTTGCTTTGTAGCTATATTAGGCATTTAGTGCAAAGAGTAGTCATGACGACTTTACCCGTAAGGGCTTCCCGAGGCACTGTATATACCGAATGCTGCGAATGAGATCTAGGATCTCATGAGTGTTTTAGAACCAATTTTTACTATTTTTATTATAATATTCTTCTAGTTTCTGAGTAGTTACAAAGTTTGCGGTTGACTATGGAAACTTGCAAATTAGTATAATATACTAAAACATGCAATTACATTCAAAAATTTGGAAAAAAATGAATGGTAGGATCTCTTTTTTTTGTTTTATAGGCCCGTGGCCTTCGAGCCCAATATGACCCAAAATGCAAAGAATTAAAAAAAAACAACTAAAAATTTAACTTTTAACTATCCTCCCTTTGGAAAATGTTGCTTAGAATTAAAAAATAGACCTAATAGGAGAATTTGTTTTTACCCTATATTAGGGTTTTTCTCGCTAAAAGTTTGGAGGTGGTTTTAGTTATAACTAGTTGTTTAGTTGAGGTTTTTACTACTGAGTTCCCCTCCAAAGTTGGTAGTTTCACAAAATCACCACTAAATTTCAATATGTTTTAAAAAAATGAATTGGGTTGGGGGTCAAACCCCTTACCTCCCTTCTCTAAGTCTCTCCACTTATCCAACTGGCACTTTATGTGTTTATGCAATGAAAATAAGCATATAATATTTAAATAATGCATAACAAGTTAAAATTTTGAAATGAAACGTGACTGGGAGGCTCCACGTGGACTGCATGCGTGGCATATTCAAGCATGTTTTAGGTTTTCCGCATGAAGTGCATCTCTTTTTTATCTCTTCACAACCACTATTTATTAATCTCTTTTTTACTAATCTCCTCTCGGCTTTTCTTTGTGTAGGTTAGAGTGTTGAAATTGATGCCTCGGATGTGTTGTGCAAGATTGCTTCATTTCCACTTTGTTTGTTTTGTTGCGGGTTCGAATTGGTCGCAGGGAATATGATGGACCGTGGAGATGGAGGATCTCGTTGTGTTGTGTGCGTAATCGTGGAGTCTCAATCTGCTTGCAGTGGCTCAGTCGTTGAGATGTTGGGAGGACTAGATACGAGAGGTGGGCTTTTTCAATCCAATGGGACCAAATCGACTCCATTATTTGACACATTTCAATGCACAAAGTAACTCCTAGCTCGAAATGAAGCATTCTCGAATCGCTTAGAAACCACAAACATTTAGCTTGGTTGATTTGAGAAATGAAATCAACAACACGGTGTGGAGGGGAGTAATACAACTCGGTGTATAACACTTCAATGAGATCAGTCTCATGCAAGATCACTCGACCGAATAGACTCATCTCGGTTAGGAGATTTTCCAACAACTCGGTCAGAGTACTAGCCACTAAAGATACCCGTAATCGGTGGAATGGATGGAAAGGCCTACAAAAATAGCAAAAAATTCTCCAAATCTGGTGTGGTTTCCACTATTAGTTGTGGCTAATCTGAGTCACTGGATTTTAGTGACAAAACCCCTAATAGGGAAATAATAATATATATATTTTAATTCCTATAAATTTATTAGCTCCAGAAACAATTTTTCTAGTGCAGAGAGAACCAAGACAAAAAAAATTCTTTCCATTTACCCGGAGAACGTACAGAGGTTGTGGGAGTACATGGTGTTTTGGGAAGTCAGTAGGAGGCAAAATGGCTCTCAGATGAAGCAATTTTCTTCTCTAAAAAATTTCCTTCCTCTGCAACCTTCTCCAACCTTGCTAGGAGCTTCAACCAGCTCTAGTACCAAATGTAAACTTGAGCAACATGGGCGGAAGCCTGATAATATTTATTAAACTCAATCAACCAAAGATACAATAGAGTGCTACAATTCTTATAGAAATGGTACAATAGATGAATAAAAATATAATGTTATAAAAACTTCCAAAATGCATCTGGGAAGCAATAACCAACTAAATACAAACAAATATAGTTGTAGAAATAATGCAACAAATAAACAATACAACATGTTATAAATAAATATAACCAAATAACAATAAATAAATAATCTAACTATGCAATGCATAATTAATTAAAATAATAATGTATTTATCCTAACATTCCCCCTTAATTTTGCATTATCTCAAGGGATGAGGAGAGGAAATCTTTGAACAACTCAAACTTGTCATGTGCAAGTGAATTTGGGAAGATATTTTCCCGTTGTTTAGTTGTTAGACAAAATTAAAGTTGTACGTTGTGCTTGAACACATGCTCACGTATGAAATGAACTTATACCTCGATGGGATTTTTTCTTTCATGAAAAACTAGATTGGGAACAAGTTTGAGAACACCTTCATTGTCAACTACATGGTGGTTAGTTTATCCTATGGTATTCCAATTCCTTCTAGTATGCGACGTAGCCAAATCGCTTCAAAAAAAACTTCTTCTGCAGAACGATACTTGACTTCGTGGAAGAACAAGAAAAAGTGTTGTTTTTTGCTTCCACATGATATTGGTCCAGATCCCATAAAGAATACAAATCCTGAAGTGGATTTTTTGTCATCAATATTTCCTACATGATCTAAATCTAAATATCCTGAAAACAATAAGTTTTCATTCTTCTTGTATTCTAGACCAAGATCCATTGATGCTTTGAGATACCTCAAGATGCACCTTGCTTTCCAATGACAAACTTTGGGTTCCTGCATGAACTTAGATAGATAGCTTACTACAAAGCTAATATCTGGTCTAGTGTAGGTCAGGTAAATGAGACTCCCAATCAACTATTGATAGAGAGTGACATTTACCTCAGGAGATGGATCTGAACGAGATAACTGCAATGTTCTCCATAGGTGTAGCAATCGGTGTGTAATCCATCATCCTAAATTTCTCGAGCATTGTCTTGGTATATTTAATCTGAGAAACAAATATGTGATTCTCTTTCTACCATACTTCCAATCCAAGAACACAGTGCATTAGGCCGAGATCGGTCATGTCAAATGATCGATTAAGATCTATCTTCGTTGCATTGATCATCCTTACTGAACTTCCAATGATGACTAGATCGTTGACATAGACAATGAAAATCACAATATCCTCCCTTTTATTTTTGAGGTAAATATTGGGATCATAAGGATTTATAAAAAATCCATGTTGTACGAGATGCTCAACAATTTTGATGTACCATGCCCGGGTGCCTGTTTGAGGCCATACATATATTTCTGAGTCTACATACCTTTTCTTCTTGACCAGTGTACTACATATCCCTCACATTGAGTCATGTAGAATTCTTCTTATAAATCTCTATTTAGGAAGGCAATTTTTATATTCATTTGATGGACATTCCAACCAAACTGTGAAGCTAGAGCAAATATCATCCTGATCATCTTGATCTTAGTTATGGGAGAAAATTTCTCCTCGTAGTCAATGCATTATTTTTGTGCATACCCCTTTGCTACGAGTCTTGCTTTATACTTTTCCATGGTCCCATCTGCTTTATACTTTGTTTTAAATATCCATCTACATCTAATGGGTTTCTTCCCTGGTGGAAGATCGACAAGCTGCCAAGTGTTATTTTTCATTATTGATTGATATTTAGAGTCCATGGCATCTTTCCAAGCTTTTGACTATAGGGCTTCCTGGATTGTAGAGGGCTCATTAGACTCAATAAATCTACTCATCAAAGAAAATTTCACTTCTTCTCTTTCTTTATTGTGAGTCCATGGTCCAGGGGTGGATGTATCTGGTGGAGCATCCATTCTTGCATCTCGTAACATGCTAGTACACCACTTGGGAATACGTTGAACTATTCCTATGGGTCGTGGTTCTATCAGATCAACACCATCATCCCCATCATCACTTTCATCATCTGTGGGAACATCATCTTTAGTCTTTACAACTGGTAAAGAATCTACATTAGGTGAGTTTGGAGGAGGAGACTCTTCTTCCTTCTCAAAAAATTCAACATATTTGCTGGTGTTGACTTTTCTTGGTTTTGGATCCATCAATCTATACCTAATAGTCTCTTCACTGTACCTAATGAAGATTATTTTTTGTGACTTTATGTCCAATTTATTTCTATTTTTCTTGGGTATGTGCATACTTTCTTTGCACCCGAATACTCTAAGGTGTGCAATAGATGGTTTTTGCTTTGACCATGCTTCTTTTGGTGTTACTCCTTCAACGAGAAAATGTGGGAACTCTGTTCAAAAATACACTTTATTATTTTTACTACTTCTACCTGAATGTATTTATAAGTCCATAGTCATCGATCATACATTGCACCATTTCCATGATAGTATGGTTTCTTCTCTCAAAAACACCATTATGTTGTGGTGTGTGTGGAGGAGGCATTTTTCGACGAATCTCGTGAGCTTGTAGGTAGTCTTTGAACTCATTACTGGTGAATTCCCCCTTGATCTGAGTGGAGAGTTTTGATGTGATGACCAATTTCATTCTCAAAAACTACTTTGAACTTCTTGAAGGTTTCAAAAGCTTCATTTTTCTTGCGAAGAAAAAAATCCACATTTTTCTTGAATAGTCATCAACAAAAAACATGAAGTACTTAAATACAAAATGAATTGGTTACATCAGATCACAAAGATTGGTATGAACCAGATCAAGCTTACCATGAGCTTGATATTTACTCTTTTGGAATGAAGCTCTATGTTTTTTTCTTACTAGGCAGTGAGGACACTTGTCTGTATCCTTCTAAAGAGATGGTAGCCCATGTACCATATTGTGCCGATGAAGTGTCTCAAGATACTTGAAACTAAAATGACCAAGTCTCCGATACCACAACTATGCTGAGGTAGAGTTCTTAGCCATAAGTGCTTGATCATCTCTATGGAAAAATCAAGTCTGGAACATGCGTCCAACATTGGAGGCTTTTGCAACTATTTTCGAGCATCGTGATTTGTCTCGAATCAAACACATTTTCTTGCCGTAATGACTATCAAAGTCAATTTTAAAGTTGTGATCTAGGAGTTGACTGACTGAAAGTAGATTCTTTTTCAACCCAGTGGACATATACAACATCCGATATTCTACAGATTGCATGAACCAAGGGGTAGAGAAATGTTCCCAATCCCCTAAACTGTATATGAAGAATCATCTCCCAACAAAACATGGTTTTTCAAAGGTGTGTCCCTCATTGAAGTAAACTAGTCTCTGTGGCTAGTCATGTGTCGAGTGGCTCCCGAATCAACATACCAAACATCACTAGATGATGTGGAGGGTTCACTTGATCGAGCAATGTACAAGAAGTCTTCATTATCTGAATGTTATTCTTGTTCAACAATATTTCCTTGTTGATGGGGTCTTCTTTTCGCCCCTTTTTCTGCCCTTGATTGTGGTTAGAATGTCCCTTGTAAGATTGTTGTTATGGAGGTCCAGAGTTACTAGATGAACCTTTCTTGTAAGTATTATACCAATAATATTTTAAGTCATGTCCTCTTTTACAAATTGGACATTGCTTCTTTTGTTGTTTGTCCCCTTGATGTTGATATTGATTTTGATGTTGGGAATTTTGATAGGAATTAGGTTTTCCTTTACCTTTTCCTTTCCATTTTTGATGTGAAGAAAGTTCCTACTCCTCTTCATCATCCTTATTATGTATGGATTCCTCTTGTTGCAATAGGTTTACCAATTTTTCAAAACTAACTATCGTATCTGACACGTTTAGTGTTGTTACAAAAATGTGGTAAGAAGAAGGGAGTGCTCTCAGAACAATGGGAATGAGAGCATCATCTGTGACCACTTCTCCCAGGGCTAGAAGTGAAGCCCTCAACTCTACAACTCTTCTTAAGAAAGCTTCAATTTTCTCATTTTGTTTAAACTTTAGTGTATGTAATTGACTCTACAAATTCAATATGACATTCTTGTTTTTGGCCTCATATACTATGCTCAATTTATCCCACGCTTCTTTGGTTTTTTTGGCATCTCGAATTTGGGGTTGCACATCGTCAGACACTCCAAAAATATGATGAATTTGGCCTTCTGATATGCTTTATCAAACTGCCATTGTTGTGTTGTATCAATTGTTGATCTGGTCAGAGTACTAGTCACAATAGGCTAGATCTCTTCAAACTCAAGCCATGTCTTGATTTTTGTCTTCCAGGAACATAGTTGTTTCCTCTGAGTAGTTGTGAATCTGGAAGAAAAAAATTTGGGGGCATTGGTGCCCATTTTGCAGAAATCACTGACAGGGTTTGGCTCTTATCACTCCAGGTATAAGGTCTCCTAATCTATATACCATCAGTCCAATATACCAAACCTTTCTATATACACGCCCTTCCGATATACCCAAAGTATGTGGAATAATCTCACCCTTTCTATATACCCTGAGGTACGTGAAAGAGGCATTGACGTATGTGAAAGAATTCAATATGTGGTACCAAGGTAGTCTTGAAAGGGGATATGCAATTATTGACACTCACTCAAAGAAATATCCAAATATGCATGAGTAAATTCCCTATATACTCAAATAATTTATCAAGACAAATTTATGTCATGCAATCATTCATAGACGGATGGGATGGCTCATAGTGTGTGCACTGTGACCTTATTAATCCCCGTCAATTTAAAGGGTCGATGCCCAGATGATATTGTTGCAGCTATATTAGGTGTTAAGTGCAGTATTAGTCGTGACGAATTTACCCGTAAGCGCTTCCCAGAGGCACTGTATATACCAATGATGCGAATGAGATCTAGGATCTCGTGAGTGTTTTAGAACCAATATTTACTATTTTTTATTACAATATTTTGCCAGTTTATGAGTAGTTACAAAGTTTTCCGTTGACTATGGAAATTGACAAATTAGTACAATATACTAAAGCATGTAATTACATTAAAAAATTTGGAAAAAATTGAATGGTATGATTTTTTTTGTTTTGCGGCCCAAGGTGGCCTCTAGAGCCCAATATTACCCAAAATGCAAAGAATTTCAAAAAACCAGCTGAAAATGTAACTTTCAGCTATCCCCCTTTGGAAAATGTTGCTCAGAATAAAAAATAGGCCTAATAGGAGAATTTGTTTTTACCCTATATTAGGTTTTTCTCGCTAAAAGTTTGGGGTGGTTTTAGTTATAACTAGTTTGTTTATTTGAGGTTTTTATTACTAAGTTCCCCTCCAATGTTGGTAGTTTCACAAAATCACCACTAAATTTCAATATGTTTTAAAAAAATGAATTGGGGTGGGGGTCAAACCCCTTACCTCCCTTCTCCAAGTATCTCCACTTATCCAACTAGACACTTTATGTGCTTATGTAATGAAAAGAAGCATATAATATTTAAATAATGAATAACAAGCTGACCTTTTGAAAGGAAACATGAGTGGGAGGTTCCATGTGGACTACATGTGTGGCATATTTGGAGTGTGTTTTAGGTTTTCCGCATAAAGTGGATCTCTTTTTTATCTCTTCGTAGCCACTGTTTATTAATCTCCTTTTACTAATATCCTCCGGCTTTTCTTTGTGTAGGTTGGAGCGTTGAAATTGATGCCTCGAATGTGTTGTGTAGGATTGATTCATTTACACTATTTGTTTTATTACAGTTCAATTGGTCATAGGAATATGATGGACTGTGGAGCTTGGAGGATCTCGGCCGTGTCAGTTGTGCAGGGATCATGGAGTCTCGATCCGTTTGGTGGCTTGTTCATTGAGATGTTGGGAGGAATGGATACATAGGTGGGCTCATTTGATCCAAGGGGACCAACTTGACTACAATATTTGACACGTTTCAACACACAAAGTAACTCCTATCTTGCAATGATGCATTCACAACTCACTTAGAAACCAAACATTTAGCTTGGTCGATCCGAGAAATGTGAATAACAACACGGTGTGGAGGGGAGTAATACAACTCGGTGTATAACACTTCAATGAGCTCGGTCTCATGCAAGATCACTCGACCAAATAGACTCATCTCGGTTAGGAGATCTACCAACAACTCAATGTGAGTACTAGATACTAAAACACCCGCAACTCGATGGAATGGACGGAAAGGTCTCGCAAAAATAGCAAAAATTCTCCAAATGCGGTGTTGTTTTCCACCGTTAGTTGTGGCTAACAGAGTCACTAGATTTTATTGAAAAAACCCCTAATAGGGAAAAATTATATATATATATATATATATATATATATATATATATATATATATATATATATATATATATATATATATATATATATAAAACAAAATTTATTAGCCTAAACAAATTTAGTATATATATATATATATATATATATATTTAATTCTTGTAAATTTATTAGCTCGAAACAAATTTTCCTAGTGCAGAGAGAACCAAGACAAAAAAATTTTCTTTTCATTTACTTGGAGAATGTACAAGAGGTTGTGGGACTACAGGTTCTTACGGGAAGCTACATGAGGCAACATTGGCTCTCCGATGAAAAAAATTTCTTCTCTAAAACATTTCCTTCCTCTCTGCAACCTTCTCCAACCCTTTCAAGAGCTTTAACTAGCTCTGTACCAAATGTAAACTTGAGCAACAGGGGTGGAATCCTGATAATATTTATTAATCTCAATCAACCAAAGATACAATAGAGTGCTACAATTCTTATAGGAATTGTACAAATGAATACAAATATAATTGCTACAACTTTCAAAATACATCCAAGAAGTAATAACCAACTAAATACAAACAAATATAGTTGCATCAATAATTTAACAAATAAACAATACAACAGGTTATAAATAAATATAACCAAATAACAATAAACAAATAATCTAACTATGCAATGCATAATTAATTAAAATAATAATATATTTATCCTAACAGGAATCCTTTCACATCCATGTAGTTTCCTTTGATCAATACCTAATTAATCATGTATAAAATAAATAAAGATTAACAAACATCAAAATTAAGAAAAATAAATTTATACATGTACGTAAGTTTATGTGTAACTTGTAATCAATTTCATATCAATATACATATGTTTTAAATGCGTGTACTTGTTATCTCCTCAAACACTCTGTGTGGGGGCATGTAACTCTCATGTGAGGTTGAAGCCTATGAGATTGAATCCTAAACTTTAAAATGTTTCTTATACCATTCAAAAATAGTGTGGGCATGAATTAATCAATCTACCTCATAAATCAAAGATTTGTTTCTTTAGAGCATATTTCATGCATGCACTTGCATGATCATGTTCTCCCTTCCCATGACCACTCTAAAAAAATTCATAAATGAGGTATTTTGTGATAATGATGATAGCGACTAAGTGCAAAGAAAGGGCAAGAGGATTTTAATTGTGATGCGCAACCATCCAACCAAACAAAATGTTGATCTATTTTTACTCCTCATTGATGAAGATATAAAAAAATTAAAACAATGTTGTACAAAGTGGGTGTCATGTTCCTTGTCATCACTTATATAGAAGTGATACTCATTCTTAATCACTCGCTTCACATCATGTACTTTCAACCCCATCCAAATCCAATTGTGCATGCCTATAAAATACATGAACCATGATGGTAACCTAATCAATATGATAATATTGTGTTTGAATCTCTTTTTGATGAGAAAATGAGTAATTCTTAGTAAAATAAACCATAGAAAATATGGAACCAATAGGGAATGTGTCTCTATTGGTCTTGAATTGTGTATCCTACCACTTTGCATAGTGAGAATGTTTGATGTACGACTAATCAAACTTCAGAAACTTTTCATGAATGTAGCAATGGGGATTTCCTCTTCTACCAAGTCCAACCTAGTTGCATTATTTCCAAGTCGTGTTGAATATTTTATGTATTTGAACCTACAAAATCAATACATAATGGACAAATTGTTATATTCATTTGTAATAAACATAAAAATCAAAATAAAATATGTACATCCAAATTTAAAATTAATTATATTTTATTTATTTAATAATCACCTCTTGCAAGTCACCATTTGAACTGTGTCCAAGTCTTCATTTGTTTTTAGAAATAATTTCAAGTCCCCACACTTGTCACAAACACCTTTTATGTAAGCCATATGACATCCACATGATCATCAAATATTGTGTAAAGAATAGAAGTTATGAATTCACTCACACGTGTAGGGGGCATTTTCTAGACCATTTGATGCTTCTCGTAACTTTCTATACACCTAAAAAACATAGATTTTGAAATACATAAATTAAATCACATCTCATAAAACAAAATTTAATCAAATTTCTAATAAGCCTATAAATGAAAGCACACCTCAATATATGTAATATAATTTTTGTGTACCTGATAGTGATAATAAAACTCAACATGATAGCGGCAACAACATGTTTCAAGGACTTTATCAACTCACACATACCAAGGATTCATATTCTCAAAAATTTGTTGTTCAATATTAACACCTAGATGTTCTTCTAAAACTTGATGTGCATCTCATGTTGAGTTATTTCAATCCAATGTTTTATATGTTCATCATAGTTATTGCAATATATCCCATGTTTTAAAACATCCCTCCCATTTGGAGAAGGATGAATCCTCTCGACCCAAAATCAAACTATCTTCACAATATTATCCTCAATTTTATCAAAATGTGGATTTATACACATTAGTGCCCAATTTTCTTCCACAATAGAATTATCCAATGTTTTACTCCTCTTTAAATACATACTGATCATCTTTCTAGAAACACCCAAGACCTTAGCAGTAGTGGTAACATAACAATTCTTTGTTGTATCTTCACTTACAACTAAAGTTAATATTGCTCTATGAGAAATACTCTTATCAGCAGACCTAGTTTTTGTACCCATTGAACTTATTCCTTTAGACACATTCACAAAAATTATTCTTCCATATGTTGTGACTTTTCCCATCCAAAATCCACACCCAACAATTCTAATGTTTCCTTCATATCAACATGATTCAATAATGTAACCAACAAATGTGTTTTAACAACTATAGTCAAATTAACAAATTCACCATATATTCTCTCTACACTTTTTTGTTTTCTTTCTTGATAGTGGTTCTTGTTGGGAAAATTATTTTAATTTTTTGAAATCCATCTTCACCAAGTGTTTGAAATTTTTCTTTGGAATTAATTTCATAACCTCTGTTATCAAATCAGCATATTGTTGCACATCACGAGCTGTGTCCATAAACAAAATTTGCAAAAAAATTGCATACATGTGATTACACCATTCATGAATGATTTAAAATATATATAAGAGCTTGTTTAGGAACATTGATTAATTTTATCTTTAGTAGATTCTTATTGTCACATACATGCATATATCCTTTAGCTATTTTATTGGAATATAGAGCATCAGGACAAAAGAGTGACATGTCAGGATAACATATCACATCAACATAACATCGAGGATATAATTTTGTGGAGGAAACTTGTTAGGGAAAATTAAAATCCTTCACATTAATAATATAAAGTCTAACTTGGGACGTGATAGGATTGCTTCTTCTGGAAAAATTCCATCAACAAATCCTATCTCTTGGTACCGAGCAAGGCACATGTAGCCCATACAACCGAGTTGGACAAGAGTCCATAGTATTTGTAGCCACCGCAAAGTGTATATTTTTTTGTAAAAATGCATATAAAAAGACTAATGGATGGCATGAGAGAACAAAAACTATATTTATACCAATTAATAGAAAAATGTTATAAACAAATTAATCACAACTATCAAATAGTAACATATAAATCCATTCTAGAAAAACTAAATTTCAAAATACATTTTAACGTATAAACATAGAGATCAAATAACTAAAAAATGAGATTACACATTTAAAGAAATTAGAAGATGCATATGTCAAAATTTCAAATTTATCAAAGGGAGTCATTTCCATAATCTCATTGTTCTTACATATCTATTTATGTATTTATATGGTTTAAATTATTGCAAATATTTTTAGAATTTCATATAATCTAAATAATGTAATCTTCCTACTATTATTTTAAATTTTTGAATAGATTAAACTGAAATTCTATTACATATAACTAATTTGGTGAAAAAATGTAATCAGTTTAGTACGTTATTTATGTAATACCACTAATTTGCACATCTACACGTTGTATACTTAGTTCAAAAATAAATAATGCCACATATGTTTTCCATGGCCTTCTTTCATATATGTTTTTATTTTATCTTAAAAGACATTAAAACCTTAAATTTTCATTATTGAATATGTTTTATTTGTTATTGTTTCCTAATTTAAAGATATAATCGATAATAAAAGTTTCAAAATTTGGCTCCTTATCAAAATGGAAAATTAAGGTAATATTAAATAAATTATATTTAAAATTGGATAAATGAGTTGAAATGGGAAAGTTAGAAAAGTAAGAGAAATACTCGAAATGATGTGCATGCATCTTAATTTCTAATTCTAAGAGTGTAGGATAAGTAGGTATGGAACTTTTATATGTGTACAATTTTGTTTGGTGTTTTTATACTTGTTTGGTGGTTTAAAATGTGAATTGATGGCATTTTATAAATTTGGTACCTATGTAAGACAAAAATATGCTTAATTGTGAAACCCTAGGTATCACAAAACCCTTTGTATGACCCGAAATAGCTTCAAAACTGAACCATGGGTAAGAGTCCATGCAAAAAGGTTTGTGTTTGGGGTAAAGTGTAATATGTACACTACCTATGTTAGTAATACTATGAATAGGGATTAAAATACATGTAGTTAACCACTTAACATGTGATATCTATGTGGTTGCAACTAGATTTAGAAATTTTATCACTTGATAATATAGATAATGGTTTGGTGTGATTTGTGCTTAAATTAGATTGAAAATATTTTTTCTCAGTAAAATTGACTCTAGGACCAAGGTTAGAGTTCTTTAGACCTATGTAGGGGCTTCTCCTATTATTTGTGATTGTTTGAAGGTAATTTAGGAGATATTTGAGTGCTTTTGAAATGATAATTTTATCATAGGGCTCTTGAAAGTACCAAGTGAGTAGATGAGTGCATTTAAATTTCTTATATATGGGTTCCTATATATAATTTTGTATAAAATTCAATCCATGAGGAAATTATTGACCCATAAAAAGATATACAAGTGATAAAATCATCATTTTGACATGTGGACAAAGACAAAATAGGTGTAGAGGGTGAGAGGGTAGGGATAAAAAGAAGAGGGATATCTACCTAAAGGGTTTGAAAGTAAGGATCTGGTACCTTATCTAGTAAAAATGAGGTTAAGAATTGTTATAATAATATGACCTGATAATATAATTATGTGGAAGCTAGATTTGTTGGTAGGAGGATAGGTTTATAGCCAAAATTTTCTAAGGTATAGATTCCTTACCTTTAAACATTTGTATTAATTTATTTTGGTTTGGAATTTAATATCACATAGTACATTCTTATTATAATGGTGATAGAATTAAGATAAAATTTTAAGCTTTATTTATAGGTAAATGTTTAAAATAACCATCTCCTTCTACTTACATATTTATACTAAATTTTATTTAAAATTACATTAAAAATATGTTTATATTTTGTTAAGTTGATAAATATTCATAACTTGAGATCCATGCTCTTGTCTATTCATCATTTGAATCTTTTTTGCCATTATTTTCCATACTCATTGATAAGATTTATATTTTAAAAATTGTTCAATTAAAACAAAAAAAATGTTGAACCATTTTGAGATACTTTATTTTTGGATGTGCACAAATAATTATAACAAATTTTACTAGTACGACAAGATATTATCAAATGAGCAGACAGATATGTGCATGTAAGCATACTAAAAGAGAGGAGGCATGGTCCCCACCATAGATTCCAATAAGGGGTGGATACTTCTAGTGGAATGAGGCATTTTTGGCATCATGATCATTATTTTCATGATGTATGTTTTCTACTTATTCATATTATTTTTAATCACAGAGTATGATGTAACAAATTAATTAAGTTTTTTTATAGTGGAATAATTATTAAGAGGAGTTCCTTAGGATTTTCTTATTATTAATAATCATTCCCCTAACTGCAATGTTGTTGTGTAGGTAAGGGAACACCTAGAGGAGTTAGCAAATTTTAAAATTAGTAAGTCCAAATAGGATTCTACTAGATTCGTATTTAAAACCAATGTATGTTTTGTGTAGAGTGTAGAGAAAATTGGGAACAAAGGTTGATGTAATTTGTTTTTGATGAATAAATAATATTTTATATTGTGTATGCATTTTTAATGGAGAATCTTATTTATTGTTGTCTTCCCACATATTTTCGTGATTAAATTCTTTGTATGTGGAGAATATTTTTTTAAATTTGCAGGAGTAACTAAGTTTTTTTGCATCATTTGGTATCAAAGGATCCAAAAATTCTTGGAGTAGAGAGCTTGTTGGACATCCTTAGTTATTATTGAGTAGATTTGTTGCTATGGCTATAGATGCAGAGATGGAATTTGGACAACAGTTACGAATGGTTCAAGAAATTGATAGAAGGGTGGACAAGTATCTTAAAAGAAAGATAGTTTCACCCTTGAGGTATAGGCACATGGAGAAAGAGGAAACAAATATGGAGCAACAAATGATGTAGTATAAAAATAAAATGATTATGGAGGTTATCATAGACTTGAAGGAGATAGTTGTTAGAAATGATTTTTCTCAATATCGTAAAGAAGAGAAAGAGTGGTGAAAGATGGCATGGATCACACCATGGGTTGGAATGAAAAGGAAAAAGGTTTCTTGAAGAAGGAAGAAAATATTGGTAGAGATGAAATAATCTATTTTCTAAGAAGAGAGTTCTAGTGTTGAGAAGAAACAAGAAAGAATTTTATTGACAATGGATTTCAGACATGGATATGGCATGGTGATGGTGTAGTTGAGGGTGTTCAATATGTGTCTTTAATTGATCTCATGGAGAATCAGACTAAAAATGAAGAGAATAAAAAGATGGTATTAAAGTGTCACCAAGAGGAGGAGAAATAGATTGAGATATCTCTTGAAAAATATAGGCATATAAATGATTGCATGCATGAATGTAAATATCGAGATGAGGTTGATTTTCAAGTTACAAGAGAGATTGATGTCATAGAGCATGGAGGTGAATTTAAAGACATGAACGAGGAAGATGACTACAATTTTGAGACATCCATTGCAAAATTGGATGGGAAATAACATATTGTTATTATAGAAGCCAAAATACAACATGTAAGTGGTAAATTGATTACAAATGTAATTTAGTTTCAACATTCATTGAATATTCCATGTATATATTAGATGGAAATTTTGAAGAGTGCAATATACTAGTTTTGGTAGTTATCTATAAGTTTGCAGTGAAGGATGATTTTTCAATTTTTAATTTGGTTGAATAATGTTTGGTTGCAAGAATGGAAGAAATTATCCTTTGAAGTAGAGCTCGGAGTTTAATACATAGATTGTATTAAAAAAACAATACAAAAAAATTGTACAATACTAATCATTCTATTGTATTTATAATATAATATTCTTCTATGTAGAAGGCATGTTGAAGCTAAAAATTCAGATTTACCCTAGACGAGAAAAAAAAATTATGATATCAAGGGTTTCAAGTATGTATGTACCATTTTGTAGTCTTCTCTCTATTTTTGTTTCTTATCTCTCTCTTTGTTTCTCCCTATGAAGTGATATTTTAACATTCTCCTCTGTTTCTTTTCCTCGCCATATTTTCTCTTGTTATTATTCTCATTTCCCATTATTCCTCCACTTGAATAATTTTCACCCGCACACAAAAATTGAGCTATTTTTGGATCTAAGAGTAAATTCAATAGAAAACTATACACATGTAACTCAGATTATTATATAGAAATCTCAATATAAATTAGGTTATTTTTAATTACATGATTTTTCTAACTTTAAAATAGAAAAAAAAACAATAATATTAGAAAAAAAATAGTTTTATTTTAATAACATAATTTTTATAACTTCAAAATTGAAAAAAAAATATTAGAAAAACTTTACTTTAAAATTATAGTTATTAAAATTTATTTTTTGCAACTAAATTTAAACTACCGACCAAAGTTTAAAAATGGAAATTGTACTTGGCGGTGCTTGGGTGGTGGGTTGGGGGTTTTAGGGGTGTTCGCACAAAGGGGTGTTCACACGAAAGGGGTTCACATGAACACCCCTTTGCCTAAACACCCTTATGTCACATATATGTGGCACATTTTGGCTCCAAATCCATTTGGAGGATAATTATTTGCCAAAATGTGCCACATAGGTGCCACGTATTTAGGGTAAATTAATTAGTTAAATTACAAAATTTTACACCAAAATATAGTTTTTATTACCTTTCTAAAAATATAATTTTCATTTTTAAAAATTTGTTTTACTATTTATTTTTAATTTTTGCCAACATATGGTATTTTACAACAATCAATAGTACACATTCAACACAATTTGAAAAATAGCAAAATATATCAAAAATGAAAAAAATAAACTTAGTATTTGTTGAAGTTTTCTTCGTAGATGTGAAAAACAATTCAATTTCGATATATAAATCTTAATATATATTAGCATAGACATATGTATGCCCTTAATCTAAAAATATATTCACTAAATAATTAATAAAAATATAAATAAAAAAAATACAAAAATTTCACAGAACTCGATATTCGAATCTAGAACATATATCTAAAATTTCATGGTGAAAAAATAAGTTTTCATTTAAAAACACCACGCCGGATAGTCGTTCCTCTATTATAAAATAAGAAACAACGTATGAATAAAATTAAAAAAAAGAGACCAGATTTTTTTCAAAAAAGAATTAAAATTTTACATGTATTCTACACTATAAACAAAATATTTCGTTAGTTTGTGGAATTTCATGAATGTGTACGGTTTTGTGGCTATTACCTTTGGAAAATCAATGAAATTGAAAATTCATGTTTATAAAGGTAAAAAATACAAAAAAGTGGAACATGTTATTGTTCTTTCATCTAGAACAGGTGTAATTTTGAGCCACAACAGTTTTTTACACACCTAGTGGTACTAGTATTTAAAGCTTAAATTTCATCATTGCTAAGTTTTGGTGTGTGACTTAGTGATTTCTAGCCTTTGGAGGCTTCTTTCAGCACATCTCGTGACTCCCAACTCTCAGATCTCACTGGTTTCAAAAGCGGATCAGCGTGCCTTTCATGAGAAGAATACATTCTAGGTAGAGCACAAAAAATGAAGAATCCTTTGAGTACCTCTAGCTTTCTCTAAGACAAAGAAGTAGCATAGCAACCAAATGCAAGTCTCCATCTCCAACACATCATGAAAATTCAACTCCACCTCTTTGTAGGCCCTTTTTACAGTCTACTAGAGCTCTTATGCCTATCATTATGACAACACAACAAGTTAATCGAGGATTTATTAATTTTACTACTAGTAGTCCTCTTGCTATTAATGCCTAAAATCCTAATCCAACATCCGTACTTAAAAGTATCCCTTTTTTACGGGAAAACCATACTACTCTAGCTGACCCCATACATGACATTGCCAATGTCTATGCTATCAATAAAATCATTGAACAAGATGTGGTTGTTAGACTATTAGCCTTTTAATTCAAAGGAAGAGCTTTGCATGGTTCAAGACTTTGACAGTAGGGTCAATTAAAAATTGGAATCAGCTAGGGGAAGAACTTTGTAATCAGTTTGGAGAAAAGGCTGAGAATCTCTCCTTGCTTAAATAGTTGACAACCATAAAGAGGTCATAACACACTTTAATTTCTGAAAAAATGAGAGAGGAGTTGAGCCTTAGTAAGACCAACTCCAGAAGGTGTTTTCCTTTACTTTTTAAGGGCTTTAAATTATGATATTGTTGTCATGATTCAATCCATGGGGGTGCAACACTTCTTGGGGCCTATGCATTAGCTATTAGGGTGAGAACCTGTTTAATTCAATCTAGAAAGTTAGATCCTTGACCGCCCATACCCTTATTTCCGAGAATGCCTCAAGTGCCCTAGGCTTCACTTTCCACTGTCCCGAGCAGAGGCGCTCAACCTTCTCGCATCCACATCTTACTCTCCCATGCAACAAAAGGAAGATGAAGAAATGAAGGCTCACGATTAAAAATTTGTCCAAAAAATTCATATCTCTAGAGAAGTAACAGCATATAATCAAGGGTATAGCCAAGGCCATAAGCCCTTTACAAATCAATATCAAAATTAGAGATATGAGCAGAACCAATAAATTGATATATGGCATGCTAATGCACACCTCCCTTTGCAAAAATTCATCATGTGTAGCCTCTTCCAATGTCCAATTCAAGTTAAGCACTTGTTCTAGTTCGAACAATATGGCTAAAGAGTCGAGTGGTGTTTCCCTTGTAACATGCCTCATAGTCGGTATAGTTGTCTTGACGCATTCCACATGCATGATTACATGATTTAAGCTCACTACAAATTTTGCACCCTCTACTAGCACAATCGAATTAGAAAATCATGAAGTGTCATTAGTTACTCTTGAGGCCAACCTTATGTTCCTTGGTCTTTGAAGACTTTTGTGTAATAAATCAAGTTGTGGATAGTATAAACATACAATGCACCTAGGTTGTAGATAACACAAGATACAAAAAGAGAATGCTCAAGTTCGGTGTGTAACCTTCCATTCCTACCATTAAGGATGATCCTCACAATAAAAGAGACACAATTCATCAACCCAATAGTGATGGTGCGCAATTTCTAACGTGTGAGGTTCCGCTTAATGTTTTAATAGAAGTGGTGCACACCCTTCCTTTGTAGGTCAACCCTCTATGCAAGCTAAAGCCCGCACCTCTACACCCAAGCAATCAATAAAATATGTTGTTGTGCCTAAAATGCACAAGTATTTGGGCCTTCCATTCAAAATTGTAGACCAGATGAAGAAGACAAATATAAATGTCACAATATGGGACACCCTAGCCTTTTCATCTCAGCGTAACCTATTGCATGAAGCTCGACACAAATTTTGCGTCTTGATCTAGTCATTTAAAAACCTCGTGATGTTTTCAATATTTGTTAAGAAGAGGAGAAGCGAGTAAGAAAAGTTGTCGAAAACCCACCTTTCTACATGTCCTTGATTATAGGAATATAGGTTGTTCACAATTGTATGATTGATTCGGGGGCTATTACTTCTATTATGCCAAAAACAATTTTTGATGTCCTATGTCTTAAGTACAACACTATGTCAAAAGGAGTCTTACAACTTAATGGCTTAACAATCACTACTCTAGGAGTCATCAAGGATCTTTAGTTAACCCTTCATGCATCTCCAAGTCTCACTATAACTCAAGATGTGTCAATCATTGAACTACCCGCTATAAATAGAATTTACTGCTAGAGTGGATGGTTACTTGTCTTGTGATTGGTCTCATATGTTACTAAGAACAAGGTATGGTACCCAGTTTACCATACAAGATGAACCCATTTTTCTTATCATGTTGATTCATATGACCCATCCCCTCTCCAAGCTAATTTTCTAATCCAAGAAGGCCTAGAACACGTTTCGCCAAAAGAGTAGCCTATTCCACCTCCTTTACCCGATCTATTACTAGATGAATGGGCCAAGAAGTGCTATGAATTTGATCCTTATGCCAAATCCCTTGAAGCCTTTGAAACTATCCTTGGTACTTATTATATCCTTGAAGAAGAAGTTGTGCTACCTAGCGCGCTCAAACAAGAAGAAGAGAATTAATGACTATGGAAGTTATACTTTGATGGCTCCAGAAGTAGAAATGGTGCAAGTGCAGGTGTTGTTCTCATTTCTCCTAAGGATGAGAATTTATTATTCGCACACAGATGCAATTTTCATGCTCCAACAACATAGCAAAATATGAAGTATTGGTGCATGGTATTCTTATTTTTGAAAATAAAAGGTCAAGGTGCTTCAAATTTTTGGGGAAACAGAATTGGTCATCCATTAGGCCACAAAAAAATACACAAAAAGAATAATCTTCTCAAATATTATAAACATAGAGTATGATACCTCCTAGAGGGATTTGATGCTCTAAACCTGCAGAGATGGTGCTAAGAAAGATGAATAAGGAAGCATATAAATTTACCACGCTTGGTTCACAGCTTCTCACCCATTGAGGATTTATTCCAAGGAAATGTGAAACATATCAAGATGGTGATTAGGCCATCTATTCCAGATAATGACACCAGATGGAAAGTGTTTGACAATGATGCACAAATTGTCCAGTTCATTCAAAATTATGTTGAGTTCTCTTCAAGCATGCAAGCTCACTTGTATGAAATATATGGTGACCAAATGATCTAGCTAAAGAAAAATAATTTTCCTAAAGGGCTGGTAATATTAAAAAAATTTCAGCCCTAATGACAAGTTCAAGGGTGAAGAAAATAATATGTGTGCATCATAAGAAGACTGTACTCTAGTCACTATTAAGTGTGAAAAAGATTTTCTTCTTGGCAAATATTGCACAAATGATAAAAAGAATACCTTCATCTCTCTCGTGCGAAATATAGCGACATTTTATCATGGGAATATGAATACCTCAAAGGATTTTATTCAAGTGTTTCTCAACACTCCATTAACCTTGATATTAGTATCAAACCCTTAAGATAAAAGTAAAGGTCCATCAATATAAAGATAGAGCCTCTCATGAGGAAAGAGTTGTATAAAATCATTGAGGTGAAGATAATATTCCACATCAAGCAATCTACTTGGGTCAAAAATCTTGTTCCAAAGTGCGTAAAAAGAACAATGAAATTAGACTTTGCGTTGATTACAAAGATCTAAATAAGGAATCCTTGAAGGATTATCCTTTTCCTTCTATGGAACATTAATCTGCAAATAATGGCTAGCACGCAAAGATTTTCCATGCTAGATAGGTATTCTTGTTTCAATTCGATCATGGTCAAGGAAGAGGATCAATTCAAATGCCATTTACAACCAAATGGGGAACATATGTGTATCATAAGATTCCCTTTGGTTTGTAAAATACGAGCGTAACATTTCGAGAGGGCCATGGACATTGGATTTCAAGGATATATTATTGAGTTCATCCTATTTTACCCGGATGATATTACAGTCTTCTCAAAGCGAGTGTAAATCATATGATGTATCTGGAGAAAGTATTTGAGATATGTAGAGAATTTTAGGTATCTCTTAACCCCAAGAAGTGAAACTTTTCTATTGTAAAATATAAGCTTCTGGTCCATGTGGACTCAAAGGATGGCATTGACGTTGATCCCGAGTGTTTTTATGTCATCCTTGCTCTTTCCTTCTAGCACACACAAAATCCTTTCCATCATTCCAATGAAAAATAAATTTTGTTAGGAGATTCATTCCTAAATTTTTAGGACTAGTTAGGCCCATCACCCTAATGCTAAAGAAAAATAGAGTCTTAAAGTGGACAACGGAAGGAAAAAAGAGCTTCAAAAAATCAAGAAAGAAATTTCTTGCATGCCAACACTCATCAATCAGATTATTCAAAGTGTTGTCCAAATTTCTCATTCGCAATCAAGTTAATGAGATATCTAATAAAGAAATTAACAAGTCGAAATGATGGAGGGTTTATGTTACCTCAGATGTGATATGAGTACTAGATGGTTTATTCTTTCTATTGTAAATAAGATAAAATTTGCAAATATAATTTAAAATGATTTTTATTAGATAGACAGATGCGGGGGATTCCTGACTAAGAGGATATGAGAAGATTTTGAATTCCTTGGTGGATTTCAACCCCCCATTCATCTAAATAATGTGAAATAAAAATGGTAAGAGCATGGAGAAATAGACATAGTATCGAATCGGAAAATGATAGAAATTTATCGAAAGCTAGTTAGACTAGAATAATTATGAAATAAGTGTTATCCGGTTTGGGTCGATGATGACCCAAACTATGCATAGGTAGGTTGATGACGACACAGGAAGATGGATCTAGACTTGTAGATGAAATATGTAGACCTGTAAAGTATGAGAGTGATTTGAAGCAGATGAGGACTGTAGCCACTTTAAAAGGGTCTCAGTGAACCAAAAGTAGAGAGGCCGGAAAAATGATAGAAAGGAGGATTTAGATAGTTATCTGGATAAACAGGGACTCTAGTTGACGACTACTAGGGGGATCGATGGTGGCCGTATCGAGAGGTATGAATATGAGGACAAAAAGATGAAAATTGCAACTTTGAAGAAAACGAGTCATGGGAGAAAGCTTCGAGTGTTTCCAAAGTTGCTCTATAGCTACAAGATGTTAGAAACAAAGAATATATGATAACATGATAAAGATACGGAAAATAAAGTGATATTTATGAGAATATATCATGAATGATGATACTTGAGTGATGCAAGCACACCGGAGGAATGTCCAAGAGGTCAAAGTGGATGTATCGTAACTGCTCGAGCACAGGGAAGGATTCTCGAGCTTAGATAAAGCTTGAGAATTGCATGCATCTAATTTTTTGATGTCGAATATAAGGAAAGAAGCTAGGTTTAAAGGGGTCAACCGCGACTAGGTCAGGGTCAGTCCTTCAAGATTGCGGGAAAGTTTCCCTCCGGGCATGTTTTTATTCTTTTGATGAGATTTTAGATGTTTTTAGGATTGATTGAATACTTTAAAGCATGTAGGTAGGATTAGGTTGCTTGCAAATGAATTTAAAATGATTAGGGCATAAAAATAGATAGGATAAAAGATATAAAAGCAAGGTGATGTGTGTGTAGGATAAAAGCATCCAAATTAGAAGGTTTGTTAGGGAAATGGACGAAGATTAATTAATTAATATGAATTAATTTGTTAACGGGCATAAAGATTAATGTGGATGGGATAATTGGGCATGTGAGATATTAAAATGATTAATTAATTAATGTCGCTTAATTAATTAATGAGGATTGGGAGGGAATTTAATTAAATAAGGGGATGATTGAATAAATATGCGCACATGGGAAATGAGGGTATAGATACCGAATTTAGGTGTCTACATTTTTCTCCTTTTTGTTTCGTGGTTTGGGATAGCAATCTGTGAGAGAAAAAAAGGGTTGGATGAGGATAAATTATTAATGATAAGCTTCCCCTCAAATAGGGGATCGATGATGTCAAAGGAAATCGATGACACATTTGAAAAAGGTAGATGATAAAGGGCGGGTGGGTGATGAAAGGATGGGTAAAATGATTACAAAGGCTAGATTCTTTAGGAAAAAGGATCGCAATAATTATGAAAACTATGGTGGTGACTCTAATATCACATTGGTAGGGGAAAATTGTGGTCTCAATGGAGATGAAAATAACGTTCTATGGACTAGTGAGTGGGTGAAGATCACTACAAAGATGGATGCGGACAGATGACCAACTAGTCATGAGAAAGACATCAAAATATGTGCAACTATATGTAAAGAGTATGTGAAATAATTTGTACATGAGGAATCGAGTGAAAAGGTATGCATCCACAAAGGACGAGGATGAATGATATCATGCCCCACAGGACATGAAAAATGGCCTAATAAGGCAAAATAAAAAAATGATTGATGAAGTAATATACCCCAAAGGGGGAAAAGGAATGGCCATAAAGGCAAAAAAGAGGAAAAGTAAAAATGCTCCAAGTGGGGAAAAGATATGGAAGCAAAGGGAAAAGGGAAATAGGTAAACTATGCCCCGAGTGGGAAAAAGCTATGGCAGCAAAGGAAAATGGGAAAAAGGTATTCCCTAGAGGGGAAAAACATGGCCACAAAGATGGACTTTGATGAAAAATAATGGTGCTCACATGAAAGGCATAAATATGGCCACAATAGTGGACTTGATATAATGAATGTAATGCCCAAAGGGAAGATGAACATGGCCTCAAAGGAGGAATTCGTGCATGGATTAGATAGGATTAGAAAATGAAATGCCCAAAAGAGGAATGATTATAGCCACGAAAGGTGGACTTTAGAGAATATATATGATTAACATGCCCGAAGGAAATGAAGAGATGGCCACAAAAGTGGACTTTGAAAAGAAAGTATGCCTGAGAGAGGGATAAGTAAATGGCCACAAAGGTGGACTTTGAAAAGAAAGTATGCCCAAGAGAGGGATAAGTAAATGGCCATAAAGGTGGACTTCAAAAGAAAGTATGCCCAAGAGAGGGATAAATATGGACACAAAGGTGGAATTTGAAAAGAAGGTATGCCTAAGAGAGGGATAAGTAAATGGCTATAAAGGTGGAATTTGAAAATAAATTATTCTCAAGAGAGGGATAAGTAAATCACCACAAAGGTGGACTTTGTGAAGAATTCCCAAAGGAAAGAGTGTGAGGATGAGGGGAAAGTCCAAAATGGTTATTCTGCTAAGGTCAATCAACCATGAATGAGGCCAATCAACAAAGGTGAACCAAGGGGGTTGATGGCGACTAGGTTTTTTCAGGCTATATAAGCCGAGGGTCGATCGATGATGCTAATTTTCATGAGTGAACTTGACAAGAGAGAGCAAAGTGAGAAAAGAGAAACTAAGAGATGGAGGTTATGAGCTACAAGGAAACGCCGAGAGGTGTGGAGGATGGTGAGTAGAAAAACCCACACTTGTTTGTAATTTAATTTCATGTTTTATTTTTATTTTTTTATTTTTTTACAAAAATTAGATGACGCTAGGGCGGTTGGATGACCCGTGTGGTTAACGTCAATTGGGACCTATGGCACGTTGACTAACTTGAAAATGCATCGAATCAACTCCGGTCAGCGTCGACTAGGGTTAGATTGGCTAGAAAAATGATTTAGATGGAATTTAATGCACTTTGGATGGATTTTTGGATCATAGGTCTAATGTATGCATGCTTATTTGTGATTGTAGGCCAGAGAGACCTTATATCTAAGAGATTGAGTGCCTACTCTATATGAGCAGATCAGAGGGGATGTGACAAATGTTGAGTGGGATCATTTGTCTGTAGTTGGATTAGGAGGATTTAGACATTATCAGAGGATCCCATGGGATGTGGGGCTTATGATTGCTTTGGTTGAGAGGTGGAATAAATATACATGTACATTTTGTTCAGGACATGGGAGATGACTATCACCCAAGAGGATGTGTATTAGATTCTTAGGCTACCGATATAGAGGGGTAGGTAGCTCCTATTACTAGTGATGATAGATTAGAAGTTTTGACATGAATATTTGGAGCTGATGCACCCACATTAAATTTTCTTCAGGGGCCTTTTCTTATGAGCAAAGAGATGAGGTCAGGTGACACACAACCGATTTATTTGCATGGTAATGATGGCGGTGTCATATTATAGTTTTCTAGATACAAGAGGATCTTAGTTTCCATGGGCACTAGTCGAGTAGTGGCTGATATCGCGGACCACTAGACAATCTTTTCATTTGGAACTCCTATTAGCTCAATTTTACCATGAGCTATCTGGATATAGGGTGGGTAGGAGATTTGGATTGGATGTAGACTTCTTGCTTCACTTTGGTGGGCCTATGAGCATATTGCAATGATCAAACCACTAGGGATTCCATGGGTCACATGATACCATATTCAGTTGGAGGTGGGATTTCTTATATGGAGGGCCGATCAAGCCTTTGGAGACATGGGTGGATTGGTATGTAGATTAGCTTGTGGAGTTATATGTTGATCATGTTAGGTAGAAGACATATCAACATTTTCTAGCATGGAAAGGGTTAAATGCGGAGCTAGTGGAGATGAGGAGAACGAGATGGGTGTAGGGGAGACAATCGGAGATGATAGAGGCCATTCAGTTTGAAAGGGTGAGACAACATTTTAGAGTCATCCAGTCAATGCCTCATGATCCAATTTTGTATAGGAGGGAGGACCTGGATTGGGAGTTTTCGAGTCCTAATATGGAATACCCATTAGAGGAGGAGGTTGTGCCATGGGATGATGAATATGATGTTGGAGTAGGAGCGAGATACTCCAATTAACACATGACAACATTGGCATATTGGGTGGTCGTGGAGGGAGGAGAGGAGGAGATAGAGGAGATGGAGATTAAGGTTGAGGTGGCTCTATGAGGAGGTGGAGATGGAGTAGGAGAGGTTACAGATATGGCACACTTGTATGTCAAGTTTGAGAAGATGACAATAGAGAGAGATAAAATCTTGTAACAATGGGATGTAATCACTCAGAGCGAGACCAAGTTATTCGGGAGAGGGACTGCTACAGTAGGCGGAGGTAGGATTACAGGGGCCCATTTTGGAGATTTGGCTACTATTGTAGCAAAAATTTAAATAATGATGTGCGGTAAAAGCACAAGGATCAAGACAGATGGCTCCCCAGGATGATCTCCATGGACCGGTACAGATCGCTAGTCAGTAAAGGATATATATTGTGAAGGGATTTTTTTAAGAAGCTTATGAATACCCTACATTCTGGGAGCATCTCTAGAGGCTGGCAAGGTAGGTGGAGCTTGACCGTCTAGGAGTACAAAAAGTGTAACTCGGACATGATGTGAAGATGGAGGCTAGGATAGTGGTGATGGCATGCATGGTTCGAGTTACATGCCTTCCTCGAGAGGGAGAGGTTCTGAGAGAGGTTCATACATGTAGTTTATCAACTTCGATAATATTTCTACTTTGAGGTAGCCCCACTAGAGGGCCATGATGTATTGTTACACATTTTGATATATGATATATGAAAGATGATTTTATTGTGTATTATCATGTGTTCATTATGTGGTGTGATGAATTTAATTTGATGTGATGATGATTTTAGATTATATGTCATGATGATGGCTTTTAGATTAGATGTGATGGTGGTTTTAGATTGTATGTTTGTTTTATATTTGATGATGATGGTGAAATAAATGTATGATTAAATGATGATATAAATATGTGATGTGAGGTATTATATGTTTTATGTTTAAATTCTATGATAATTGGAATGTATATTGATGAAATGTGATGAAAACAAACTGAAAATGGATGTGATTAATGATGGATGTAAGTAAGAATAAATGTGTTGCAAGATATATAGAATAAATGTATTGTAAGATAGAGAGATGTGATAGGATTAGGATGAAAATTCCTCGTAGTGGTGGTGACCTACAGGTGATAACTAAGTTATGGTGAGGAACGTGTGAGGAAAATATGCCTCTAACTGCATTGGAGGTAAACAAGGAGGAGATCTGGGTAACGCAAGGCACATGCGACCAAAGCGATGTTTGCAAACAACCAACAATAGTCAATCATTTCAAAGATCACAAGGAAAAAATGGATGAGATGATCTCATAAACCTAATGTTGACATGAAAAAGGGGTTTGAGATGTATTTGTATAGAGGAAAGAGGGTTCTCCAAAAGTGGTGTTAGCTAAATCTATCCCCACTCTCGGAAGGGGAAAAAGAGAAAACTGATCAATGCGGGAAGTTTTCTAGAAGAAAGCTGATCAATGTGGGAAGATTTCTTAGGATACTAATAAAATGGAAGGTTGATCAATGTAGGAAGCCTTCAAATTCCATAAGGAGTAGCCATATTTCGAGGGTATGGTTTACTTTATACATAATAAGGATGACAAGAAATAATATATGAAAACCTTCCTTCGAGGGATTTGTCTATTTGCTTTTGCTTTTGATTTTGATTATTTTTTAAAATTTCTTTTTCTTATTTTTTTCATGAAAAAATGTCCTTTGAGGGATCAATCTATTTTTGATAACTTTTGTTTTTGATTTGAGCATCCATGATTTTTTATTTTACATGGGGAGAGTTGGGACTAGCTAAGTAGACCACTTAGGAGGGGATAAATGATGTACAAGAGACACCCCTGGACCTTTTGCATGGTTCTAATAGGTTAATAAGAGGGTAATGGATTTGATTATTATCAAGTTCTCACCAAAGGGAGAATCTATTCATGAGGAAAATGCTATGGGGAAGAGTTGTGGTTCCCATATTTAACTTAACGAGTAGGAAGTGACAGAAGACTACATAGTTCCAAATCACCATGATGAGAGATGGAGAGGGATAAGATAGAGGAATGATCTAAGGATATGATTAAGGGAACATTGGTAAATTTGATAACAATAGAATGGTTGCAAGTACAATGTGTTAAGCGGTTCCACTTCCAGCTTTACCGTATAGTTCGATCCAGCTTAGGGGAAAAATTTCCACATTGGCTCCTCTCTAAAGTGGCATCATTTTGATAAAATTGCGAGGCCACAAATTTGAATGAGTGGAGATTAGAGTAAGCACTTATCATTAAGAGAGTGAAAGATACATGTTTAAGACAAATGAATGGTCAGATTGGATGAATATGAATCAAGAAGTATGTTCTTTAACACCAATTTTTAGAAAAAGCCATGGTATTCCCAAAAGGAAACAAAGATATGGCCAAAAAAGTGGTCGTAGGAAGGGAAGATAAATGGTATGATCAGATAAACCAAGCTAGATGAGGTAGGATAATGCTGATTATGGAAAGGAACTAATTTGTGGAAAGATAAGTCTTAGAAAGCATTCCCCCTAGCGTAGGAGGATAAATCGATGAAGACGAGAAGAATGATACTAAACGATAAACAACGGGGGAATACACTCCCCCATAGAAGAGATGTGGATATGATAGCGAATGTCAATGGATATAAGGAGGATGATGTAGAAAAATAAACGAGTTAATGAATAAAGGAGGATCCTTGTCGGGAGGAATAATATGCAAAGGAGGGATAATAGATGATGTGGGCAACTTAACAGATGGAGAAACGATAAGAGGAGTCGATGGGTCGAGAGATGAGGTGAGAGATGGAGAAGGTGGCTCAAAGCAAGGAGATCCTCCTATTCAATAAGATCATGGAAAATGATCCGAACGACCTTACAATGTTTAGTGTCATGGCTCGAGGTGTGATGATAAGCGCAGATGTAGTAGGAATTAAACCATGAGGGCTTCAGATGGCTTGGGTCAAAGGCCCTAATAGGTGAAAGCATGATGGCAAAATTCTGAAATAGATGTTGGAGGACCTCCACATTTTATTCAATGTATATACCAGGAGAGGTCCTATGAGATGGTGTGGATGAGGAGGATGAAGGTGGATGTTTCTAAGGCCTAGGTGGTCTAGAATATGCTATGGTGGATGATCTTGGATGGACAGGTGGAAGTGTTCTGGAGGAAGAAGATGGACCTAAGAGAGAGTTAAATTGTTTGGATTTGGATTGGTTGACTGGTCGCGATGGAGGAGGGGGTCCTAAGATAGAGGGATGAGGCCCCAAGATGGAAGATGTAGATTTTGTCTTGATAAGGGGGATGTCGATTTTCTTGTGAGGGTGTTAAAGGGATCACTGTGGAAGGACACCAAGGTTTTGGATTTAGATTTTTGAGGAGTGCCCTTGGCAGGGATAACAATTATTTCAATAGGAAGATCATAAGGTGGGGATGTGGCTAATGGAGGAAGTAATTTTTTCATGATTTATTCTAGAGAGGATGGGAATAGGTTTTATGTGGGAACATCTAGTTGTGTGGATGAGTCAGGAGGCTCACCTATGGTGGCTGCAAGTTAAAGCACTTGCCAATATTTCTCGAATGATGTAGATGGTGTAGATGAAGAAGGAGATAATGGGGATGTGGTCACGATAGTTGATGCGGTAGGTGTGGGTAGAAGCACAGAAAGAGGAACCAATATGGAATCTAAGGATGGCATGATAGGAAAAGGTGGAAGAGATGTGGATGGGGGAACAAGGTCTAATGCAGTGGATTGAGTAGATTCAGGCGTGGGATCGATAGTAGGAATAGATGTGGATATGGAAATAGAAAGGGGTGTTTGGATCATGCGGTTAATAATGTCTATGTGAGATGGTGTAGATGGTGGATGGGTTAGGGTAGGGATGGAAGAAGGATGAGTTCCAACCATGTTTATTTCAGGTGTCTCAAGAGGCATATAGGTGGGTTGAAGAGATATGACATGTGTGATAACAGATGTGGATGTGGGCATGGTAGATGTCTGGATACTAGGTGCAGATGGGGGAGACGAGATAAGTAGGGAATTCATAAGCAAGGAGATATGTGGTAGAGATGTCGGGGTATGTACGGTGTCGAGTGATATGAGCATGGGAAAATATATATGTGATAATGATGTCAATGAAAGTAAAATGACAAGCGTGGATATAGATAAAGTCATGGCTAAGGCTAATGTAGATGTGGTAAGAGTAGGACTGGATGTGGACGTAAGAGAAGCAAGTAGAAGTAAGGGAGGTAGATAAGGTAATTATGGATATAGTGGATGTGAGGATAGCCCTTGATAGGGATGGATGATGAATATGGTGAGATAGATGTGGGAGAAGATGTCGGATGTATGGTTTTGATTGAGAATGGGTTAAATTGATGTGATGTAGAAGTTGAAGATGAATTTTTTGGTGGGGGATTAGGAAATGGTTGTCTGAGGATGTCACATGGTGAAGATGGGATTGTTTGGGGGGATATAGGACCATGGTGATAAGTAGGGTCATGATAAGATGATGGGGATGGGGAAAGAAATGGAATATCTAATACGAAGGCTCATAAGACATGTCCTTAGGTGAGATAGGTATGTCGGATGAAGGGGAAATGTCACAATGTGAAACAAGATCTGTTAATTGATATTTACGAGAGGAGAAATTCATAGATGAAGTTCTCATTGGGAATATCCATAAGTGAACTGGGTATGGTGATGTAAGATGACACAGAAGGGAATGAGGTAATGGAGACAAATATGGTGGGGTAGAAACAAGAATGGTGTGAGGTGATGGGGATAAAACATGGACTACTAGTGAGTGTGATTGAGAAACGAGAAGGCCTACGACGAGATATAATCATAGATGGGACTGGAAGAAGGTATGAAAACAACCTGATGGTATGGATGGGGTCATGGTAGAATGTTGAAAAATTTTCAAGGAAAATTTTGTTTCCATTATTAAATGACAAAAAAGCAATTCCTCATTTATGTTTTGATTAAAAAGATGTGAAAATAAAAATAAGAATCAAAGGACCTAGGAGAAGGTGAACTATGTTTGGTTTCGGTAAGTTATGGATGGGAAGCATCCGAAGTAGATTTATGTTGGGTGATAAAATCCCAATCGCCATCTTGGGAGAAGGAATTATTTTGATGTGTTAATTGATTTGTGAGGTTTAGGTTGTGTGTGATAAATGTGAGATGCAGAAGATTGAACCCCTAATTACACTATATGGACAAGTAGGATGTAAAAATAATGTTATTTTTAAACCCTAAACAAAGTGTTATATTGGATGAGAATACGACATGAAAGGGAAAGTACAATGCAAAAAGGAGAAAATAGGGAAAAGATGAATACTTGGATAACACTTTTCCTATTTATCTACACTTTTGGGGTGGTGAGTGATCCAAACAACGAACCCAACACGAGGAAGTAATAAAGCAATGTCTCACGCTGTAATGTTAGTATAAAAAGGTAGAATATAGAAAAGAAAGAGATCACCTAAAGGGTGGTCCTACCGGTGTGCCAGGAATATTTTCTAAATTTCTCATTCGTAATCGTGTTAATGAGTAGCTAATAAATAAATTAGAAAATTAGACATGATGGAGGGTTTATGTTACCTAGGATGTGATACAGGAGCTAGATGGATGATTGTTGCTACATTTAGAATAAGATAAAATCTACAAATATTCTCGAAAATAATTTTGATTAGATAGACGATGTGGGAGTGGCCTGACAAAGTGGATCCAAGAATCTTTTGAATTCCTTGGCGGATGCCAACCCCCATTTTTTTAGATAATGTGAAATAAAAACAACAAGAACATGAAAAAAATAGTACCAAATCAAGAAAATAACACAAACATATCTAAATCTAGTTAGACTACAATAACTATGAAATAAGTGTTACTGTTTTGGGTTCACGACGACCCGAGAATGTGTATAGACAGGTTGTGAATGACCTATAGATGAAATATCAAAACCTACAAGTTCGAGAGTGATCCAAGAAGGCGATGAGGATTTATACCCATTGTAAAAGGGTCTACACAGGAGTGAATGAGAAGCACGAGAGGTAGGAAAAATTATAGAAAGGAGGAGTTAGATAGGTTTTGGATAAACAAGACCTTGGTCGATGAAGACTAGGGGAATCGATGATGAATATATCATAGAGGTATGAAGCCAAGTAAAAAAAGATGAAAATGACAACCTATAAGCAAACAGAGCTATGGGAGAAGGTTCTTTGAGAGTTTTTGAAGCTGCTTTGTATCTACAAGATGTTAGAAACAAAACATATATGATAACATGAAAAATATATAGAAAATAATGCGATATTGATGAGAAGATATCATGAACAATGATCTTGAGTGATGGAAGCATTCGGAGGAATGTCGAAGAGGTCGGTGGATGTCTCGAATCGCTCAGGCACTAGGAAGGATTCTCGTGCTTGGATAAAGCTTGAGAATTGCATGCATCTAATTTTTTGATGTTGAATATAAGGAAAGAAGCTAGTTTTAAAGGGGTTGATGGTGACCAAGGTGGGTTATTGCCGATTGATGTGAAATTTTCCCCTTTAGGCATGATTTTCTACTTTTGAAAGGATTTTGGGTGTTTTTAAGAATTGGCCAAATGCTTTAAAGCATGTAGGTGGGATAAGGTTGCTAGGGGATGAATTTAAGATGATTAGGGCATAGAAATAAATAAGATAAAAGTTATAAAAGAAAGGTTATGTGTGTGTAGGATAAATTCATCCTAATTATAAGGTTAGGTCGTGGAAATGGATGAAGATTAATTAATAATATGAATTAATTTGTTAATGGGCATACAAATTAATGTGGATGGGATAATTGGGCATGTGAGATACTAAAATTATTAATTATTGAGGATTGGGAGTGAATTTAATTAAATAAGGGGGTGATTGAATAAATATGCACACGTGGGTGATGAGGATATAAATACGAATTTATGTGTCTACACAAAGTATTTAATCATCTATGCTTATGGAGAGGATGCGAGTAGTGCTGTTGTCTTAGCACAAGAAAATGGACAAGGACTAGAGCAGCCAATGGCTTTCTTCACCAAAATTTGAAGGATTATGAGTTCAAACTTGAAATACAATCACATGGAGAAATAATTCTTTGCCATCGTGCACGTACTTAAAATTTTCAAAATTATTCTCGTGAAAAATCATATCAAGGTGTTAGTATTGCACTCAAGTGTGAGGGAATTCATCATGGGAGAAAAATCATTAAGAAAAGATAAATATGGGTGACCAAAATTATGGAGTATGATGTTACTATCAAAGCCACTAAAATTTTCGAGAGACAACACACTCTACAAGTAACTTATAGAAGATGTACAATCTGAACCTAATACTTCATTGTTTATTGATGAAGAGATCTCGAGAACTCAACTCGAGAAGAATGATGATCCTAACGTGCACACTTGGATGAAGGAAATTATTAAATTAATTTCCTCTTACGCATACCCTCCCGATCCGAAAAAATAAATAAGATGACATCTCGAGGCTACAATCTTATCCATATGCATTGATTGATGGCATTCTATTCAAAAGAAACATTAATGGCGCGCTACTGAGATGTATTAATGGCGCAAAAGTTTATAAAGTATTAGTAGAATTTCACGATGGATTCTCTGGTGCACACTTTTTCTACCAAAGCAAAAACAATGAGGATCATTAAGGTAGGATACTTTTTTCCTACCCTATTCGTGGATGTGCACAAGTGGGTCATGAAATGCAAAGAATGCACTTTATTTGTAGGAAATTATAAATTGGGAGTGCTTAGCCTCTGAAAAATCCAAAAGAATCAAGATTTTGCATAATGGGGCCTTGAATTCATAGGCATGATCAATCCTTCTTCGAGTGTGGGCCATAAATGGGTATTGAAAGCTATGGACTACTTCACCAAATGGAAAAAAGCTATCATTCTCAAGGAATCAACCAAGTCACTCATCCTTGACTTTATCGAGGGCATTGTAACGAGTGTGCAGAGTAATTAAGACCATTATCTATGATAATGCAAAATCCTTCCTTGGTACTAAAATTTCTAATTGGGCGCTTAGCCTTGGAATCTGTTGGAAGACTTCTTATAACTATTACCCCCAGGGTAATGGTTTGTCTAAGTATACCAACAAGAACCTCATTAGAATCATGAAACAAACAATGAATATCAAGAAGATGCAAAGGTGGCACAAGTAAGGTTTTGTGTGCACTCAGGGAAGATATAAATCAAGGTAAAAATGTAATAGGGACTTTTCCTTATAAGCTAATTTATGGAAAGGAAGTTATACTTCCTTTGTATCTTGAATTTCCGTCATTCGAGCTTACCTAATAGATGGAGTTTGAGGATGTAGGTAAGAGAGAAATTAAAATGGTAGAACTGGTTGAACTTACGAATAATAAAGTTCTTCCATGATCGAGTTAGAAGAACATAAGAAATCAACAAAGAAATGGTTTGTGAGAAGGCTAGGCATAAAACTTTCAAATTTGATGACCTAGTTTTAAAATGGGATGCTGAAAAAACTAAAATATGGTGCCATTCAAAGTTTTATGCACTTTGGGCTGTCTCATACACTATTATTTCATTCAAAGAGGCTAAATCTTAAGAGTTGTCTCATGTTGATGGAAGCATGCTACGAATTCTAGTTAATCGGATTTATATAAAGCACTTTCATTAATTCTTCCACATCATTGTATATATTAGAGTAGTTTCAATTTCTCCAACACTTTGTGTGCACATCTTTATGTTTTTATATAGTTATTTCCTTACGCATGATCTTTTGTTTCTTTGTAGATGTCGGTTTGATTCAAGGATCTTCCAAAAATTCTAGAATTTTTGTAGTAGCTCCATACGGAGTTCGATAGTGCTTCAAGTGATTTCAAGGGTATTTCTTAAAAATTGTAGATCAAAAATTGCATTCTAGGAATACTCCATAACTAATGGATTCTTCAAGACTACTGATCTCCTTCATCCAACAAGCGGATGGCCCCAAGAGTCACCAAATTGCTGTCCAAATTAACTCCCCATTTATTTTAACAACTTACATCCCCATTCTAACTCAAGATCAATGTTGCAGATTGCTTGCACTCTAGTTATTTTCTTGGCACATTAGTTGGTTGTAGTTATTTTGCGTGTACCATGCACCCTTTCTACTTGCTCTTGTGTGCCTTTTCCCTACACAATTTTCACACACTTGAAATTTTCCTCCTCTATTCATGTCTCCTTCCATCCTTCCTTTACACTTACCCTTGACTTTCCCTAAATTGACTAAGTCCCTTCCATGATTATTTCACATTCTTCCTTGGTGTATCTTGCCTTTGGTTTTATGTGCTACGTGCTTCCTTCCCGGCTTGCTCAGTGCACCCTTATTTCTTTCCACTACGTGATTCTCATTTGAATGCTCATGTCCCGCTTGCATACTTCCATTTATCCAAAGATGTGTACCCTCCTTCTCTTTCCTATGCCTTCCCCTCACGCATTGCATTTTACATCCTCGCACATCTTTTTGTCACGCGTAATTTGTGCATTCTTCCACACCAATCATTTGTGCCACACCACCACCTGTTAGAGTTGAGTGTGCAACATGTAACCTATCGAAGCGTGCCAACTAGGCATCGAATCCTTGTAACAAAAATGTGTAAAAAACATGGCATAAATGATTTAAAAAATGAATAGTTGGATAATCCTTTAGCTAACAAGCACATGCCACATGTCGTTGCATGTCCAGTCTGCAGACTGTAACCTTCGAATCATCATAAATTTTGCTATAGAGCTCGAATATATGCACTTTTGGTCTTGTTGGAAAGCTAATGATGTGGGCTACACTATGGACCATTAAAAATAATATTTTGATTGAATTTGATATGTGAGAAGAAGGAAAATACATTACATCCATTAATGTATACATCTAATCGACTCAACCACTAGATTTTATTCAAATATTACCTCCTTCCTTCTCCTACAAGAAAAATAGACATGGGTAGGTGTATCCGTCAGAATTGTAGGTGGATTTACAGGCATCCAATGCTTATTGTTGATGGTTGGATTTCAAACCCGAGTTTCCCTCTTCTTTCTCCTCCTATCTCCTTGTTCTATAAATTGCAGATCAAGGCTTATTGTAAAAGGTTGGACCCCTTTAGTTTGCTAACAAATATTTCCTTAGTATTTTGAGTTGTAGACCTTTAGATCTAGTTTTTCATGTGGTATTGGCCTCATCCACCATTTTCATCAAAGTTATGAATTTCTTAGAAGTAGCAAAAGCTTTGTTTTTTGGCAGTTATATTCCTTGGCTCATTTTTACTACTTTTTGTTTCCTTTCGTTTGCATTGTCTATTTGATATGCTTTCTCATGCCCATTGCAAGTTCCTTTTCTGATTGTGCCCCATGAAAATAAGTGTTTGAGTGTGGTTTAGGTTGTGATACATGTGTCTATCCTCTTTGTGCACATTCTCCTTAATTTTTTCTTAAAGCTAAATATGTTCATCCCCTTATTTCTAGTCTTTATCACCTCTTTTAGCTTATTTTCCCTTTTTCATACATCTCCTTCTAAACCCGATCCTTGGAATCTTAGAATAGTGATAGATAGATGTATCTCCCTTCATAGGAGTAATTTTAGTAGTAGAAATAGGTAGAGGAATGATCCTTCTCCGGAGGTCTGTCTCAAGTGTGTAAAGTCCCACAACTTGGAGATAGTCCCATGTTGCCTCAAAATCCCAGTTCATCTTGATTTGGGATGGGTGCAATTTTGAACCACACCGGTATATAAATTCTCTTATTAATGGTTGATTATGATTTATTTTAATTTGAACATTCATGTATTTTTCTTACATTCTTGAGAAGAGTTATGGATATTTGAATGGTACATTCTTTTGTTCTAGCTTGAAATTTAATGCTTAAACTATGCATGATAGTAAACTGTATTCTTACAAGAGTCCTTTAGTGTTTTATAACTATGATATTTAAAGTGAATTCATTGTAGTGATAAACACATGGTAGATAGTTGAATGAAGCTCTATTTCATGGTTATAGAGGTCTAATTCCATGTTTCATTATATTACATGCTTGGAAATCCTCAAGAATACTAAACTATGATTGTGAATGATGCTTGCTTCTTTTGAAAGTTGCATATGTGTTTTAAAATACTTTAAAGAGTGTGGGATTAAGGATAAAGTTTAAGAGAGGGAATTTTTTTGTGTGAATATTATCAAGCTTAGTCATGCACGAAGGATCTGGTATAATGATGTCTTAATACTTATACCTGTTTGAATGTATATGTAGGATGTTTTTAATTTAAATTGATGTTACTTGCAATATCGACCATGAATAGTAGCTCACGACCTTAAAGAGGGGTGATAAAAACTTAGGTATGAAGTTTGAATTTTGAAAACAAATATCAAGAAAGTTATAAGGAATTGAGTGTTCTCGGGTTATCTAGAAACCCTCCTTAGGGTTTAACCTAGCTCATGCATTTAAGGCACCTATACATTGAATCTTGACTCAAAACTTAATAAATAGTATGGTGATAGGATATTTAGAAATAATTTAAGGTAAAAAATGGGTAGGATTTGATTTATCCATGATATTTTAGTCCTTAGTGGACTATGATAGTGCACAACCTAATTGATAAGGGGCGCATTAGTAACAAAATGGGTTTTCTACTTCAAGACAGTTAATGAAAGTTTGGGAATAACTAAAACACTGAAATGGGTATCCAAAACTACCATTAAAGTGATAAAAATTTCCTTGAGTCAAAAGTTAAGCCTTGATATCGGTGTAAATAAGATCAATAGAGATTATTACACTAGGAAGGAGAAAGTGGAGATTGAGAAAAGATACAAGGATTTGTCTTATGAAATTTACTCTACACCATAGGTGATAAAGGTTATTTGAGGACGTTTTCACCTGGTTTTGGGTATGCACCAATCATTCCAACCATGAACCATTCATGAACATTGTCTTAAGATCCTACAAAAGGTAGTTTCGAGAGAAAAGGGAAGGAAATGATGGTATTTTCTATCTTTTAGGAGGTTGATCATTTGATTAAAATTATTTGTAAGTGTGGAAAAGGGTACCAAGGTGTGGAGAAATCATTAAAGGCTACAAAGACATTTTTTTCTTAGTTTTGGGTTAAGAAGATAGTGAAGGATAAGCTGAAGAAAGTATAGGTAAGTGAAGTTTTCATGGAATTTGATCATTTTACAAGTTGATTTTGTATTGCATGTAGTATGGAAGCATGGTATAATGAATGGTGAAGACCACTAAGGTGTAAAAATATCAATTATGCATGTTTGATCCATTTTGGGATACTAGGGAAGATCCTTGTTGTAGAGCATTTGGGTATAGTTCTTGTTGAGTATTTCTTAACTTTTTGAATGCATTAAAAGTGAAATGATATCTGCATCAGTGACCATGTCCTCACCTACTAATCCCAATTGAATGTTATAAGGAAAACCATTTTTTTCCTCGGGTCATTCATTATGTTTGGTCAGTGGTTGAGCTTAAACTTGATTTTTCCCTCTCTTTACCTCCTCTTTCACTCCCATTTCTCTATATATTTGCAAATCATTTCATTCATAAATAATTTAAATCTCTAAGAATGCAAAGGCACCATGCCAATAAAATTTCCATAGTATTTGTGAGTTGTGGACCTTTTATTTGGTCCTAACAATGCATTTTTGTGCCTTCTACTTCACATGTAATGGTCTGTGCATAATTTTTGGAAATAAAATCTTGTTTTTGGATCCTTCTCTGCCCTATCTCATATTTCATTGCATTATTTCCTCTCCATTCATTGTTAAGTATGTTGTGCATTAATTTCTCCTTTGCATGTTCCAATATTTTGTGTTTTGTGGGAGAATGGAGGTGTTAAATGTAGTTTTTGTTTGTGTCACTTATGTATGACCTATCCTTCTGAATTTCCTATCTATTTCCCCCATGGAGAGTGTTCATCCCCATTTTTATTTGTTCTATCACCTTATTTTTATCTTAGGATTTTATTTTCCATGCATCTCAATCCCCTGGTCCTGTGAATTCTTAGATTATGCTTATAAAGTTTTCTTTCCATTGTAGAAGTAGTGTTAGCATTAGGTTAGATAGGTAGAGGAAGTCGACCTTCTCTAGAGGTCTATCTCAAGATGCAAGTCCCATACTTGGAGAAAATCTCATGTTAGCCAAAAGTATTGATGTTCCATGATCGAAGAAGGGTGCTACTCTTGAGCATTAAAAATTATGGCACACCCAGGGGACAATGATTAAAGATATTTACAACTTCATATCATCAAGATTGATGTGTCATTTTGTTAGGAATAGTTTAAATATTGTGAACATATTAAATAAATGTAAACGTGAGTTATTGGGTGGTTATGCCAACTCACAGAGATAGGGAGATAATAGTAAGACTAGGGGCTTACTTAGATATTTTAGGGATACATGATAAGTGTTGTGTCCTAATATTTAGGAATGCACTATCACTATTTATATGTTATCCTTGATTCAGAATAAATCTATCCCGAAGGTTTTTTAATATCAATATATTATATTTCGGTGTTATACAGTTTTCATTTAATGCAAAGCTCTTTCAAATCCATCACATTTGTGATATCCAACCTTTAGAGGAATTTCTCAACACATCTGGAAAGTCCACTTATCTAAACAACCCATTTTCTCAATCAGTAGACCATTTTCCCATCATTTTATCCCTCTTTTCCATGAAGTTGTCATGACCATGAAGTTAATTCCTCACTGGAATCCTCATTTTCAACCATAATACCATTTAATTCCACCTCCATGTTTCCAAAATCCATCTTTAACCTACCACAATACACCTCTAAATTAGTAGTTATATTCCTATGAACCAAATACTACTAGTCAATATAACGCTTATTTCAAGTAAATCTAGAAATATTTCAGCCCAAACAAACTAAAAATATAGCTCTCATTGGAATCCAATATTACTAGTTTTGGATTCCAAAATGTTAACTATTAGAATTTACTAAACTCCAAAATCACATTTATTGGAATCCAAAATCACATATATTGGAATTTGATAATTAAAATATTGGAATGCAAAAATAAAAATATTGGAATCTAAAAATTAAAAAACTTGAATATGAAAATTGAAATATTAGAATTTGAAAATTAAAATATAGGAACCCATTATACCACCTTTCAAAATACGATATATTAGATTACTGAATTAAATTAAATAATTTGGGAGAAATCATTTAATGATTTAATGGAATCCAACATTGAGTCAGAAAACAATTAACATAACATGTTTTTGTTTGATACTGGATAACAGATGCTAGGATTTATTTATGACTTGAAATGTGGTTCTTAATAGTTTTTAAATGGATTTAAAATTAAAATATAGTGATTCGAATAATTAAAATTCCTATCAGCCTAAAAACCATTAGGATAATGAAATACAAGAGATTTGAAACACTTCTAGGTTTATTTAGAATGATATGATTGATTCTCAACGTAACCAGAGAATTGTTGAAGATGTTTTGAAGAAACTAGCATAGGGCGATGATTTAGACTATGAGGATAAGCTGGTGATGCTTTTGGATTATGAAAATTTGATCTTATTAAAGAAATGATTTTACATAATAGGTTCAAAATAGTTTTGGGTGCTCATTTGGTCAAGTTAGAAGATCAAAAAGAAAGGAAGAAGATTGAATATGAAATAGAAATGGGAGAGCCTACCTTTCCTAATATCCATGAGTGGCTACATGCTACTGAGGGCTACTGAAAAGGAATTTCATGAGATTATTCAATGAAACATTAAGGGGGAAATTAGGAAATTAAGATATGAGACTGGAGATAAAGAAGGGGAGGAATGACGGGAGATAGAGAAATGGAGAATAACTAGTTAAAAGGACAATGTCAAATATTGGATCTTGATAACATTTTATTCCACCAAGTATGGCTACTAATTACAAAGAAGAGATATGAGATACCTCCAAGTTCATTTATAATTATGATGAAGGTTATGAGTAAGTTCATGTCCTAAATTTGAATCCAAAACCCCTGGCACAAAGGGAGGAAATACTCAAAATATCAAACATATCGAGATAGGGAGGAGCCTATATTTAGGGAAAGGAAGCAAATAAATAGAGTGCAAAATAGAGTGTATGAAACTCCACTATTTACTAGTGAGAATTTTCTTATAGGTACAACCAAAGGTGTTTGTAAGACTAATATTTCCAAGTTAACCATAATTCAATGATTGTTCTTGATAGGATTCTAGATGGTTCCATTGATTCGAGTAAGTTTAAGATTGTTTACATGGAACATATCAAAGCACAAGGTGTTGAGGTGGACAGGAATTTTCAAACACTCAATTATAAACCAGCTCTATAAGTAGTTTTTCATAGGTGCCACGTAAAAAATATTAAACTTACATGAATCAATGGACCATGTAGACTCGAATTGAGAGAAATATGTTGAAGTATGGTTAGCATGGAAATGTTAGCATGTGGTCATAATAGGTGCTGTAATTGATGTAAGACCACATTAATGATGAAGTGAATTTTGTACCATGATGTTCTAATGTTATAATTGATGCTAACATACTGGTTCATATGTGTTTGAGCTTATACAGTGGGATTCCAGTGAAGTGTGCTTGCTCTAGCAAGCATATACAAGTGTCTAGGTGATGTATCATGGTAGTGTGACCTTCTTGGATGCTTGGAAATAATTTTGGCATGATATGTAACATGATTTGAGGTTGTTTGAGCACTCACGGTAGTGGTATGGTACAGTGCACGGTGGATCACTTGGTTAAAGGTGCTTATTGGGAGTAGGTATGCTTGTGTAGACACCTAAAATTGGTATCTATACCCTTAATCACCCGCATGCACATACTTAATTTTAATTTAACCCATCATCTTATATTTAATTTAAAATTCCCTTTTATCCCATCCTTATTAATCTTTATTGAATTTAATTGATTAATTATTATTAATTAATTAATGCCCTATCCCTAGCCCTAATGAACTTTCTAAATCACATCCCTATACTTTTTCTAACCTATCTCTACTTCCAACTCACTCACACCTCATCCCTAAACAACCTCTTCCCTCCTAATTCTTTAAAGCATTTACCCAACCCTTAAAATCCCGAAATCATATCAAAATAAAAAAATCACCCCCATTGGGGAAACTTCCCTCCTAGTCGGCACGACCTAGGCCATTGTCATCGACCCTATAAGACATGATTCATTCCTTTCCAAAAACACAAAGAAAACACACAAGAATGAATCATATATGATTTTATTGCATTCTACGAATCAACATTAAAACTAGAATATCCCGATAATCCACTTCTGAACCCTTGGAAACTTTTTTCAATCATTTACAAAACTACGGTAGGTTTTAAATCAATTTATATTGTACCTATATAATTTCCATTGCTATCTTATTCAATCTAACACTCTACAAGTTTAAAAACAGTCATGACTATGTTATCGGGTTGTTCTTCAAGTGTTTGCACTTACAAGTTACCTTTTTATTCTTTTTACCTTTGGTGTTGTTCCTCTCACCCGAGTTGTCATCGTCTGCAGGCCGAGTCACCATCAATCGGCCCTCTGTAATTTGTTTTCTGCTTCTAGAGCCATACCCAAACTTTTCATGTATTTTGAGTTCCCTTTAGTCTACTAAACTCATCATCTAGTCTCTCTGCTACATTAAAATCAGCCTATCTACACCATGATTGTCACCATCGACCAGTGTATTGATTCCCAATCTATCCCTTTCAATCTTTGTTCTCTATCATTTTCCTAGTTTCTTCTTCCTCATATTCCTTCTATATGTTGAATCCAACATACATCAACCTTCGCTGCATCCAAATCACATCCAAGTCTTGCAGGTTTGCATATTCCTCTCATTTTCTAGATCTACCCTCCCATGTCATCCTTCGACTGTCTTTATGCATGATCTGGATCACCATCGATTGAGACCGGTATAATTCACTTTACATTTTATTTCAATTAGATCAATATTTAAATTAATCATAATGACTTTTAGATTCTATAACTCCTTCGGTTTTTGTATATTTGATTTTATCATATGTATTTATATTGATTTTTTTAGCAAACGGGGTTGACATCTGTTGAGGAAGTTATCACTTCTTAGGTCTTCCTTGTTAGGTAACCCTCGTAAAAATTATATAATAATTTTTATTTCAATGGGTCTTATTTGTAGGTTTCATCAGATTTACAGCAAGAATCCATCTTCTACTTTGTGCCCATATCACATCACCCATCTGAGGTAACTTAAACCTCAATCATTTATACATTTTCTAGTTTCTTTAGTAGCTAATGCATTAATTTGATTAGGAACAAGAAACTTGGTAAATATTCTTGGCACACCCGGTGGGACCACCCTTTAGGTGATCTCTTTCTTTTCTTTCTATATTCTTATTTTTGTGTCTTCTACTAACACCTTTGCAAGGATGAGGCTTTGCATTATAGATTGTTCATGTTGAGGTCACTTGTTTCCTCACTCATCACTCAAGAGTGCAGATAAATAGGAAGATTGCTATCTAGGTATTCCTCATTTTTTCCCTATTTTCTCTATTTTGCATGGTACTTTCCCTTTTCTTGTGTGTGTCCTCATCTAAAATAACACTTTGTTTTGGTTTAAAAACGAATCTTTCTTAATCTTTCTTACTCAATTAGTTTTAGTAGGTGTTAAATCACTACATATCACATCAAACACAACCTAAAAGCTCATAAATAAATTAAAACATCAAAATATTTCCTTACCCGGTAGATTGATTAGGATTTCATCACCCAACAGGAATCTACCTCATACATTCCCTAGCCATAACTTATCTAAAACCAAACATAGTTATCCTTTTCATAGGTACCTTGTTATCTACCCCCTTTTATTTTTCAAACTTTCTTAATAAAAAAACATAAAATGAATTGTTTACTTGATTTTCTTGGGTAAAACTTGTTTCATACCCATAGTTACTCTCTTAAAAGCTAAGAGAATGGAACAAAATATTTCTTCCAATAGTTATTCATTCCAAAAAACATCTCGTAGTTACATCATCCTTACCTTTGATTCCTTCTCTTATGAAACTCAACATCTTATTGATGTCTCTCACCCAGAGTCCCTTGTTCACACCACCACCTTAGCTGAAAATAACCCATTCATATTTCACCAATCTATCCCCTCTAGGCTAGCTACCCCACCATCTGTTAGATTAAGACCTTTGGACCACCTCTCATCCCTTGTAGTGATATGCATATCTAGGAGGTCCTTGATGCTAACGCAATGGCTCTCCAAGACTATCTCCTTAGGAAGTCAAATCAACTTTGCCTATATGGTCCACCACTTTAGCAAATTTATTCTTATCGAGACACATCTCGAGACCACTCGGTTTATGGTAAATGAACTTTCCACAACTCAATGTGATCTTTTCTCATCTTCTACTAATATCTCATCTTACCGGACTACTCGAGATAGTTACACCCATTCCTTACAATCTCCCTCCAATTAACACCAAAATCAACACTAATCTCCCTCTCACTTTTTGGAAACTATTTCTACTAGTATCCACAATCAACATGCCCAAACATCGTATCCCCTACCCGAGAAACATAATCCTCTCATATCTCATGTCATCGATTCCAACCCTCTTTATGGGTGCTTTGCATTATTTAACATCAAATTTGTTTCATCAATAATATAAACCTGTTCAGACCCACATCTCCACTCAAGCCACAACAACTAACCCAATCCCAAAATCATACCATGTTTCTATCTCCTAACAACATTTTTTTCAACCAACACCCTTTCAATCGCAACCCACGATCTACACTCACGCTCAAAAAATTCATCAAACACCCACACACCCACAAATCCACCAAAAGATTCATGTCCCTACTTCCTACATGCAACCACCACCTCTTTCCAATGATCATGTGCAGGGTTTAGTTAATAGGTTAGCCAACCTTAAAGCTAATACTTTAGGAACCAAGTCTCATTATCATATGATAAAATCTACAATGAGCCCATTCACCCATCCATACCAATTAAACCATATTCTCTCCATTGGAAATTACCAAAAATTACCAAGTTTAACAACAAAGAGGATCCACAATTGCATATTCGTGCATTCGAACATGTATGCTACCTTATTGCACACGATCAATATTTATTGCTTCATACTTTCCCCATGTCATTAGCCACCTACCTTAGACTGGTACAATAGTATACCTCAATATTCTATATTCTCCTTCTCCCAACTTGTGCAACTGTTCTTAGAGAACTTCTCAATTAACATTTCCCAAAAATAACTATTAGTGATTTATACTCCATTCGAAAGTATGAAGATGAGTCCATTACAATTTTTCACATGGTGGAATGGTATTGTAAATCAATTATCCTTCCATGTCTCTCAAATTGACCTCATTGAACTCTTTTCATATTCTTGTGCAAAGCACATATCATCTACCTTGCAAATCCAATCATTTCGAACCTTCGATGAAGCCTTCACCATGGCTTGCAAACTTGAAAACGCATGCCATTGATCAAGGTCATTTAAAGTTAAAATAAAACAAACCTAATCATGAATTTAATAAATCATCCACACAAAATGACAAATCCAAGGCACGTCCAATGGTGTGGTTGTTAAGTCTTCTTCTACATCTACATTTAGCACGTGGAATCAACAACAACCCACTTGATCGATGCCCAATTACACTCCCCTTGGGGAGTCATATAGTAAAATATTTGACAAGTTGATGGATGTCAACCATATCACACTTCATCATATCCAACCAGTTGATGAGTCAAGACCAAAATCCACATGGTATCATGAATACCATTACTGCAAATATCACCAAGTTTGAGGACACGACATAGAGAATTTTCAAACTTTCAAGGATTTAGTCCAAATACTCATTGATCAGGGTGATATTTAAGTAGATAATCCAAATTCCTCACCCAATAAACCACTTGACATCTTTAAGCAACCCTTTACAAATCAATCACTGAAACTCCAAGCTACCACTTCTACTACAACTCAAGTACCCAATGCTCATACTATAAATAATCTTCACGCCATTAATATAGAGCATATCCTTTCTTCCTCCTTGATCACATCTACCCCCTTTGATATTATTCCTACATCTACAAGCTCACTAACACTTATTCCTACCATTGCACCAATCATGCCTACATCTACCTTGACATCCACTCCTACATCTATAACCACTAGAACCCCATTTGAAAATATATCATTCATGCCTCTAGAGACATTTATGAAACAACCATTCCAACCTATTTCCACATCCAACACTAGTCCTCCATCAACTTTCCTACTTATTACACCTACTTCATTATATTTAACCACGTCACCTATATCCCTTCTAACTTTACTCATCGTACCATCTTTAAATCCTTTATCGGTTCCTCCTTTTGTTCCTTTGCATGCATCAATCGTTCTAATCATATCCACACCACCTTCTTCATTTGAGGAATTCCTAAAAGTACTTCAACTTGCAATGACCTTAAATGTTCATTCAACCTCATCAACACAATCTAGACAATCTTTAGCCTTGTTAGATTATATCAAATAAATGTTGTTTCCTACACCTACACCAACCTTGACACCACCATATGACCTTTCAATCAAAACTATTGTCACCCCTCCTAAGGGTGCAACTTCAAAAATGAAGTCTATAATCACTCCTATAGATAAAAAATCTAATATAACATAGTCTATTTTAGGATCCTGAATGTCTCATCTCCCTAATCTGAAACCATTCAATGCTAAGGTAACAATGAGCACTAGAATCAAATTTAAGTCACGAAAAATCAATATACTAGGAATTTTTCCCAAACATCCCCTTCCTCCTCAAAGACCAAGATATCTCACAAGACATATATAATACTTTACTTGAGTCATACACATAGGTTTTCCAACACTTTCTATAAAACTCTTCCATCACACTTCCATTTATTAAGGCCTTTGACCCAAATGGAAAGAATCCATCATCGTTCAATCCCAACATTATTTTCTCCTACCATTGTATCTCTGAGCATGATACTAAAAATTAAAGAGCCATCCAGCCCATTGTCCATAGCCTCGGTGAGGAAAAGTAACCTCTTCTTGAACTGGACCAATACACTAAATCTTCTAAGGATGGCCCCTTTATTTACCAATGTCATTCGAAACCACTCGATCTGGCCCGTGTGATTCAAAATCAACATCTCAACCAAAGGCCAAGACCTTCATCGCTATTCCTACTCCCATGGAGTTAACCACATCATTGAAGCCTAAGGTTTTTGTCTTAGTGGCCCCCATGCCCATTGAACAAAGTATCATCGAAATTGTTTTGCGAGCCGCGGTCAATATGTCACTTTACAAGCTCATTAAAAGTTCTCCAGGACCATTAACTTTCTCTTACCAAAGCCTTAAAGCATATTCCCACATCTATTGATGAGGCTCAACCCTTTGTATCTCTTTTACGAGCAATTATTACTTCTACAACTATTTCATTTGATGATACCGAGATTCCATATATCCCATTGGAAGAGCATGACCTTCCCCTCTTTATCACGGTTAGGATCAATGATACATTCATTCGACAATCCATGATCGATAGCAGGGAAAGCATTAATATCATTCCATTGCACACTTTTGATCAACTTTGAATGACATCATTACTCCCACCTCGAGAACCACCATTCCTCCTATCCATTTTAGTGAGAAGATTCTCCATGAAATATTCTACATCATAGAGGAGAATTCTAGTATAATGTTCTCTTTGGATGACCATGGATTCATGTTATGCGTTGCATCCCCTCTACACTTTATCATTCCCTTAAGTATAAGCACAAAGGGAAGGTTTTGAAAATTCATGGATGCCCCTCCCTTTTAAATGTGTATCATGACATATAGACCGAAAGACATACTTGTTCCCAAGAATGATCCATCTTCACCATCCACCATTTCATCCCTTCCTACATCCAAACTTCTTAACGATGCCTCCCTAGATAAAGTAATGGACAAAATTATGCTGAGGGTGTACTATCTCCTCACACTAACCACCTTTTCCACTCCTCATCATGGCAATACCCTAAAATTCACTCATATACCAACCAAAAGTAGGAGATGTTGTTCCTTTCGGTCCATAACATATTCGCACCAATCTCATTTACGGTGATTTTAATGCCCCCTCTTCTCACATAAATGACATCCCACTTGCCAAACTCTATACCAGAGGTTTTTATTTCTCAATAAACCATCCTTTTCCCATACTTATCTCCATCATTGCATATGGAAGATTTTTGGGATGGGACATTACGAGCATGGGCCACATGGCCTTATTATCGATTAATGCCATAAACCTCACGAAAAGTTATGGTTAGGCTACTAGGAGCCATACCATGATCCCATCCCACCATCTGACATACTCATGGACATTCCTTCTCCACCTTCTCTATCTTCTTTGAATCTCAAAGATATGGAAATGGATGAAACCTGTCTCCATCACTTCTAAATTTTTTTTTCTCCACCATAACTTTGTGACCGGTCCAATTATCGGTGTGAGAATCGAGACCAAGTCCCTTTCCCTTTGGCATCCAACAATTATAGAATAAATTCTTCTAACATTGAAATTCTTCAGTGTGCTAATGATGACACCTTTATTTCCTACATGGGGTTTGAATATTATTATCTTCATAAAACCTTACCATCTAAAACATCCACTCTTCTCAACAAATCGACCATTGTTGTCAATATCGGGACTCCTAATGAGCATCACATTCTCAAAGTGGGTCAATATCTTGATCCACATGAGATTGAATCTTTCACTACATTTCTCTCTCATCATATCCATGAATTCACATGGTCATATTCAGATATGTAGGTCTTGACCCTTCTATTGTCATCCATAATATCGTTACCTTTCCTAATGCTAAACTAGTAAAGTAGAAGCTTTGCTGCATGCATCCTTGTGTTGCCCTCCTTGTTAAAGAAGAGATGCAACACCTTCTTTCTGCTAATTTCATCATTCCCATTGACTATCCTCAATCAGTTTATAATATTTTATCCGTCTCTAAAGCATTAGGAAAGCTTCATATTTGTACCAATTTTCGAGACTTCAATCTCTCTTTCCCAAAAGATGACTTTCCTCTTCCAAAAATTGACCAACTCGTGGATCTTAGCACGAGGCCATGAAATAATTTCTCTCATGGATGGGTTTTATGGATACAATCAAATTCTCATCGCACCTTAAGATCAATACAACACTTCCTTCATCACCCCTTGGGGCACCTTTTTGCTATCATGTGATTCCCTTCAATCTAAAAATGCCAAGTGCTACTTAACAATGGGCCATGAGTTATATTTTTCATGATCTCATCCACAAAACCATAGAAGACTACGTCGATGATATTTTAGGTAAATATAAACATCGACGTGACCATATTACCATTCTCAAAACCCTTTTTGAGTGCCTTATTTGTTTCTTTCTTCGTCTTAATCAAAACAAGTGTGTATTTAGAGTCTTGACTTTAAAAATCCTTGGATTTATACTTTATATTAGGGGCATTGAATTTGATCCCACAAAAATTAAGGAAATACTTGAAATCCCTTCTCCTCCAATATTAAGCAACTTCATAGCCTTCAATTTCACCTTGAATCTATTCGATAGTTTCATTTCGCAACTTTTTGATCATTGCCAACCTTTTCATCACATCCTTCACAAGGACATGGACTTTAATTGGGATTGAAATTTTCAAAAGGATTTTGATGATTGTACATAATATCTCTTAACTCCACCAAAGGTGCTCACACTTCCATGTGAGGGGAGCCCTTTATTTATATATCTCTGCTACCAATCATGCTCTAAGAGCTATGTTAGTACATCGTGATGACCAAGGTCATGAGCACACCATTTATTACATCAGCTACACTATTCATGACTTTGAGAATCAATACATTTGAAGATGAAAAGATGTGTTGTGTTATGTTCTTATCTACTTCAAAACTCGACACTATCTTCTCAATCATAAAACATATGTTGTTTACTTAGCTTTCATTTTATTAAGACAACTCATTCCAAGCCATATCACAATTATCACATCACTCGTTGGCTCATGATCATGATTGAGTTTGACCTTGAGTTAATTTCTCAAAAATCTATAAAGGGACAAGCTATTCCAAACTAATTAGTAGAAGTCCCTCTTCCTAAATACGCATCTTCCTAATGATCATTTTCCAGATGAATCCATTAATCAATTTCATCATGAATATGACACTCTTAAGCTCAATTTTTTCTTGGATGGATCTAAGTGTCAAGGGGAGAGCACCAACATCATTCTTTTTCCTCCTTGGGTAACTTCCATTCCCCTCATAAAAAAACTTGATTTTGAGTATACAAACAATATGAGAGAGTACAAGGTCCTTATCTTATGTCTTGACATTGCTACCTTTTAGGTGTTCAAATTCTTAACATCTATGGAGATACAAAGCTTGTGATTAAAAATTCACAGGTTAGTATAAATGTGAAAATGACACCCTTCAAAAATATCACAACATTGTTCATCTTTTCCTTGAAGCCTTCGATTCCAACACCATCCAAGATGTTCCCAGATCATCTAATCATTTTTCTGACACGATGGCATCCCTTGCCGCTCTTTTTCCTTGGACAATAGAGGAGTCCAAGATTTCTGTCATTATTCATCATCATGATAAGCCATTTCATGAATTACCCCAAGTCAATATTGTTGAATCTAGTTCATCAGAACTTTGGTATTCTCAAATATTTGATTATTTATCCCAATCCATCATTCCTCCTGACCTATCAAAAAAATACTAGGCGGTCTTTTCTTTAGCACGCTACTGCTATGTCATCCTTGGTGGAACTATTTATAAGAAGGATTTGAAGATGTCCTTCTTCGATCCCTCAAAATCCCATAAAGCCTCTTGGGCCTTTCAAGAAGTCCATGATGATATTTTTGTCGACAATTTAGTGGCTTATCCATTCTTTAGCGCATTCTTCCTCTCGACTATTACTTGGCCTTTCGTTAATCATGACTATTATCTAATCATTTTTATTTTAGTGGGTCTTATTTGTAGGTTTCATCAGATTTATAGTAGGAATCCATCTTCTACTTTGTTCCGTATCACATCACCCATTCAAGGTAACTTAAACCCTCCATCATTTATGAGTTTTCTAATTTCTTTAGTAGCTAGTGCATTAATTTGATTAGGAACAAGAAATTTGGTAAACAAATTTCTTGGAGGAGTGACAAAGTGGTTTGGAGCTAGATGATCTCATGAAATCTTTCATTCATGTGTATCATAGTATACAAGGTATGTTTGGGTTATTTTTAGAGGTTAATTAATGATTTATTGCATTATTTCAAATTGACCATAGTGAGGATGTAGAAAGCAAGCATAGGTAAGTCTTAGTGATTAGAGATTTTGATAAATTTAATTGATATTATGATCATTGGATATGTTAGAGGTATGAGTGATGATACTCTCAGAAAAATTTCAAATTCCCATGTTGTGTATTTTTCCAAAGATGACTAATTTTGTGAGACAGGGGTCATGAATAGGTGAAAATCGTGTTTGAATTTGAACTTATGATGCTCGCTATGAATAGTGTGATTTGCATGGGACCCTGTGGATTTTAGGGATGATTCTAAGCTTATTTTAGAAGGTTTCAAAAAATTAATAATGTTATTTTATCGTCACATTTTTATGAACAAATGTTAAGAAGGTAAAGAGGTCAAAAACCTTAATTAAACCCTAGCTAGGAGCAGTTGGCAGAAAGTGAAGTGTTGTGACCCAGTTTTGATTGAATCATCAAAATTGATGATTGTATGTTTTAGAGGACCCCTCACTCTTTCCATAAATGTATTGTTTAGGTCATGGTGATATGTGAACCCCACCTAAAAATACTAGTTTCCGAGAGAAGAATGTTTTAGGACAAGATGGTCCAAAGGAGTAGCATACAAAATTAATGGTTCATGATGATTGAGAGTTTTTATTGATTTAAATTGATTTTTTAGGACATATTCATATAGTTTCACGGTGTTTTTGAGGTCCAAATAGGTTGACTAGTCAAAGGGTAGTTTTGGGGTCTCAAATAGCAGGGTTTAGTAAAATGAGCATAACTTGAGATAAAAGTGGAGTTTTGAGATTATTAAATTTGTGTTGGAAATAATATTCAGAGATATTTCCATTGATATATGGCTTGCCTCATGATAAGGTCATTTGACAAGGTTTTTAGGGCATTCTTTGAGTAAGAATATAATTCTGATTCAAGACATCATCTATTTTGGTGCACGTTTAGTGCTATTTGGGGCATGATATGGATTGGGTGATGATTACTATCACCTAAAATGTGAATAGGGAATAATTTTTCATGTAATGAATCAATTTGTATGTCTTTCTTGTATGTAGAAATGATTTTATGAGCTAACCTTTGGAAATAGATTTTTGGCAAGTTGATCTGGTGAAGGAAAATATTATTGTGGTTTGAAGTGAATGATGTTTAATAAATTATAACTTGTTTAGAAGTGTTCGAAATGTTATTAAATTTATTTTGAGTGGTCACATGTCAGCTTTTGGTTGAGTATAAGTGATTTGGTGATCAGATGAAGTTTCGAGTCTTTGAATGGTGCGAGAAACAACTTTTCTTTGAGATTTGTATAGGGAAATGGGCCCAATAAATGAAATAATTTTATTGGTTGATATTAATTTAGACCATGTATGAATGTTTTATGATATTTTCTGCAGATGTAAAGTGTTTTCTTGAATATGGTCAACGGGAGTCGTGTGGTTCTCCCATGTGAAGTAGGGAATATTTTTTTAATGTTGCGACCGAAATAGGGTTATGGGCATTTAGGGAAAGTGGAATACTACCCTCGAAGTTGAAATAGGGATTCGGTGGTCCTTTCGGTGGTGATGACATGCCATATTGATTAGCTTGATAATCCTAGTTGATTGAAGGAAGGATTGACCAAGTGGAGGTGTGGATAATGTTCTATTTGGTGGAGATGGAGACCTTTGTACTCTTATTCCTCTCCTTCCTCTTCCTTGGGATAACTACAAATACTCAAAGATGCCTTATTATCTTGATTTGGACTGATTTTGGATCATTATCATGTACTTGGGCCACAAGTTCGATGAAACCAGTTGAATTCTTACCCTAGGAGTCGTCATATGTGCTGCTACAAAGCCTCCAAAGGGTGGGGATTCACCAAGATGCACATCCAATATTGATAAACTTGGAACATTTAACTTCTTATCCCATCGGCATGCCAAAAATGTTACTACAAAATTATAACACCCCTAATTGTTTGTGATTTTTGTGTGAGGCAATCAATGTAAATCTGCATAACATGGGATTATCCTGTAGTATGGGACCTTACAAGTAGGATAATCCTCCGGAGAAATTCATCTTCTTCTCCTAACCTAGTCTGAACTTCTCCAAAATTTAGATAATGGAAAAAAAAACTAATCCTACCCTAATGCTTTCCAATGAGACAAGGATAAAATAATACATAAAAGTAAATCTACTCTAAGGGAAGGTGATGCACCAAGAAAGGGTGAGACAATCTAAGTGAGTGAAAAATAGGGGGTAAACAAAGTGGGAGAGGGTAGGTGGAGGCACCACAATCTAAAATAGTATTCAATTCCCTATATTCATGAAGTAAAACAAATTAAATATCGTGCAAAGAGGCAAACATGCACAATATACCTGTAAACATAATGGAAGGAAAATGATGTAATGTCACACAATCTAGGGAAAAAATAGCCACAAAACATGAATTTAATTGCTAAAAACATGCACAATCCATTATGATATAGGAAAAAGGCACGAATTATTTACAAAATGCACAAATTTGAGGCCTTTAGGTCACAACAGATCTAAAACAATTTTGACAGAGTTCCTTTGCAAAATAGAATGAATCTCCTCAAAATGAGGCTGATTTTACAATATATAGGAAATGTAGGTCACCAACTGGTAGGATGCATTAAATAGCTATGGGAAGCCATATAATTTAGTACCTTTCTTACATGAGAAGTCATTGGTTTTATACTTCATTAAATATGGTTGTTGAGATATCATTCACCCACCTACCTTTTCCTAGCCCATAAATCGTCCATCTTGTGGGTCATCCAACCATGTTGGGTTGGATGACATCCAACCATATGGGCCATACAAACCCCTTTGAGAAAACAATTGGTCGGCTTGTGAGCTCTCCTCTATGTCTAGGTTGGATGGCCATGTCTAACCACGAACCGTATAAAACATGAGTGGGTCATCCAACATGGGGGTTGGATGACGTATAACTTCATGGTCGTACATGATTCTAGTCACCGACCAACCTCGAGTTGCCATCTTTGAACTATGGGACATCCAACTTGGGAGGTTGGATGGTCATCTATCTCTTCCCGTATGACATGCTACCGAGCAAACGATCCATCTAACCCTTTTCATCTAACTCCTTTGTACACTTTGTTGAATCATTCATCCATGAGATCATCACCACGCTGCCATGATAGTCATCTAACCAACCCCGCCAACTAACCTATGTGTCCATCTCAACTGACCAACCTAGGCGACACACCCATTTGACCAACTTGGCCATACAATGCTCCACCCATTCAACCTAGACGTCTAACCATGTGCTATCTAACATTTTCTATACATAACATCACCGATCAACCCTTGACCATCCAACCTATTGGAATTTTCCAATTTCACAATGAGCCCAACCAATAACTCAAACATTCACCGGGCGTGACCGAGCCAAAACACGGGTTATCTTTATCTTCTGACTGGAGCTGAATTTGGCATCCATTTGCACATCCCTGAATTTGAATAGATAAGTCCATTTATATTGTTTTATCCAGATTAACCCAGGGGGTGTGAATTTGGGGTAACAGTAACCATAGACCTTTTCAAATAGAGACTATAAGACAAACTTAGATATCAACAATAGTGACTCAAAATTCATGGATAGATAAATTCACATACCTAATCACTCTTAAAGTGTCCCAAATTCCTAACCTTCTCATCTTCTCATGTTTAGAAGAGTGGATGATAGATAGAAACATGTGATGTTCTTAATTATTTGCATCTTGAACCAAAGAAAATATGCTCCCTTGACTTGATTTGGGCTTAAGGAACTTCTTTCTCATCTTGATTGAGCTAGACTTTTCCTTAGAAACTTCCATATGATTAGTCTTCTTACTTAGATCCTATGATATTACAACATCCTTCTTAACTTGACCTCCTTTTTTTTGAATGTTTCTTAGAATCGACCATATAATTAACCTCCTCTTACTTGATAGGCTTTCTATGTGACTTGACCTCCGATTACCTATTTTGAGAAAAGATGACTATAAAAATGATTAAAACTAAGGTGATACACCAAATTTGTGTGAGGGCTTTGACTGAGTATATGCACAACTGATCTGTGAAGGATTCTTGATGCACAAACCAATAGTTTTTCTATAGAATATCTAAGGGAAAAACACTTGATTGTACTGAGGGAGGATCACAACAGTACTAATAAGTTAACATGCACATTAAAAATTAAGCAAAAAGGACTAAAATTTGCAGCAGGGTAAGGTGGTTGATCAGGGAATTTGCATTCACAAGATTAATATAACATACACAAGACTACAAAATAACTTGGAAAGGCAGAAAACACTTCACACTCAGAGGGAAAACTGGAAAAATTTGCTTCAGTACTCATATATCCAAAAGTCCTCCAAGAAGAATCCCTTGTGCTTTGCAAAGGCACACAATATATAGAAAAATAAATTTCACCCCCTTCCTAAAAATAGCCTAAGGCTTGTACTCACCCATGCATCCTAATTTTATCCTTTATTTAATAATAAATAAAGGGATAAAATAATACAAACTAGAGCATGCGTTAAAAATAGGCATTAATGGCCTTAAATACAATACAGTCAAACTGAAGTTGACTGTTCTATTTTTAAGAAAAGAATGGGTGAATAATTTGCTAATAATAAAATTTGCTTGCTAGGCAAGTCTCCCTCCATGAGCATGCAAATTCATCTTCTTCTCTTTTTGTCTTCTTGTGAAGCATGCAAAAATACAACTCTCTGTTTGTGAGCAAATAATTACAATACTTGCAATATTTGCAAAAATAATTCATCCACTGTGGGGACCACTAGGAGCACATGTGTAATCATAATCAACTCTTATTTTCTGGAAAAATAAGGTAATAAGTCTTCAAAAGGTTTCTTGCATCTGATGTTGACCTCTGCTTTATTCTTGTGATCACATGAAAAATGCACTCCAATTCATGTACAATCTATCACCATCCGTGGGGGCCACTTGTGGTTGTGAACTCTTGTCTTCATTGGGTTGGCCACCTTGTGGACTTAGCATATTAACATGGTTCTTGATATGAATGATGGGGGACCACCTTTGATAACATACATGGCTCTTATAATATTCGACCACTTTTGACTATTGTTTCTTTTTCGGCTTTTGTATTTGAAAGGACCCAATGATTATACCTAAAAGACTCACCTTTTCGGTGATCATTTGCATGTATGGTCGGATTTTTGCATTTTATTCAAGTTGGACTATGATTTTAGACTTATAAAAGTCATGGCAATGATTATTTGTTTGGTGACATGGGGCTGGCCCCTTCCCCATGGTGACTCACCCCTCCATGCATTTTGTCGGTGGCAATTTGACCTGTGTTGAGTTTTCTTTGATATTGATGATGGAAACTGGGCCGTTGGTCTTGATCTTCGTTGATCTCTGTACCTATGAATTCGATGTCGTTGATCGATCCTTTACCCATGATTAGGGTTTAGGATTTGCATTTAAAATGGTCGGTGGGGACTAACTGTGGTTGGTTGCTTTGAATTCGGTGAATGATCACCGGCCATTGATCTTCATACTTGGCTGTGTCTTGATCATTGATGATTGATCATTGGTTAGGGTTTGTTGACTCCACTCTCGAGTTGGCTGTAGTTAAGTTGATTTGAGCCATTTGTGACCATTACATTTGATCTTTTGCTCTTGGGCGGGAAGCCTTGGAAAAATTTTTTGAATTTTTTTCATGGTTGATCACTTGAGCTTGAGCTCATTTCTTTTTATCTTTGGCTTTTGCATCTTTGATGGGTTTTGATTTTGTGTTTTGATTTCTTTGATTTCTTACCTTTTGTTTTGAATTTTTGGACATATGGCCACCATTTTTCTTTGAAGCTCTTTCATTTTTAGCTTCATTTTTGAGCATTGCATTTGCTTTTCTTTGTTCTTATTTTTTGAGCTCTCTTTAGAGGTGATTTTGGATGCTACCTTATTATTGATGTCTTTGGAGCTCGATTTTTCTCATTCTTTGGTTCTTTTTTTTTCTCTTATATGTTTGTAGCACCATTCACATAAGGTAAGGACTTTTGAATGATATTCTTTTTTCTTTTTTGCACAAAATGTTTTGCATTTGATTCTTATTGCTTTTTTGAGTTCCTTTTCATGATTTTGAGTTGAAACCCGTGTTGTTGTTTGCTCTTTTCTTTATTTGAAACTTGATGATTTCTTAGGGTTGTTTATATGGTCTCTAGACAATATATTTCCTATCATTTCATTTTTTCATGATTTCCACTTCAATACCATTATTTTTTTTCTAAGTTGAACACAAAAACTCAATAATATTTCAAAGAAACTTAGGTTTTTTTCATAGCCATTAGCTTGGATTCTTCATTCTGTGATTTCGTGGATCGATTTGTTGAGTTTGTTTTGAACTTTGAATGAATTCTTTTTGAATGGCCTCTTTTTTATTTTGATTTTTTATAACTTTTAATGGGTATTAATCATTTTTATTCAATTGAAAAGTATCGATTTTTTTCAAGGAATTTTAACCTAGGTAGTTGTATTTTCTTATTTGTGCATATTCTTCCTTTCATTCCAGATCTGAATGTTTTTTCGATTTGGGTATTCTTATCTCACTTTGTAGAGGGTTGTATATTTTCCTCATTTTCTTATATCGTGAGTTTAAGTAATTTTTTTTACGCATCTTTTCGGCCTTCTCTTCTTTGAGAATCATGAGCTTTGTCAATTTATTATTTTCTTGAGTGGGAGGATTGTGGATGTTTTCCATCATTTTATAGAACTTTGAAACTATATTATCCTTTGACCCATGTGAGTCTTTTAATTGAAAAATTTCATCACTTTGTTTTTGAGATTCTTTTCTCTCTAATTTGAGTTCATGTAAACCTAACTTTTTTAAGGTAAATCTCTGATTCCATCAATTTCATGATAGCTTAGAGTTAAATATTTTGTGTTTGACTTTACTTCTGAAAGATCTCTGGGTAGATGTAGACTTTAGTTTCATCCCTCCTCTAATAGTTTTGTTTCATTATGAACGCCATTGTTGAAATCTGAAACTCAACCACTATGTGTATCAGTTTGCTTCTCTGTAAAATAGGTTTTGTATATTATTTTAGGTCTGTTATGAAATTCTTGGCTTGATTTTTGTATTCTGGAAAATCAATTCTATTGTAATTCATTGTTCAGGATCAACTTGATCCTTTGAGAATTATGTAGCACTCCTTTGAGCATACTACTTTAATCCTTTTCCAATCTGAGATCACTTGAAAACTGAAATTTCTTCTAAGATGAGTGTTTGAATGAAATTGGTTTCTCGTTATTATTGAAAATTTCATCTTAAAATAATAGTTGTAATCCATTAATCATTTTGAGAGTAGAAATGAACTTTTGTATTGGCTAATAGCCCCATTTTACACCAATGATAACCTGTTGAAAAGTTGTATATTTATAGTGATGTACTCTTTCTTTTGTGAATGAAATCCACTGCATTTAGAAATTCAGAACAATCTCATTTCATTATGAGATTTAGAGCATCTCTAAAATTGATCTCTTTCATACTTTTGAAGTTGTAGTTCCATTTCTTTTCTGTGATTATTTTCCTTGCATAAATAGTTGTACTTCCTTGATATGGCAGCATATTTGTAATTCATACTTCCTTTATTTGAAAACTGGAATTCATAGAAAGGATGTACTTTGTAGAATTACTTCAAATTTCATGTTATTCAGCTTTTTAAGTTATAGTGAATCCTTTTACTTCATTATATATTATATTTCCTTTTCATTACACTTATATATATGTATTACGACTACGATATGTATGCTGAAAAATCTGAAATGTTGATTTTATAAGGTGAAGCCCTGGCAAAATTTTTTTTAGAATCTTTTCTTTAATGCATTTTTAGAAATAGTAGTTATATATTCTGATCCAGGATATAGAAAGTAACACTTTTCATGTGAATTGATATAGCAATTGAGAACTGAAAACATGATAGTTGTTTCTCTTGATCATGTAATGCTTTTCTGCTTTCTGTATCACTTATTTGATTTGCATAGTTCTTTTAAAGCATGTAGTAATTGAAACAACATGATGAAAAGTTGTAAATGTCCATTTTACATGGTGAAAGCCCTGTCAAAATTTTCCCAGAATCTTCTCTCTCATCCTATTTCAGTTGTAATCCTTTTTACTTTTAGCTTCAACTTCTTGAAATCTGATTCTCCCTCTTCTTTGCAAACTGAAAAATGTACTTCTATCTTCCATTCTCTCTTTTGAGCTCTAACCTCTTCCATTTGCAGAATGTTTGCTTGAACTTTGAGTTGCACTCTTCCTTCTTCTTAGCATGTACTTATGACTTATTTATTTCTCTCTTTGGCTCAACCTATACCTACACACACTTAGGAAAACAGTTAGGAAATATTTAGGCTTTTGGCCTCTCTTATGTCCATGTTTTCTTCTTTCTTTTACTTTCTTCTTTCTGAGTGAAAAAAAACATGCATGCAGTTTTCCTTCAAGTAGAATACATCTCTTGCTTAGGGAAGATTCATATGCATGAAGTAGGATAGTGTAGGAATATGGATTAACCCTGAGCTCTTTATTGATGATTTCCTTATTTTTTTTTTTTTAGGTACCATGCCTTGAGGATGAAAGGAGCTGGCAAGGAGATGCTCTACACAATAAAAAGAATATACAAGGCAATGATGGGTTCACCCTCATACTCCTTTTCTTTCTCTTTCATGCATGTGTATCTTTCTTTTCAGTAGTTGTACTTTACTTTTCAGTTACATCCCATGGCTTGTGTGGGAAACATTTGACTCTCCTTGTGAATAAAGCATTGAATTCTATAAATGAGTTGTATATCTCTTTCTACATTTCTACTTTCTATATGGATTGTATAATGAACTAAACAACTCAGTAACATAATTGAATGTCTTAATCATGAAGGAAAGAACATTGAATAGAACTTGTAACATTCAGTAATGAACTCTGATTTTTATGATCTGCACTTATGTTTGTTGTTCCAAAACTTTACACTTCACCTACTCTGCAATTGGATGTCCTCATCAAGACAACATAACTATCCTTCGGGGCTTGTGTTCTTTTGTTGAGGATGGTCATGAAATTATAGACTATGTGATCTGTTACATTTTGTAACAACACACATAGTTGTAGATTTCATGTAATCTTTTAAATAAATCAGCAATAATGACATAATCTGATGTGATCTCCCCTAGCTTAGGTATACTTCACCAATGCTATCCATCGTAACAAAGTTTTGAGTTGCCCATTTTTGCACAAGTGCAAAAATTGTCAACATTTCTGTGATCCTGCGGGAAAGCTACCTACTAGCTTATATACCAGTGCCTTGCTCTTGTCCATTGGGCATGGAGTCCAAACATGTAACAAAATTTTCCTTTTTTAAAAGGTCCAACCCTTCCAAAAACAAACTAAAGCTAGGAAAGGATCTAGTAAACTAGATCACATGCATGAATGCACTTATTGAATTGAAAAATGATGCAATGTGTAGAAAATACACTTATTGAAGGGAAATCCTACTCTAACAATCACTATAAGATTTTCAATAATAGTGTTTGAGAAACATACCATTCACAGAATGGGAAGTTCCTCTCCATTCAACTTCAAAAGCTAAAAAGTGTTGTGTTCCTTGCAAGCTGAAATCATGTAAGGACCACTCCAGAGTGTATCAAACTTTGAGTGTCTTCCTGGCTTTGCACGATCAACATCCCACTTTAACACAATATCTCCTTCATTGAAGACTCTAAATTTGGCTTTCTTGTCAAAAGTCTTCTTGATTTGTTTCTTGATTCTTTTCCATATTTAAATGAGCTTGATCTCTCAGCTCTTGTAATTCCATTAACTCTACATAACAAACCTGCAATGGTTCATTCTCAAGTAGCTCCATTTGATGCAACAAATCTAATGTGGGTAACTCAACTAAAATAGGCATTCTTGCTTCTTTTCCATACACAAGTTTGTATGGTGAATTGCCAACTGATCTTTTAGGAGTCACTCTGTCAGCCCAAAGTGTGAATTCAACATCAGATGCCAAGCTCTTTGATTATCTTTGAGTGTTCTTCTGATGATTCTTAACAGATTCTTGTTAGTACTTTTAGCTAAGCCATTACCTTGTGGGTAATAATTAGATGAAGAACTTAGATATATTCCATGTTTGACAGCCCAATCTATTATCTTTGCACCAAGGAATGCTAAAGCATTATCTGATATGATAGTTGTTGGAACACCAAATCTACAAACTATTCCTTCATAAAAGGATAGTATCGAAGCTTCATTAGCATCTTTCAAGGCTATTGCTTTAGTCCATCATGTAAAATAATCTGTAGCAGTTAAGATCCACTTATGTCCTTGTGATGAAGGTGGGTTTATCATGCCAATAAAATCAAGACCCCACTGCATAAAAGGTTGATCAAGATGAAATAGGCTGCAAAGGCAATGAAGCAAGACGTTCTTTTCCAACAAAGAAAGCACATTTCTTACACTTTCTAATCCATTCAAAATAGTCTTTGAATATGCTAGGCCAATAGTAACCTACTTTCATAATTTTTAAAGTTGTAGTACGTGTTGAGAAGTGACCTCCTGCACAGGTCCTTCATGGAATTCTGATAATATTTTCTAATTTTATCATAATCAACACATCATGTAGCAAGATCCCATTTATATCCCTTTTGAACAACACACCATCAACGAAAAAAGATAAGGAATAGCTTGTAATCTAAAATATCTTCATTTATTCTTATCCATACCTTCCGGATAGGTGCCATGTTGTAAGTAGTTAACCAAATCAGTCATCCACCTTGATTCTTGGATCTCTCGAGCAAGTTCAGGTTGCTGATTTTCTAGTTGGACCATGATATTTGATTGCTGATACGTAATTTCAGCATGTTGTTCTGAATCTTTGGGTTCTACAGCTTGTTGTTTTTCCATATCAGCAATTAGATGTTCACATAAACCTTTACCTCAAACCATCTTAGCAACCCGGATATCAACATCATATTCCATAACCTTCGTTATCCAGCCTGCTCTTTTCTCATTCAATTCTTTATTTAAAAGGAAAGCTTTCACACTTGGATGAGAAACAAGAACATGAATTTTATTGTTTGAAAGCATGTACTTAAAATTCTTTAGTCCTCTACTACTTGAAAGTACTTGTTTTTCAAGAAATGTGTACCTTGTTTCGTAATCATGCAAACTCTGTCCAAAGAAAGCAATTGGCTGCTCAATATTTTCATCATTAACCTGAGTCAAAATAGCTGAGATTGTTTCAGCTCCTGCAAGTGCATACATTGTAAAATCTTTATCAAAATTTGGATTTGCAAGAGTAGGAGCCTGAGAGATAGCTGATTTTATTGCTTCAAAACCTTCCCTTCCTTCACTTGGTCCAAGAGAAAGTTTTCTCTTTCTTTAACATAGTTGTTAATGGTTTAACCAATGCTTTGTGAAATCTGGAACAAATCTTCTAACAAAGTTGATTTTTCCAAGAAAACTTTGCAATGCCTTCTTATGATGAGGTAATGATAGTTGTGATATAGCTTTGATTCTGAAAGGATCAATTGCTAAACCTTGCTTAGAAACAATATGGCCAAGTAATTTACCTTGATGTACTTGAAAAGATCACTTCTTGGGATTCAAAGATATTCCAAACTACCTACATAGTTGAAAAGTCTACCTTAAATGCATTAGATGTTCTTCAGAATCTTTTGAAAATATAGTCACATCATCTAAATAGACAAGGATGCATTTATTTAATAAGCTCGTGAAAATCCATGTCCATTGCACATTGAAATGTTGCACCGGCATTTGAAAGACCAAAAGGCATTCTTTTGTAAGCATAGGTACCCCACTTGGTGGTAAAAGTTGTTTTGTATCTATCTTCTTCTCGGACTAAAATCTGATTATAGCCACTTTGTAACCATCTAGAAGAGATAGTCTATCTGAACCTGAGACTGTTCTCAAAATTTGATCCATATTCGGAAGTGGGTAATGATCTTTTAATGAAGCTTTATTAAGATCTCTAAAATCTACACATAGTCTGATTTCACCGTTCTTCTTCCTAACAGGAACAAGATTGGCTACCCAACTTGAATGCTTAACTGGAAAGATAATACCTGATTCAATCAATTTAGATAATTCTTTCCTCATCAGAGGTTCTATTTTTGGATTTACAGGCCTCTGTTTCTATCTTACAGGCTTAGCATTTGGATGTAACTCGATAGTATGTTGTGCTAAACTAGGATCAAACCCTTTCAGGTCTTGGTATTTCCAAGAAAAGACATCCTTAAACTCTTTGCAAAGATTAATAAATGACTACTTTTTTGGTTAAGGAACATACCTTTCCAAGAAGTAAATTTTTCCCTTCATCAATTGAAATCTCTTCATAGTTATCAACATGCATTGATGACAGCTTAGTTTTATCTTTTCTTAACTGATCATCAGTACTGAAGATGTCTTCCAAAGTGACAAGACCTCGAGGAAATTTATTTGTCTTTAGTTGAACAATCTGATCACCATATAAATGTTGTAACTTATCTTGATTTACTATAAAAAATTCAGCTTCTTCTGCAAAAAAACCTATAGATTTGATCATCACTTTCAAAAACTTGCCAATTTGATTCATTATCAGGTATAGAAGGCCTGACAATTAGCTTAATATGAGGCTGAATTTTTTGTTTTCCATCTGTTCCAGCACTTTGAAACTAGCACCAACTACTGCAAGTCTATCTGCATGCTTGTTTTCAGCTCTGGGAATAGACTAATATTAATAGCTTCAAAATCTTCCATTAAGTCTGAAACTCTATGTCTGTAAGACTTCATTAGTGGATTCTTACAAACATTGAAGTTTTTACTTGATTGATAACTAACTCAGAATCACCAAAGATTTGTAATGTGTTGATACCTCTCTTTCTAGCCCAAAGTAAGCCATGAATTAATGCTTCATATTCAGCTACATTACAAGTGCATGTAAATTGGAGACTCAAAGCTGAGAAATACCTTTCATTTGTCAGGAAGTGAGCATCAAACCTGCTCCTTGTCCTTTCTTGTTCTTAGCTCCATCAAAATGAAGCTTCCAAATCCCTTCTGCTGAATTTTCTATTTTAGACAACAAGGGAAGTGGTGTATTTTCTTCATGCATACAATACACACCAAAAATATGTTCTTCAACTTCCTTAAAAGGATCATGAGCATGTTCTTCAACTATCTTTTCATCCATAAACATGTTAGAAACACCATCTAATGCTGAAACTTGAGCTACATCATCAAAATCAGATTGCTCTAAAGTTGAGTAATTAGCTACTGCATTTGGAGAATGAGGCTCAATATGGAATCTAGCCAATGGTTCTGAATTGATAGTAACCTTAGTTCCATAACATGTAGTAAAAAATAAGGACCAATCTCGAAGAGAGATAACCTCCTATTTTCACTGTGAAATCTCTAGATAAGCACAAGGCAAAGTATGGAGGTAGATCCACAATAGTAACATCTTGCAGAATAGAAACATTTGGGCAAGCATGTAATGTTACCTCCAAATTTTTATTATACCAACCATATTAGTTGCAGTTCCATCAAGTTGTAAGACACTCCTTTCTGTAGGCTCATACTACAAGCCTAATTTTTCTGCAATCACTTTTGGCATAACTGTGCTACTTGCACCACTATCCACCATGCAATTATGAACTAAATGTTCTCCAATAATCAGTGATAAATAAAATGGTGGTGGTTTCTTAATGTCATGAGCATTCAAGAACTTTCTAACCATCCACTTAACTTCTTTAATATGGTCTTGCTCAAACATTCCAAGGACCATGTCTATTTTCTGAACTTCCTTTTCTATTGTATTTGAAGAAATCTGTAGCTTAGCTAGTTCATGAGAAAGTAAATCTTGTTGTCCAGGAATACTTAGAGCATCCCACATTGAGATGTTAACATTATGCTTTTTCATTACATCAACAATGTTAAAAGAAGCAACTGTCTTAGAGACAAATCAACTATTTTAGAGTAGGCCTTAGCAAAAATGATTCTACTTCACTTTGCCTTGGATATCTGAGGTATAAATAGTCTTCTTGGATCAGGTTGTAGCTGTCTTTGATGACTTTTATCAACTGGGACACTTGCTGATTTTTGAGGAACAACAGGGTTGTTAGTTGACTTTGGAGTAGATGTTGTCTTGTCAGTGATAGTAGGCAGGATAGGCCTATTTTGTTGCTTTTGATTTTCAGCAGCCCTCCCTTGAGCCCTAGTAGTGACTGCAATGAAATCCTCCTCATTAAAACTGACTAAATTCTATTCAGGTGCTTTCTAACATGAGTTTCTTGCTTCCCACCCTCCATTTGAGGCATAAACAATGTTTTAGATTGAGGTTGTGCAACAAGATTCAGATTCAGAAAAGCATTTGGGCAAGTTACGTAGCTGAATGAGGTTGATTGCAAGGTTGACACCACTCTTTTGTAGCCATATTAACTAGAACTAAAGCATTAGAAGAACTAGGAGCCTTTGGGTCAAACTGCCTTTGCTGGTAAGGCTACCTATAATTCTTGATTCTGTTGATAGGGCTTCCTATTTTGTTGATTCTATTGGTAGGGCTGATAAGGAGCCTAGTAGGGTCTACTAGGTAATGTAATTTTGTTCTCAATTGAAGTCAATTTATTTCCCATAGTCTACAAAGCTTTGAATACATCATCTGATGGAGCTACAATAATGGGCTCTATGATTGTAATAGGCTGAGGAATAGGTGCTAAATCTACCAAAAAAGGCATTGATGGCCTTGGCACCAATTTTCCAGCTTGAATAAGACTATTTTCAGCTCGGATAGCAATATCATAAGCTTGTTGGGAGTGTCTCTCCACCCATTGACTGAATCATAGTTGAGATATCACTGTTTAATGCTCTAAGATAATAAAGGAAAGCATGATCAACTTGAGGCTTGACACTTGCTGGAATTCTCTCCCAAGTTCTAGAAAAAATGGATATTGAAACTAGACATAAATTCATTGGGAGCTCTTTTAATAGTAGATAATTGTTCAATGAGAGACAAATGATCTGAATTATCTTGGAACTATTTCAACAATTTTTCACCTAAAATATCCCAAGTTCTTATGCTTCCAATTTCTAGGTTTCTATACCATTGCAAGGCTTGCCCTTTAAAAGATGCAGCTAAAAGTCTTAGAGCTACGTCTTCATGAGTGATATTATGGACTACATAGGGCTGCAACATCTTTGATATGTTCAGTTGGTGTAACTTGATTTTCACCCATGAATGATGGAAAAATTTTCATGGCAGTGTTGGGAATATCATGATAAACTAGAATTACTAATGGGCTGCCATTAGTAAAGGGCACAAAATTCTGGGTGGTTGAAGGGCCATTGGAAAAACTGGGATATTGATAGAAAAATTGACACGTGGTGAAGGAATATTAGGAGGAGGGTTACCAAAACCAGGTCTATTATAAGGCAAAGTATTACCAACTCTTCTCCTTCTAGAATTCAAAGGTAAAGAAACAAAATCAGAAGGAATTCCTCTTACCGATGATCTTGTAGTCACTTTAGGCATGGAACATGCTGCAATACTAGTCTGAAATCAGCTTTACGGAGTCACCAAAAGATCATAAAATCTTTAGAATAAATTAGCTGCAGTTTTCTCCCGAAAGTGACTTTTAATTTGTTAAATCTATTGTAATCTCTGTATAGATCTGTTGTAGATCTGAAACTTGCATGCAGATCTGATTCGTTGTCCCACCGGCATGCCAAAAAAACTTGTTATCTCTCAAAAGTGCACCCTATAGAGAGATGGTTGCTAGGTTTTCTAAGCTTGCACAAATGATCTCTCTCTTTCGTAGATACAATGGAAACACCTCAGGTCTGTGGGTATACCTATTTCGAGGTGAGTCTCGGTATCAAGGCCGGTTCCTTATTGGTGTATCCTAAACTACTTTCTAGGAGTTTGAGAGTAAAAGATGACTGTAAAAAATGATTAAAACTAAGGTGATACACCAAATTTGTGTGAGGGCTTTGACTGAGTATATGCACAACTGATCTGTGAAGGATTCTTGATGCACAAACCAATAGTTTTTTTGTAGAATATCTAAGGGCAAAACACTTGATTGTACTGAGGGAGGATCACAACAGTACTAATAAGTTAACATGCACATTAAAAATTAAGCAGAAAGGACTAAAATTTGTAGCAGGGTAAGGTGGTTGATCAGGGAATTTGCATTCACAAGATTAATATAACATACACAAGACTACAAAATAACTTGGAAAGGTAGAAAACACTTCACACTCAGAGGGAAAAACTGGAAAAATTTTCTTCAGTACTCATATATCCAAAAGTCCTCTAGAAGAATCCCTGTGCTTTGCAAAGGCACACAATATATAGCAAAATAAATTTCACCCCCTTCCTAAAAATAGCCTAAGGCTTGTACTCACCCATGCATCCTAATTTTATCCTTTATTTAATAATAAATAAAGGGATAAAATAATACAAACTAGAGCATGCAGTTAAAAATAGGCATTAATAGCCTTAAATACAATACAGTCAAACTGAAGTTGATTGTTCTATTTTTAAGAAAAGAATGGGTGAATAATTTTCTAATAATAAAATTGCTTGCTAGGCAAGTCTCCTCCATGAGCATGCAAATTTGTCTTCTTCTCTTGTTTTGTCTTCTTGTGAAGCATGCAAAAATACAACTCTCTGTTTGTGAGCAAAATAATTACAATACTTGCAATATTTGCAAAAATAATTCATCCACTATGGGGACCACTAGGAGCACATGTGTAATCATAATCAACTCTTATTTTCTGGAAAAATAAGGTAATAAGTCTTCAAAAGGTTTCTTGCATCTGATGTTGACCTCTGCTCTATTCTTGTGATCACATGAAAAATGCACTCCAATTCATGTACAATCTATCACCATCCATGGGGGCCACTTGTGGTTGTGAACTCTTGTCTTCATTGGGTTGGCCACCTTTGTGGACTTAGCATATTAACATGGTTCTTGATATGAGATGAGGGGACCACCTTTGATAACATACATGGCTCTTATAATATTCGGCCACTTTTGACTATTGTTTCTTTGTCGGCTTTTGTATTTGAAAGGACCCAATGATTATACCTAAAAGACTCACCTTTTCGGTGATCATGCCAGAATGTATGGTCGGATTTGCATTTTATTCAAGTTGACTATGATTTTAGACTTATAAAAGTCATGGAAATGATTATTTGTTTGGTGACATGGGGCTGGCCCCTTCCCCATGGTGACTCACCCCTCCATGCATTTTGTCGCTCTATGGAATTTGACTAACTGTTGAGTTTTTTTAACTTTGATATTGATGATGTTGAAATGGGCCGTTGATCTCTGATCTCTGTACCTTTGAATTTGATGTCATCGATCTCTTACCCATGATTAGGGTTTAGGCTTTGCATTTAAAATGGTCGGTGGGGACTAACTGTGGTTATTGCTTTGAATTCGGTGATGATCATCGACCATTGATCTTCATGTACCTGGTTGTTTTTCTCATCGATGATTGATTGATCATTGGTTAGGGTTTGTTGACTCCACTCTTGAGCTAGATTGGTATGTAGTTAAGTTGATTCAAGCCATTTGTGACCATTACATTTGATCTTTTAGCTCTTTCTCGAGGGTGAAGCCTGGAAAAATTTTTGGCATCCATGTTTGATCATGGTTGATCATTTTTTATGCTCAAAATCTCGGGATTTCTTTTTTTTCTCTTTTGGCCATTGCATGGTTTGATTGATTTTTGATCCTTGATCCATTTGATTTCTTTTTTGTGAAAATTTGCCACCCTTTTTTTCATGAAGCTTGAGCTTTGATCTTTTATGAATTTTTTTTTCTTTTGAAGCTTGATTTTTCTTTTTTGCATTTTTTTCTTGTTCTTATTTCTTCAGATCTCAAGAGAGGTGATTTTGGATGCTACCACCATTATTGAAATGTCTTTGGAGCTTAGGCTTTTGTCATTCTTTGGTCACCTCTCCTGTTATGGTTCGTAGCACCATTCATGTAAGGTAAGGACTTCGGTATCTCTATTTGTCTTTGGCCACCAAAGCTTTGCATTTGATTCTCGGTGCTTTTTTGAGTTCCTTGATGATTTCGAGTTGAAACCCGTGTTGGTTTGTTGTTCTTTTCTAAAAACTTGATGATTTCTTAGGGTTGTTTGTATGGTCTCTAGAGAATATATTTCCTAGTCATTTCTTTGTAATTTCCACTTTGAATACCCATATCAATTTTCTGAGTTGAACACAAAAACTCAATAATATTTCAAAGCAACTAAGGCTTTCATAGCCATTAGCTTTCATTAGCTTTCTTTATGTGATTTCATTAGCTCGGTTTTTCAATTTTTGTTCTTTTTTCTAATGCATTCTCTAGAATGGCCTTTATTTACTTTCTATCTCTTTTATAACAACCCAAAATGGGTATTAATCATTCGATTGAAAAGTATCATATTTTTTTTTAACTTGGGTAGTTGTATTTTCTGATTTGTGCATATTCTTCCTTTCATTCAAATTTGAATGTTTTTTTCAATTTGGGTATTCTTATCTCATTGTAGAGGGTTGTATATTTTCCTCATTTTCCTGTATCAACCATTAAGTAATTTTCTTTTCCATCTTTCGATTCTGAGTCTTTGAGAATCTGTAGCTCCTTTATGATTTTTCTGAGTGGGAGGATTGTGGATGTTTTCCATCATTTTATAGACTTCAAGCTTGGAACTATATTATCCTTTGACCCATGTGAGTCTCTGTGAATGTGAACACTTTGTTTTTGAGGTTCTTTTCTCTGCCTTGAGTTCCTGTAACCCTACTTTTAAGGTAAATCTCTGATTCCATCAATTTCATGATAGCTTAGAGTTAAATATTTTGTGTTTGACTTTACTTCTGAAAGATCTCTCTAGGTAGATGTAGACTTTAGTTTCATCCTCCTCTGATAGTTTTGTTTCATTATGAATGCCATTGTTGAAATCTAAAACTCAGCCACTATGTGTATCAGTTTGCTTCTCTGTAAAAAAGGGTTTTGTATATTATTTCAGTCTATCTAAAATTCTTGGCTTGATTTTTGTATTCTAGAAAATCAATTCTGTTGTAATTCATTGTTCAGGATCAACTTGATCCTTTGAGAATTATGTAGCACTCCTTTGAGCATACTACTTTAATCCTTTTCCAATCTGAGATCACTTGAAAACTGAAATTCCTTCTGAGATGAGTGTTTGAATGAAATTGGTTTCTCATTATTATTGGAATCTTTCATCTCAAAATAATAGTTGTAATCCATTAATCATTTTGAGAGCAGAAATGAAATTTTGTACTGGCTAATAGCCCCATTTTAACACCAATGATAACCTGTTGAAAAGTTGTATGTTTATAGTGATGTACTCTTTCTTTTGTGAATGAAATCCACTTGCATTTAGAAATTTCAGAACAATCTCATTTCATTATGAGATTTAGAGCATCTCTTGAAATTGATCTCTTTCATACTTTTGAAGTTGTAGTTCCATTTCTTTTCTGTGATTCTTTTCCTTGCATAAATAGTTGTACTTCTTTGATATGGCAACATATCTGTAATTCATACTTCCTTTATTTGAAAATTGGAATTCATAGAAAGGATGTACTTTGTAGAATTACTTCAAATTTCATGTTATTCAGTTGTTAAGTTATAGTGAATGCTCCAAGTTTTAAAATTATAGAGTGAATCCTTTTTTTCATTATTATATATATATTTTCCTTTCATTACAACTCTTGATATGTATGCTGAAAAAAATCTGAAATGTTGATTTTATAAGGTGAAGCCTGTCAAAAATTTTTTCAAAATCTTTTCTTTAATGCATTTTCAGAAATAGTAGTTATATATTCTGATCCAGGATAGAAAGTAACACTTTTCATGCTGAACTGATATAGCAATTGAGAACTAAAAACATGATAGTTGTTTCTCTTGATCATGTAATGCTTTTCTACTTTCTGTATCACTTATTTGATTTGCATAGTTCTTTTAAAGCATGTAGTAATTGAAACAACATGATGAAAAGTTGTAAATGTCCATTTTACATGGTGAAGCCCTGTCAAAATTTTCCCAGAATCTTCTCTCTCATCCTATTTCAGCTGTAATCCTTTTTTACTTTTAGCTTCAGCTTCTTGAAATCTGATTCTCCCTCTTCTTTGCAAACTAAAAATGTACTTCTATCTTCCATTCTCTCTTCTGAGCTCTAACCTCTTCCATTTGTAGAATGTTTTTGAACTTTGAGTTGCACTCTTCCTTCTTCTTAGCATGTACTTATGACTTATTTATTTCTCTCTTTGGCTACAACCTATACCTACACACTTAGGAAAATAGTTAGGAAATATTTAGGCTTTTTGGCCTCTCTTATGTCCATGTTTTCTTCTTTCTTTTACTTTCTTCTTTCTGAGTGAAAAACATGCATGCAGTTTGTCCTTCAAGTAGAATACATCTCCTACTTAGGGGAAGATTCATATGCATGAAGTAGGATAGTGTAGGAATATGGATTAACCCTGAGCTCTTTATTGATGATTTCCTTATTTTTTTTTAGGTACCATGCCTTGAGGATGAAAGAGTTGGCAAGGAGATGCTCTGCACAACGAAGAATATACAAGGCAATGATGGGTTAACCCTCATACTCCTTTTCTTTCTCTTTCATGCATGTGTATCTTTCTTTTTCGTAGTTGTACTTTACTTTTCAGTTACATCCCATGGCTTGTGTGGGAAACATTTGACTCTCCTTGTGAATAAAGCATTGAATTATGTAAATGAGTTGTATATCTCTTTCTGCATTTCTACTTTCTGTATGGATTGTATAATGAACTAAACAACTCAGTAACATAATTGAATGTCTTAATCATGAAGGAAAGAACATTGAATAGAACTTGTAACATTTAGTAATGAACTCTGATTTTTATGTGATCTGCACTTATGTTTGTTGTTCCAAAACTTTACACTTCCCATTTTTACACAAGTGTGCTAAATTGTCAACAACATGATCTTTGACATTTGAAAAAAAATAACACTCGATCTTTCTTCTTTGCTCATAAACACTAAAATTCCATCCATAATCCTTGGACCTATGACCATAATCAAAACATGAAAAGCATTCACCTTTTAAGAGACCTACATCATCCTTAAGAGACCTCCTCTTACAATCTATAACTTTGTGAACAAAATCATGACATATATAGAAATAAACATTAAATGAATAACCATACCTCATAGCATTATGTTGTATAACATGGTTAGACCTTCTTAAATCAATACTATTAGTCACCTTCTCGTATTATTTGGAACTTTTACTAGCTTCACTATCATTTTCCTTTTTCTTTCCCTTGAACCCTAGACCAATGTTATCGTTTATACCTCTTTGAATTTCTAAAATCCCATCAATATCTTTAGATATCTTCTCAAGCATCTCATACATCCTCAACCTACTAGATGTACTCTCCAAATATGATTCTAGGGATTTTAATTTTTCTTCATACCTGGAATAAGTGTGTTCTTTCTCCTTTATGGATTTAGAAATACTTTTCACTTGAAATTTCAAACCCCTGATGGCTTGATCATACTCTATCACCATATCCTCGATATGATCTTGTAAGAAATCAATCACTGACTTAGCTACTTCATTCCTCTTCCTTAATTATTCTTCAAAATTTGAAGACTTACCCATTACTTATGCTTTAAAGGATCTCCTTCAAGTTGTTAAACTTGATTCAAAAGGACCTTATCTGATACCAATTATTGGAAGGACAATGGAATAAGAGGGGGTGAATCAATCCTATAAATTCTTTATTTCATTTACCATTAATTGTATCATCCATTAACATCCATTCATTCACATACATTCGATGAAATCTTATTAAGTGTGCACAATACATTCAAACAACCATAACACTTGAGAAGAAGCAGTTAAAAACAATATATAAGTGGGTAAAAATCATGGGAAGAAAAAATACCAAAAATCTTCTTCTATTACATAAATCAAAGAGATTTAGTGAAACACCAACTTCACAAGGAACACCAACCCCTAGTTTAGTAGAGCACCAACCTCTAAACCCTTGATGATATTAATCACAAAAAGAGAATTAAATGAATATGAATCATAAAAATATTCTGATGAAGAGTGACCACTAAAATTATTTTGATACCACAACCGATAGTGATTGCAAATGTCAACTCCAAATTCCTTCAAACTATCATTCAAACATAGCTTTTTCAACTTGTTGTCTAGGTCTTCTTGGACTTGTATTTCCTTTAAACACTTGCCAAAATGCTATCAATTAGTATTAAAATTGAAATACATATTATAAGATCTCAAAACTTTACCTCATACCTAAAATTCAATTCTACATGGGTCGTATTTGTTCAAAAATGAACTCAAAGCACTAGCTTTATATGGTTTTATTCCTTAAAACATGAGAGAGGTTGGTACTAAGACTTTTACAACACCAATATAACTTAATTAAATCAAATTAAATTCATACAAACTTTCACATATGACCCATATAGGTCGTCCATGCCCAAAACCTCCATACAAGCATAAAATGCTCCAAAACCCCATCACTAGGATGAGTAAAATCTGCAAACCACAAAAACATGATTATAAAATCACTAAAAATCACCAAACATGTTTAATATGACATTTAAACATCACATATTGTTGTAATTTTACTTGTACCAATCAAATATTTCGTAACATGGGCCAAAAAGATCATGTCCTTCACTAAACAACTGTTTCCAGAACCCTATCATCACTTTTGGGCCTCAAGACTACTCAAAAACATCTCAAAAATAGAATGTGACAACTCTATGGAAACCTAAGGACCTATATATCACTTATATGCATTCTACACCTATTGAAACATCCATTTGAGTAAACCACAACAAATTTCCTTTTCATCAAATCAAACTACCCAAAACCATTTTGGTAACTCAACTAGATTGCACCATTTATGATACATTCAAGACCTCAAAATTCATTAAATAGGAAAAAAAAAACGTACCCATACATGTAATTTTCAGGTGATATCAAGGATCAAATCAATCATCTCATGCTTCAATCAACTCAATCTTTCATCCCGAAAGCGAGTCTTGTCCTAAAAACTAACTTAAATTCTTCTTCACAAATTGACCAAAAAGACACATAAAATAAACTCAAAAGGACACAAACCATATAAAAATGGAAATATGTATTAATATTATTTCCATAACATATTGTAAATCCTTCAATTCCAAGTGTGAGGCCTTCAACCAAGCCAATCTTTGCAAATTGCTTCTTAAGCCCTCGTTAGGACTCAAGAATTGGCCATGACCCCAACTTACTCGATCACAAAAAAATAAACTTCTGCACTAAAAAAACCATTTAAAAACCTTATAAATTATGTATAATAACTCAAAAAACTTCACAAAGAAATAAACACTCGTAATCATCACTTTACCTTATGAAGTCATTTGACATATTGTTAGAACAAACATCTTCTAGATTTGACCCTCAAAAAACAACTCATACAATATAAAAATATACATTTGATATACAAATGGAAATCTATCTAAACCAAATCACAACAAAAATTGAATGGGATCTTAACACATCCTGTAGCTCTATAATGCCAATTTTACCACAAGATGCTCCTAACTGCCCCAAAAACTAGTCTTCATAAATAGGAAAAATTTGAAATTTTTTTCTCAACCATGACCTTAAAATATCATGTAAATATATAAAAAACTCCATGGATAAAAATATTATCAATTTATTTTATACGTTCTTTGGGAAACTTCTCCTTAAAATGAAACTCTTCAGAAACAAGCCTTTTCAGTGGGGCCCACATATTATCACATGATCTAATATACCTTTATGGAAATTTGGAAGAGACTTATACAACATAAAATAATCACTTTTTAAAAATTAATCAAGAGATTCACAATATACCTCTTCTTTCTATTCAAGTCACTCCTAGCTAGGGTTTAACTAGGGTTTCAAACAACTTTACCTTCTTAATGCTTTTTCATAAAAACGTGATGATCAAACCACCTCATTATTTTTGTGAAATCTCCATAGATGACCTAAGAATATATTCAAAGATATCAAGTACCCATGTAAATTATATAATTCACAATGAGCATCAGAAGGTCCACATTTGCTTCAAAAACACACCGAAATATAGTTGGTTTAGCTAAAAGTTACATATCTTGAAATTCCCATTTCGAATGACCTGAAACTTGTAATTAAGAATCATAAAAAAATAGTATAACTTTCCACACTCACCATATTGCTAAAATATTCCTAAAATTATCTAGCCATTAATACTTACCTGTGTCAAACTACCTGTTCTCACCTGCTTGCTTCCCAAAAGACCCCAGATATGCATCATACCTTTGATTTATGACACTAAACTCATCATACACTTTAGGTACAATACCACCATACTTTTACCAAACTAAAAAATACTTATCAAATCCAAAAATCACATCTCCACTTCATTTTACATGCTCCAGGGCTAAGAATAAGTCTTAAATGACTTGAATCAACACCGAGAAACCATGTACAAACAATAATGACCTCATGGGGACTCATGTACACCTCTATCACACCTCATGGACCATGAATGACCTTATGAAAACCTTCAACCAACTTAGGAAATATCATACGATGACTATGCCTACTAAACCATGCACCATGAGATCTAAGAACTCACCAAACATGGACACTACCAATCAAACTTCATGTTTGACCATTGATTAACGCCTCATGGAGACTCATAATAAACCATAATACCCTTTTCCATCAATGGAAGTGACATCAATGACAACACATACATACAATGGCCAACGAAAACTATTACAACTAGGAAAGATATTGGCTTGAGATGGAAGGACTATTAGATAATCTAATAATTAAACACTTTGAATGGATACAAATCCTAATTAAGGTTGTTGAAAAATACATTCATTTATATAAATTTTTTGAAGGCCTTACAGAGTTAAAACCACTTTAATCATGTGAAGGAGGTATTTTTCCAACTAAATACCAATTTTGGCTCATTTGGATGGTCCATTTAGGTTTTAAAAAATAGTTAGTGAGCCAAAACCTAGGTAGAGACTGGTGCAGGATGCAAGAAAGAAAAATTCATAACTTGAGAAAATCATGGTTTCATGACCTCATTTTTCAAGAAAAATTTCGTATTTTCCATGATACAACTTATATCTTTAGATACCTAATATTTATCATGTATGAAGTTTTCCATACTATAAGATTTTCTTAAAATTGTGCTTGAAAATACCATGCTACAACTGTGTATGCATGAAAAAATAAAATATGTTGGCTCCTAGTTTTACACCCCAAAACTCAGCTAAAATTTAGAGAATGAACAATAAAAAGAATGATAGATTCTTGGAATATGTCATTTGTATCCATCCGGGGATGGATATAACATTCTTCCATGACTAAGTATTGAAAATGACTCGAGAGAACATACAGAGAGGAAGTGGATAACTCTTAGTGCTTTTGGCTATACCTAAACCATTGAGAGGACCCAAATGGTAGCTTGAGGGGAGAGGGATATTATGTTTCAATCTCCTAAAGTTATTTGTAAATCAATATGAATGAATTGTAGTTAATGAGTCATAGATGTAATGCTTATTCAAAGGAGTTGTCACATAAGAAATTCACATACTTAACATGTCAAATGAAAGATATTGAAGATAGATGGTATATGATTATTAAAACCATTTAATTTTATTTTTTTAAACTTGGAACTAAATGAAATTTAGAATGCTAATATTTAATATTAGAGGAAAACCCACTCATAAAATGTAAAGATAATGTGTTTTGTAGGTAAATATATGTTGGATATGCAAGGATGATGTAATTTGTGTAGGTATAACTCGATGGTGTGATATCAGTGTAGATGAAAGGGGATGAGGTTCTAATAAGGAGAAACAACAATTTTCACCATCCCAACATGATAATCTTATGATTCTTTAGAGCTCAAAATCAAGGAAAGATAAACTTTATGGGTTATTTACATTCATGGATACGAAAATTTTGCAGACACTACCATGTAATCTTTGAAAAATTTAACAAAAAAACTTGTGTTAAAAAATTTATGTATCTACTATACCAAATCAATAAAACCTAGGAAACCCTTGAAGGAAACAAATATTCAATCCTATATTTCAATTGCAAAAAGGAATATTATAATAGAAACAAATATTTCTAGGTAACACTATAAAATAACATTCATTTAATGACCAAAATGAACCATGATCTAAAATGTGCTTCTTTGTATTTAATTGATATAGCCGATACAAAATTACAACAAAAAAATATTTTTCTTGATTTGATCTCCATTTACATTTAGGAATGCGAGAATCAACCATGATAAAATGGTTGTGTGTTTAATTGACAAAGGTGATATGCAAACATGATCTCAATGCCTATTTGTGATTGTACAAATGTAATAAACCCAACGAAAAACATAAAATTACAACTCCTTAAAGTGAATACAGCCCTTTAATTTAATAAAAAAAATCCCAAAAGGGAATATCCCCATATACTCCATGGAATGTTGCAAAAAATACACATGGGGTGGTAGTCCCTATTCTAAAATTTGGATGGGAGAGGCACCCAAAATAAAAATACATCATCTTGATTTTATTGGATGGAATGGTTTGTTTCATGATGAAACCTTGGGAGGAATGAGTAATAATATTTCTTCTACCAAAAAATATTTTATCTTCTTCTACAACCATCATTATTCCTTGTATAAAATTAAAAAATATTTGGTTACAAATTATTATCAAGTAATTTTCTTCTCCTTGGAAAAGAATGGTAAAAATAAAGAATAAAGTGTAAAGGAATAGAGGAAGATAATGAGTAATTTCTATGGGTGGGTCAAGATCCACTTGTTTTTCCTTCATCTATTCCTCTAGTTTATTCATGTATATATCAAACCTTTCAAACATACATAGGATTGGATCCTTATCTAGACTGTGTGGTGGAGGAATATTATTTCAAGTTTGGTAAGAATTTCATCAAACTCATTGGAACTAGATTTCTGACTTTTAATTATGCTCACCAATTTATTGATATATCCCTCCAAATATATAAAAAAATTATCGAAGAATATTAAAATGTTTTATAAGGCTCTAAATTTCGTATAACATTTTGTTGAAGGATATCTATTAGCCTATCTTTATCTCGCTGATCCTATGGTGTACATATCTTAAAGGGGGACATTATTTCAAGTTTTTACTATATTTCATCCATATAATTCCCATCCTTTTCTCTCACATCATCAAGGTTGGTTATGCATCCCTCTAAGGTTTAAATTTTCAATTTGATGGTTCCTTTGTTCTCATATTATCTTCCTCTTTAATTTGAGGATACTATAAATTCCCTTTCCACTACTTCATCTCCCAAATATTTTATGAGCTCAATTTTTGGTAATAATACATTTCAATAATAAATAATTGTTTGATATTTATCAATCAAGATATTGCTTGCTTTAATCTATTCAAACACTTGATTATGAAACTCAATTATTTCCTTGATGGTGTTGCAAAATCTTATCACTAGTTCACTCTACCACTTTTTTGTTTCTTCTCCCTACATTGAAATATTTAGTAGTATTTATTATTTCGTAGAAAATTTTTGGTGTCATATCTTTACCAATTGGAGGAACTTGTACCTATTTATACACATAAATTGATAAAACATCAACCTTCCTTCTCAGTTACTCCTAAGTCTACTTGTCCTTGTCAATATTTTGAAAGAGACCAATGGCTATGAGGGAAAAATCATGCTTCAATACCACAATGGTCTTCTTTCATAGTGGGTTTTTGGTAATTTGATCATTATAAGGGGAAGATTAATCCCTTAATACATAAATTTGATTAATACCCACCTCCACAAACCTCTCCTATTGGGCCCCAACCTTTGTCATTTACAATTGTTTTACTTTATTTGGGGGCCTTGCTAGATTCAAGGAGATGATGCTTTAAAGGTCAACTTATTCAGCTTAAAATTTTACCTTTATTTTCCTTAGGAGGAATGTTCCCAACCATATTTTAGTTAGAATACTACCTTTCCCATGTTCTTGTTGCTGAGAGAACTAAAAATATTGTTTATTATTGTAATGTAAGGAGTGTGAGATCGTAGTCATCAACTTGTACCTCTATTTTATCAATAGATTCACTAGAGTTTACTTGTGTCTCTCCTTCTTCTACCCCATGGTATTTCACTTCTTCCTCCATCATAGTTGAAGGTGGTTGAGTACTTGTATCTGTAGATTTTGTGACCTCAAAATATTATTATCTGGATGGAGAAGGATCTTTGATTTGTTCACTTCGTGGCTCTACCTGATTTTGATCCTCTTCTTTTGTAACTTCACGAGTTGGAATCACCTTCTACAATGGTTCTAGAGATGAATGAATATGATCCATGGTATTTGGTTTCTCAACCTCAACCGATATACCCTCTCTAACATGCGCTTCTCTATTTCACTTATCGTAGCTCCTTCTTCAATGGAATGTTCCACCTCACCACTTAAAACATCACATACGGTAGGTAATTCATGTGATACTAGGCCTTCTTCCTTCTCCTTAATCGGGTATATTTTGTACATTATCTTAGAGAAGGTAATCTCTAACATCTTGATCCAACCCATGCAATAACTTAGGTAATGATTTCTTGTGTGATGGGTTTGGTATATCATGCCCTTTATCTCCATGGGTTTCCTAAATTTTAGAAATTTCAATAGGTACATTGGTAGGAGTTTCATGAATTGGCACATTGACGTGTCTTATCGCCGACACTAAAATTTTCCTCCGTAATTTCTATTTCATTAATGTATGCATTAGGAATAGGATGTTGTTAAGTATAATTAGTAGTAGCATCCGATAAGATAATTCGCACACTGCCAAATCGACGCCACCAATAATCTATAGTACGGTAATAGTCAAAAGTACAATAGGAATGTTGTGGTAAAAGTAAATATTTGTCGTAAGTGGTCCGTAATGTTAAAATGCCAAAGTTTGGGTAATTAGAGAAGTAGGGTCTACATGATTAGGAATTAGAAATATTATATTGGTAATAAGGACAAGGAGTGAGGTCATAAATATTTTGTGTATTTTATTTGTAAAAAGTCTAAAAATGTGGAACCCATGTAAAATGATAAGGTTTATCTTATCTTAAAAGATAAGCTTACATGTACGAGATAAGAGTTAAGGTATGGAATATGATTCGTCGAGTGGATTTCTTATCCTATCTTAGAGATAAGATGGATAAGCCTCGGAAGTTCTATAAATAGAGAGGCCAACCCCTCATTTAGCATAGAAAGAAGTAGTGAGAAATATTGTATGAAGTGTGTAAAGTAAGCCATCAGTTTAAAGGTGTGTTGAAGAAGTCATTAAGAGGTGTAATTGTAAAGTTTCTCCCATAGTATTGGTGGAAGGCAAGTGAAGTCAATAACACTTGAAGTACCTCATGGGTGAGATTGTAACAATTTCATGTTAATATTATAATTTACTTTGATATTTCAGATTTGTCATCATTCCGTCTTATCATAGTCGATGGTATTCTTGTGTTATGTTTGTTGTTTTGTTTCCAGATTACATCCACCAAACTAAAGGTTGTGCATTAGTAAATAATCATAGCACGAGGAGTTCCCGGTGAAGAATTATCATAGTGCCGGATTGGTGATGACATTTTGGTTCCGTTGCCGGGACCATTCCTCGTTGGTGGATTTTCTGGAGAGATATTCCCACTTAGTCAAAAATCAATTGGAGGGTAACCTTATTTTTACTGTGCATAGTAGTTACCATGGTAAATTCATTTTTACTGTGAATAGTAGTTACCATGGTAAAGTCATTTTTGCTGTGAATATTATTTGCCACAGTAAAGTCACTTTTTACCGTGAATAGTATTTACCGCAGTAACTTCACTTTTTACCGTGAATAGTGTTTACCACAGTAAAGTCAGTTTTTACCGCAGTAAGTCAAGTTTTACCATAGTTTACCGTGGTCATTTCTATTTTACTGTAGAAAGGTGTAAAGTCACTTTCTAGTATAGTGATTCCAATTATTTGTGCACATAAGTCTTGTTGATTGTACTTGTGGGTTGGTATTTCACGGTGGTTACTTTTGAAAATGGGAAAGATTCCTATTTTTTCAGCTCAATCTAATGAAGATGCTTCTTCTTTCATTCAAGAGTTTAAACGATCTTGTATTTGTAATGGCCTCATAAGAAGGGAACAATGGACTAAATTTTTTCCTACCTTTTTGGATGGTTCAAAGAGCTAGGTGGTTTGAAACACTAGGTGATAATGTGAAAATTCATGGGATTTATTAACTCGAAAGTTTTCTTGAAGAATTTGGTGAACAATGAAATATGCAGATCTCATGATCGATATCACAAAGCTATCCTAAGGAGATAAGGAGAAGATAAGGGATTATCATGCTCGTGTCCTAGAGCTAAGGAGGAAGCTCGATGCCCAGATCTAGAAGGAAGGATTAGCGAGATGGGTTGATGAATGGCATGGATAATCTCCTATGTAAGCACTTCATTCTTGGGATGAAGCCAGAGATCAAACAACGAGTGAAGTATGACCACCCAACTACCATTGAACAAGCAAAGGAGATTGCAAGAAGGCAAGAAGAAAGCATGGAAGAGGAGCCCAAAGAAATTGTTGCTAAAGTAGAGCCTACACCAAAGACCTTTTGTCCGTAATCCACAACCACTTCGTGAGCACAAATATTTCTCCTAGTACATCTACTGAGTATGAAGATCTACTCAAAAAGATGGGTCAGTTAACTATTAATCTTCTTCAAGGAAAAGAATTTAGTTCTCAGGGAGGAGATAGAGGTCCAAAAAGAAATATTTCTAAAGTTGTATGTTATGGTTGTTATAAAAAGGGTCATTATAAGTATAATTGTCCAGATAGAGCTTCTACATCTGGTAAAGGAGATAATGATAAAGGAAAAGCACCTATGAATTCTTTTGATGTAGTAGATAAGAGTAGAAATAATGAAGTAGATGTGTTTGTAACAAAAAGAAAGAAAGAAAAAGATAATCAAGATGGAAATGATCCTAAGAAGATGAAAGGAGAAACTAGTAAGAAACATAGGAGAAGAAAGTTGGGTGTGTAGGATTTTCTGATTTCACAGGGGCAAGGACCATACTCCATCTTGGAAGATTTGTCTAAAAGGCCTGCAAATATTACATATGGTCAACTCTTGGCTATGTCTTCTGAGAAGAGGCGGGAGCTGCGAAGTGGACTCAATGCTCAACGAAGGAAGGAGGTTGAGGTCCTTGTTTTAGAGGCAGAGGCGGATCCCTATGCTCCACAAGCTGAGGTATTATGTAATGGTATTTCAATTCATGATGTCTTAGTTGATGGAGGTGCTGCAGTTAATGTAATGACCGAGTCTGTAATGAATATGTTGGGGTTAAAAATTGATCACCCTTCAACACTTATGTTAAGGTCATTAAATAAGGGAAAACTAAACCGAGAAGGTGTAGTTTCAAATGTGGCAATATCTCGTTATGGGTGTTGTATGTGTGGTAGACTTTCGTGTGATGAAAATGGTACTGCTGTTGCATACCCAATGCTACTCGGGAAGACCATGGATAAGGAGAGTTCATGCAAGAAACTACCGAATGAAGGTTTCATGACACTTGGACGTGGTAGAGAGAGGGTGAAGATAAACGTGATCCCTTGACATCATAAAGTAGAACCTGTGGATTCAAGTGATGAAACTGATGATTGGACATCCTCTGATTACTCTAGTACCAGTGAAGTGGACACTGAAGATGAAGAAAGTGAGGTGGATGTTTCAAATCATGGATATCCTTCCAGTCCACACCAACTCATGACCCCAACAAATTATCTGAAGAAGAAGTTGATGATCATCTCCAACAAATAAATATTGGTGATGCTTTGTGATGGAGAGTGAGAAGGAATCCTACCTCCAGCTCTTTCGAAGGTACATACACATATTCACTTTTGATTACAAGGAACTCCGTCAAGTAAGTTGGGTAGAACATTCTATTGAGCTGGTAGATGGTGCTAAGCCCATAAAGCAAATGCCATATAGAATGAATCCTAATTTTTCAAGACTGTAAAAGAAGAAATAGATAAGTTGCTTGATGCAGGATTCATATTTGTTGTGGAGAATTCAGAATGGGTTTCTCCCATTGTGATCTCAATAAAAAAGAATGGGAAGCTATGCATTTGTGTTGATTACAGGAAGCTCAATAAGGCAACAAAGAAGGATCATTACCCTCTTCCATTTTCGAGATCGATCTTGGACGAAGTAGGCTGCCAGAGTGCTATAGTTTCTTTGATGGATATAAGCGCACTCTGACTAATTTTGTATAGCAGAAAAGATCAGTGAAGACCACGCTCACCACTCCTTAGGAACGTTTGCTTATAGAGTTATGCCTTTTGGATTGTGTAATGCTCTGACAACATTCCAGCGTTTGATGAATAGGGTGTTCAAACCCTACATTGGGACCTTCATTAGAGTATTTATGGATGATTTTTGCATCTATGGGAGCAAGTTGGACCACCTGCACCAAATGGAGACAACATTTCAAAGGTTAGATGAAACACAAGCCTCACTAAACCCTAAAAAGTGTGTCTTTGGATGTTCTAAAAGCGTTTTGTTAGGGCATGTTGTATCCAGAGATGGTATTGGTACTGATCCTGATAAAGTTTCAAAAATCAAAGAGTTACCATTTCCTATGAATAGAAGTAAGTTGAGATCATTTTTAGGCCATGTGGGTACTATAGAAGGTTCATTAAGAATTTCTCAAAGATTGCATAGCCACTAACCCAGCTTCTTGAAGAAGGATGTTAATTATGAACTAGGAAATAAGGCACATGAAGCTTTTAGACAATTGAAGGAAGCCCTGGTGTCTTCACCTATTTTAAAGAATCTGGATTGAGCAAGCCATTCATTGTGTACATTGATGCCTCGGATGCAAAGCACTAGGAAGTACTTTGAGCCAAAAGGATGAAAATGGGAATGAACATCCAATTTACTTTGGGAGCAAACAAATGAGCAAAGGCTTTGAGGTAAATTATACATGCTCAGAATCAAGAAGAGGCTCTAGCTATCATTTTTGCTTTGTAAAGAAGTTTAGGAATTACTTGCTAGGGAAAAATTTTCTATTGTAATAGATCATCGTGCTCTAAAATATATTGTAAATAAGCCTAACCCATCGTGGAGGATAGCAAGATGGATAATTTTGCTACAAGAATTTGAATTTGATATTATAGATAGGCCAGAAAGAAGCATGTCAATGCGGATGCACTCTCTCGAGCCTATGATGGTTTAGGATCATCTTGTGATGATGATGATTTCCCGATGCAAAGATTGTTATCCCTCGACACAATCCCTAGTGAATACATAGATATTTGGAATTATCTGAATGAATTCAAGTTTCCTAATGGTGCCAATGCAAAGACTAAGAGAAAGATTACTCAAGCCAGTCGTCCATATTCTATTCTGCATGGAGTATTATTTCGAATAGGACCTGATGGACAAGACAAGAGGCGATTAGACGTGATCAAGGGAAGGAACTTCTAGAAGAATTCCACAATGGTACATGTGGAGGGCACTTCTCTGGACAACTTACAACAAGAAGGATCTTGGATGCAGGTTATCACTAGCCCACTCTTTTTAAAGATTGTTATAATTATTGTAAGATATGTGATATTTGTCAAACACATGGTAACCGTAAGACTTCATTAGCTCCATTATGTCCTATTCTTCCACTTGGTCCCTTGAAAAGTGGGGAATAGACATTGTAGGTCCACTTCCAACTACCTCACACCAAAATAAGTATATTGTAGCCGCTACAGCATTATTTAACCAAGTGGGTTGAAGCTAGGCCATTGAAAACAACTTCCATGGATGAAGTGGCAAGGTTCATATATGAACGCATTGTCACCGTGATTTGGTTGTCCATTAGAAATTGTAACGTATCAAGGAAGCCACTTCATTAATGAGGTGGTAGAAGCCCTAGTCAATAAGTTTTCTATTAAGCACAGGAAGGCAACAACATACAAGCCAAGCACAAATGGATAGGTGGAATGAACAAATTTTGTGTTGTGTCAAATTCTAGCAAAAGATGCAGCCTTGCAGGTACATAAATGGGATAAAAGGATTCATGCAGCATTGTGGGCATATAGGGCAACATCAAAGTCAACAACAGGATACTCCCCATTTCAGTTGGCTTATGGCATTGATCTAGTTCTTCCTATTGAGTTTGATATTCCCATGGTCAGAGTAATGAAAAATGAAAGAATGGATGAAAGTGATTCAGTAAAAGAAAGGTTGGTACATCTTCATTTGTTAGAGGAAATGAGGGAAATAGCTAAGGATACAAGCTATAAGAAGAAAATGAAGCAGAAGGAATACTTTGATCAAAAGATCCGGTGGTCTCCATTTCATGTGAATGACTTGGTTCTAGTATATGAGATTCCGATATACAAAAAAAAGACAGAGAAAATTTCTTCCAAAATGGATGGGGCCCTACAAAATAAAGCAAATTGTGCATGAAAATGGTACGTACTGACCGGAGGAATTGGATTGCACTCCCATTACGAAATTGGTCAACCACAACAAGTGAAGATTTTCCAAGCACTGAATAGTCTACTCCGAGGATGGAGTAGAAGCTAGGAAGGGGGAAGATGTCGACACTAAAATTTTCCTCCGTAATTTCTATTTCATTAATGTATGTATTAGGAATAGGATGTTGTTAAGTATAATTAGTAGTAGTGTCCAATAGAAGATAATGGCGCTGCTAGTATGACACCACCAATAATGTATAGTACGGTAATAGTCAAAAGTACAATAGGAATGTTGTGGTAAAAAGTAAATATTTGTCGTAAGTGGTCCGATAATGTTAAAATGTCAAAGTTTGGGTAATTAGAGAAGTAGGGTCTACATGATTAGGAATTAGAAATATTATATTGGTAATAAGGACAAGGAGTGAGGTCATAAATATTTTGTGTATTTTATTTGTAAAAAGTCTAAAAATGTGGAACCCATGTAAAATGATAAGGTTTATCTTATCTTAAAAGATAAGATTACATGTACGAGATAAGAGTTAAGGTATGGAATATGATTCATCGTAGTGGATTTCTTATCCTATCTTAGAGAGAAAGATGGATAAGCCTGGAAGTTCTATAAATAGAGAGGACACCCCCTCATTTAGCAGAGAAAGAAGTAGTGAGAAATATTGTATGAAGTGTGTAAAGGAAGCCATCAGTTTAAAGATGTGTTGAAGAAGTCATTAAGAGGTGTAATTGTAAAGTTTCTCCCATAGTATTGGTGGAAGGCAAGTGAAGTCAATAACACTTGAAGTACCTCATGGGTGAGATTGTAACAATTTCATGTTAATATTATAATTTACTTTGATATTTCAGATTTGTCATCATTCCGTCTTATCATAGTCGATGGTATTCTTGTGTTATGTTTGTTGTTTTGTTTCCAGATTACATCCACCAAAATAAAGGTTGTGCATTAGTAAATAATCATAGCACGAGGAGTTCCCGGTGAAGAATTATCATAGTGTTGGATTGGTGATGATAGTACCTCATGTTGTATAGGAGGTGGGGTAGTAAGCACTACCTCTCTGAACTTGAGGAGTTATAAAAGGTATATGGACTTGTGTATTTTTCTCATCAATTATTGCCCTATTGCTTTCTCCTTTGCATATGTTTCCACCATTTCCATATTAGCTCTAACAAAATCAAGAGTCACAAGATCCTCCTCATCATCTTCATGGATGGTTTCCAATATTGGACCCATATTTGGATATCTTGAGGAAACACTTCCACTCATATGTTTCATCTTGTTAGATGGTTACCTTGAGGAAGAAGTTGACACACCAACCTGGATGGTCTCCTTCACCAAAAGTGTGTTAGGCATTGATTTAGGATGTTGATCGCTTAAATTGGTGTAGATAAAATAACATGAGCATCCACATGTTATTCTTTAATATTTTTTCTATCATGTGTGCCAACCTTAACATAAAAGTCCCTATTTTTCTTGTAGCAACATTGATTTCCTCTAAAACTCTTGAAGTTGGTCCCTTAATTGAAATTTTTGGGGACTTTCCGAATGACAACTCCTTTCTTTAGAGGGGGAGTATATATTTTATGAAACCAATTTCTTTGTACTCCTTAGGACTAATGTATTATGTAGAGTCAAATCAATTCCCATTTTAGTCAGCCAAATAAATGTCCTCTTGATGGTATGAGATTTCCTTTCATGCAATGAGGTACTTTTAGGTTGTGTCTAATCAACACTTGGGAGAGGCTACAAGGATATATTCATGTCAATATAATACTTTCTTACCAATTCCTTTCCATCTTCCAAGCCCTGGGTAAAAATACAATTTTGTAGTCCACAATTTAGGTGAGGATCATCCTTGAATAGTCCCTTAATCTTACCTCCTCATCCCTACAATCTATCTAATAGTCCTCACAAAGTGAGGCTTATGTTCATAAGAAGTCACCAAATATCCATGAACTATCTATCCGATGTCATAATTATGCCTAGGACTAAACATTTGCAAGGTGATCCCGCCCATTTTTTCCTCCAAAATCCTAACATTGACCAAAGTAGGGCATGCATACCTCTCAATATTGATAAGGAACTTAATATTATATTTATGATTTTTTGAAAGCATCTTGTGTACTACTAGTAATTGTCTTGAAACTTCCAAAAATTCCCATTTGTCATCTAATCACCTTGGTAACATATAAGGAGTGTCATGGAAACCACTTACCTAGATGTAAGTGAAAGTCCTAAATTGGATGAAGTAACATCCATATTTAGTGATTACCTTCATTGCTTGTGGATATATCTTGTTGTATTCCTAATCAGGAATTGCATAATAATATGAGGGGAGAAATGAAAGTATCATGAACCCTTATGAAATTATAGATGTAATTGTTGAGGTTCAGCTATGGGTGCACATCTTAAACCTTGTAATTAATAAATTTGTTCACTTTATCTAGTCTAGGGAATGGCCTATAACAAGCAATGTTGTAAACTAAGTAAGAGACCATTGTAGACCCCAAGTTTTAGGAACTCTAGGTTACATATCCACTCTCCACAAACACATATCAAATCATTAAAATTTATCATGTAATAATAACCTAAGTCACTACCCTCACCCTTGTAAAATCATGTTTCTACCCCTATAAACCTAGCATACCTACCTTAACCTTCCTAAAAACTCCTTAACCACCCACCACCCATTTTATCCCAACACTCAACCTATTAACACACTTAATTACAATACCATGCATCTCCACACAAGAAAGACCAACTTGGAAGTGGTTAAAACTATTTCCAAGCTGCATTCCCTATATTTTCTAATCGTCAAATATCCTAACAAATCACCTAAGATTATAAATAGGAACTCAAGGATCTTGTTTGAGGAACCCATAGAAATTAAAATGAATCTTTTTCATGTTAAGAAGCTAGACAACCATGCTACGAACACCTAAAAATCCTCAAAGCACACCTATCAAGCCACTAGAAACTCGCACAAACACCTACAAGAAATAATAACATCATCGACCATTTTCTCATCAAAGGCAAGTAACTATCCATATCTCCTAGTTATTAATTTCCTATACTTCATCCACAAGGTTCTATCAATTATATTAAATCTATGTTTCTTTCTTTATATTCCTTTTATTAATATATTAACCTTTTAAAGAGATCGCCAATGATTCATATAATTGCTAATGATTATGTCAATTTCCATTGATCACCTCGATTGTCGTTTATCCCTATTAATTTGGTCATTTTATCATATATTGGGAATTTATTATATCTTTATCATTTTAGTTTTTCCTAATTTGTTTTATTTCAAGATGTATTCCTTGTAGATGATAATTTTAGGTACATCGCACCCTATCATAAACATATATGACATTATGATTTTCCAACAATGTTTTGTGTGGGAACATTATGATTGTCCAAAACTCAGTTTTGTGACATCACACTCAATCCTAACAATGAAGACATCGAGGAGAAACTTGAGATCATACAAGAAGAACAAGAAGTCATGGAATAGTTTTAGTATGAATATTTTGAGGACTTTGATCTTTCCACGTCCCTAGTTTGGGATACCTAAAACGTAGAGCAAGATATCTCCACCCCTCTTGAATTATAGATTTATTTTCATTGAATTAATTTAGTACCATATCGATTAATTGTAAAACACAAGATGACACCCTTCAAGGAAGCCCTTTCAATTTCTAGCATCATCCTTTACTGAGCAACTTGTCTAATCATGATCTAATAATTGTCTTATTTATCTATATTTTTATACAGGTATTCTCACTTGGTGAAAGGAGGATCCTCTTGCATTTTTCATACCCCGTCATCTATACATTACGCTTTTGGTGCATATATCAATAAACCCTTCTATATTTAAAGTTTTTGGTATTTCAACATAATATTAACTCTCTAAAATTCTCCATAAACATCTTGGCATGCTTGATGGGACCTTAGTCCCTTTTTTATTAGATTTCATATCTTCTTGTTTCTTTTATCATAAATATCATGTATCCTTTCATCTTGGAGTGCCATGTTTTGTTTGTTTCATAATGCTAAAAATTATAATTAAAAAGTTACATCTTTTCCATTCATTTTTCCTTTCAAAGATTGTATTTTGTGTGATTTTTTTAATCAAAGTAAACCTTTCTTTTGGATACTAGTATTGAAATTCATATCGGCTTGCTCATCTACTCTAATTAGGAGTTGAAATAATTTCAATCATGAAACTCCTACTATAGATAAGCAAACACAAAAAAATCTAATTTGGATCTAAAAATACTTCCTGTGGACCTAATTTTATTTCATCATTAACATGATAAGCCGACTTTTGTTATGGATGAGTATAAAAATATAGTGAATGGTATATCAGCTAAGCACCCAACACCCTTATCACTATAGAACTATGAAGTGAGGTGGTAGGACCCAATATCATACCTCATACTAACACCAACACAAATTTTTGCCCCATGTACCTTCAATTATATCGTACTCCATCCTTAACTAATATGAAACCATCCTTAGATATCCTTTGTCTTAGTGCCCCGTCATCTAATTTTCATTTCAAAATTTCTTAAGATAATCAAGATAATTAAAAATTTCTTTTTATTGTGTGTTTTTTTTAAAAAAATTATCTTTCATTTCTTTCTTGATTGTTTGTTTATTTAATGGTCGTAACTAGGCTATAGTCTCATTTTAAGAATCTTTTAAATACGATAGAATAACTTCAATCCCATATAAAAACATTCCCATATAGAAACATATTCTCTTAGAGAATGACCTAGAACTTCCACATTGTCCTAGTTCCCATTCGGACACACCGTGAGATCATAGATCCCCATATCCCATGGTTCTTCAACAGTGGTGGTCCAAAGTCTTCATAGAAATTATAAATTTTAAATTGGTAGCCCTTATTGCCTACCTTTCTTCCCAAGGTGTCTTCCTCTAATAAGAAAAACTTGAGCATCGACATCTAATTACTACGCTTACATTCTATACTTCCCGACTCATCGAACCTAATCATGATCCTACTATCTAATAAATTCACCCCTAACCCACTTTGTTGGTGACTTGGGAATATGTGTCCCTACTTCATCGGCTCCTATCACTAGTTTCGATCTCAATTTTATCTCATTACAAGACACATCCAACCAACAACCATCTACATTGTCTAATCCTTCATCAAGCTTAATCACCTATTAAACTAACACTACCCCCTCTATATCCAATCCCGTAACCTCCAATGCTTCTCCTCCACCTCCGATAATCTTGGTTGTTATTCCCTTACTATGACATCTAATATTGTACTCAATCCATCCCATCACAACAAACCACATCTAGAATCCACAAAATAATATTATTTATCCCCACGTCTATACCCCATATTAATACGAGTTCCATCACTAGCACTTAATCCTTTTCTTAGTAGGTATCCACTACCCCATATCAAAATACAAAACCTTCCCTTCTCAATAAATACCGCATCCATATCGACCTCTCATCAACACTTCCATTCCTATTATTTATTAATGTATTCAAACCTCACAACCCTTAGTCTCTCAACATGCCTACAATATAGCGATAAGCATCCCTCTTCATCAAAATAGTTTAACCCTTAGCCTCTCAACATGCTTACAATGTCATGACAAGTATCCCTCTTCATCAGAATAGTACTTTACTGTATCATTTATATCAACATTCATATCAAAATACATATAATAAACATAGTTCATCATCCTCAAACCTTCAACAACAACCTCAAAGATATCCCTTGCAAGAAATCATGAATAGGATTACAAGTCTTGAAGTCGCAACTATGGGTCCTAAGATTACCCTTTCCTAAAAATAGATTTGCGATGAACCCATGCACCCATCAAGAACTTTAAAATATTATCCCCCACATTAAGAACTCCTAGATTTTATCAAATTTTACTATAAGGAGGACCCGCAGCAACACATAAGAGATTTTCACCATTCCTATCATCTTATCACACATGACCAGGATCTCAAGTTGAGGACATTTACCATCTCCTTATTAGGATATTCCTTGACTAGTATAATAACATCCCAAAATATTCCTTCTTCTCTTTTTAATAACTTGAAAAATTGTTCTTAAAGCATTTCTCGATTAACATTGCTCACAAAATCTCCATCACTGATCTCTAATCATTAAAAAATTTGAAGACAAGTCTATTGCAGATTTCATCAATAGATGGCGGGATTATCAATCAACTATCCTTCTCTCTCCCATCGACTAAGTTGATTGAGTTATTTTCTTGATCCAATGCTAATAATAGATCAAAAATAATTCAAATCCAATCCTTCCAGACATTCAATGAAGATTTTACCATGACCCATAAAATAGAAATTTGTGCCATCAAAGATGGTAAAGTTAAACTAATATCTAAGAAACTCAAAACTGAGTCCACATTAAAACCCTCTTCCAACAATGATAAATCCAAAGGCTCATAAAATACAGTCATTGTAAAATTTGCATCCAAGGGTTGTTTGGAATCTAAATGATCCCGACCTCAATGTAACTACATACGTATTGGGGAATCTTATAGCGTGGTCTTTGAAAAAATCCTATACACATGCATGATTAATATTCCTCCTATCCATCCTATCGACACATCCATTTCTAAACCTTCATGGTATTGGGACAAACATTATTGTAAGTACCATCAAGTATGAGGATATGACATTAAAAAGTGTCATTTGTTTAGAAACTTCATTCATGATCTTATCGACCAAGGTCACCCGTAACTTGAAAATATAAAAATGCATTCAAATCAAAACTTGGATGTATTGAAACAAATATTTCCAAAATGCTCCCCCTCCACTAGTCAAACATAATCCAATGCCATCAATTCTCACCATACCATGGACACTGTCAAATATCTCTCACTTATACCTTTAACATCTAGTGTTCTTGCCATGGAGAAATTAGTTAAATCCTTTGAATCTCCTAGTCTTGTCACTACTAAAATTACGGACCCTCCTACACCTATCATATATTTCTCAGACCCACTCATTTCCTCTTCAAAATCCCAAGAAAAGAAAATTGTCATAGAAATTACAAAATATTTTTAGAACATAATGTTACTCAACACCACATCTAGAACCTCAATAATACCACTATACAATCCAAAAACCATTTATCCAAAAAAATAGAAACTACACCATGTAATCAACAAAAAAATTACCATAAAATACACAAACCTTGCCTTCCATCTTAGGGTTTCATCCCTCATCTAAAGTCATAGTCACTATTATATAATCTATGGTCGTTCTCGATCAAACCTAAACATTTCACACGAACCCAACCTTGTTATCCCAAACCTCTAGATCATCATATAATACCAAAACCTGCACTCTCATCATCATCTTAAAAAGTACAAAAGAATATTATACTACCATTCTTGAAAATCTCATCCAATCATCTACCATAACATTACTTCCCATTAATTTATCTAAATCTTAAGGGTGGAAAAACTCTTGGTACAATTATGAAGATTTTTTTACATACCATCGACACCAGGACACTCCATTGAGGACAACAAATCTCTCCACATTACGATTTGAATCCTTGCCAACAAAGGACTTCCTCCCAAAAATTCAATTCATCTAGAAGTAATCAAACCCACCCTCAAATTAAATTAACCCATCATATCCTGAAAACCACCCCTTCTTAACCATCATTAGACACCATATGCATATCAAACAAGAATAAGGATTCCTCCAGAAAAAATAACTCCATCAAATAAATTTTTCCCATATAACCATAAGAGCATGCATGCAAGACCCAAAATCCTTAGAAAAAAAAGTTCCAAAGTCTCTATCCTCCTTTCTCCCGAATCAACTAACCCATCATCTTATAAGGCCAAGGTTTCTATCCTCATTACCCCACATAATCAATCTACCAATTCTATATAAAACAATGTCATTAAACAACTCCACCAAGCTCTTTTTAAGATGTCTCTCTATGTACTTTTTCAAAGTTCTCCACACCACTAAAAATTAATTATCATGGCCTTAAAATATATCTCAATCTAATCGGATGACCATTCACAAACCTTGTTAGTGCTCTTAAAATGCATGTTGCTATTTCCTTCAATGATTCTGAAATCCCATCCTAACAATATGAAAACTATGACCTTCCAAATTTCGTCACATCCCAAATCGATGATACTCTCATCAAGAGAGTTGTGATTGAAAATGGTGCTAGTATTAACATCATATCTTGTCATTGCTTCAAACACTCCGAGCTTACCTAACACCATCATTACCAAGTCACATACCATCTTGCATGACTTTAATGACACCATTTCACCTACATTAGGAACCATCATTTTACCCATCAAGGTAGGAAATAAAATCCTTCATGATGTATTTTATCTCATGGAAGGAGATTTTTAGTACAACATTCTATTAGGATTACTTGGATATGTGTTATGCAGTGTATCCCATCAACATTACACCGATGTTTAAAATATGAGCATGAAGGTAATACCATTATTTTCCCTCTAACCTAAATCATTTAAAACCATGTCACATGACCTACTCGACCTAATTACATACTCATTTCTAAGACAAATTCAGGATCCTCCTGATGAGGCTTCTACAAGATCTTCCATCTCTCGCATCTAAGATACCAAACAATAATTCCTTCAAAGATGTTATACAATGTCTCTCACCGAGGGAGTACTACCTTTTAACCCTTAACTCACTCCCCACACCTAAAATGTATGGGATACCAGAAAAAAAAACCTATGTAAGAACCAAACATCGTAGACATTATCTCCTTTGGTCCTCCCCATCTTAAAAGCAACCTCGTTTACGGTGGGATTGTTCATCCTTCCTCATATTGTGACAATCAACATCATGTCAAACCTTTTGTATTTGATTTCTCATTCTTATACAACAAATCCTTCACAAAAAATTACCTTCATCGTTGTGCTTCAATTTTGTTTGGCTTAAGACATTACAAATAAGGCATACATGACTTGGTATTTGACTAATCTTGAAAGTTTCATGATAAATTTGGGCTAGGTTTTGACAAGCCTTCTTCGATACTTTCACAACCACCACACCGAATCCATAGAAAAATTAGAGATATCTTATTCAAATTCACATGAAAATTATATGGACATAGATCGAAACCATTTCCATCCATGCTAAATTTTCTTAATCAATACGATCACCTTAGAACAATTCACTTATCATACTAATGATGACACTAAGACCCTTCCGCTAGTAATGCCCAAAATGGTAGAAGAAGACTCCCATACCATCTACATTCTTCAAATCCACAATGATAAATGCATCCTATCCTACATGGGAGTGGAGGACCATTATCTTCAAAAGACCCTACTTCCTAACACAGACAATCCTCAATGAATCTATAATTGACGTTAATGTAGGGACTTCACATGAACCTCACATAGTCAAGGTTAGAAAATATTTAGATTCAAAAGAGTTAAATTAATTAATCTAATTCCTTTCAAATCATAGTTATTCCTTCGCTTGGTCATATAACGATATGTCGTATTGACCTAATATAATTTTCCATAGCATCATCACAATTCTCAATGCCAAACTTCTCAAAAAAATATACGTAGGATGTACCCTCACGTAGACATACTCATAACTAAAGAGTTACAACACCTTATCTCTTCTAACATCATCTTAAACTTTAATTATCCATAATGGGTTTATAATATTGTACCCTTATCCAAATCCTATGGAATTTTATACATCTACACAGCACTCGAGATCTCAATGTCGCTTGTCCTAAAGACAAATTACCTCTCCTCAACATTGACCAACTAATCAACCTCATAGCAGGATATGAAATTCTATCTCTCATGGATGGTTTTTTTGGCTACAATCAAATCCTTATCGTGACTGATGACAAACATAAGGCATCTTTCATTACTATTTTGGAAATTTTTTCTACTCTGTTATGCCCTTTGGAATAAAAACTCAAGGCCCACTTATCAATGCACTATGAATTATATCTTCCATGACCTCATCCATAAGTCCATGGGAGACAACTTCGATGATCTCTTGGGAAAATAAAAGAATTGTAGAGACCATCTCATAGTCCTCAAAGTCATATTTTCCCGCATCATCTAGTACTCCCCGTCTTAACCCCACCAAGTGCATATTCAATGTTCTCACTGGAAGATTTCAGGGTTTATTATTTTGATCGGGGAATTAAAGTAGACCCTTCCAAAATCAAATCCTCTAAAAGGGTTTCCATTTAAAGTGGATATATTTTATCACCATCCATTCTCACAAGATATATACATCACCACCCATTCTCACACCTCCACGTGAGGGGAAGATATTTTATCTATCTATATCTAACACCAACTATACCCTAGGTGCTATTTGATTACATCAATATGAGAAGGGTAAAGAACATGTTGTCTAATATGTAAGCCTCATTCTTTATGACTATGAAACTTATTACACTGAATTAGAGAAGTTATGTTGTGCCTTGTACTTAGAGATATTTAAGATTTGACGCTATATCCTTAATCATAAGACTTATATCATCACCAATTTTAATCCTGTCAAAACTATATATTCCAAAAAATATCATAGAGATTGCATCGTCGATGGCTCATGCTTATGATTGAATTTGACTTAGAATTCATGTCATACAAATCTATTAAGGGGAAAGCCATCACCAACTAAATTGATGACCTTTATTGATTCCCATGTTGACCTCATTTTGTATCTTCATTTTCTAATCATACTTGATATTAACATCTTGTAATTAATACTTTAATATATTTAAAAGTAAGTTTTGTGCATAAACCTTGTTCATTTTCATCTTATTTATGCTTCTTTGAATGAGTTGAAATAAATTTGTATATGTGCTAACAAATGTGAATGAAGGACCTATTTTAATCCTAGCATAAGACTTGATTCAGAGTGTACGAATCACGTTATGGAATCGCAGGACAATAATTATAGAAGTGCATGAATCATATGAAGAGAAAAAAGGACTCGAGAAATAAGGAGATGAATTGATCTAGTTAGCACATGGGTTGCATGATGAAAGGAGCATTGAATGTGGATTATCATCTAGTCATCATATGACTTACACATATTATGAGAGTCTAAATTAACTCCAATTTTAGTTAGAAACAAGGAACAAGTGGATGGTATGAATGGGTAGTCACCATTATTTAAGGGATTCAAATGCATCCACTTTAAAATCCTTTGAAATCGTTAAATCATCTCACCGAAATCCAATTAAGGATTCCACACAGAGTTAATAAGACAAATCCAATCCAAATGTGATATGGACTGGTTCTTTCAAACTTGTAACTCTATAATAAACAGCTTCTTTTCATAGAATTTTTAAGTTAATTATTAGTTAGCTCTTACAAATAATCAGTCCTCTTGTAGAGAGTGACATAGAGTTTGCTTATTATAAAAGTGTTTGTTATCCCGAATTCACCCCTCGAGGTAAATTCGATAACTTGCATAAATTATTCAAGCTTGAGTACGTAAAATGGGTGCAAGGCAAAAATCAGGTTTTGGGGGTCCATTTGGCTCTTCTCTAACTTTCATATACAAGGAAAAAAATCCAAGAATTTAGACAAATTTGAAAAAATCTGAAAAATGGCTTCTTTTAGTGTATTGTAGAAAAAGAGAAAGTTTTTGTCCCAGGCCGCACAAGTTCAATTGGGAAATTCAAGCTCAAATCGAAAAATATCTGAAATACAAAGGAATAGGTTAAGGAGGAAAACATTGTCCTAGGTAGTCCCCGGGATAGTTGGGACGTTGGGACACGCGGGATCCGAAAACCTGAAATCACTGCAGGCAAGTGGGATGCGATAAAAGCGGAGGTCAATGGCCCCGATGACTTAGTCAACAACAAGATAGTTGGGACAGGAAATCATAAATAGGGTGATGTGGAGAAAGGAGGCCTAGACCATCCAAATATGTGTGGGACATGAGTTCCCTAAAACTCCTAATAGCCGCAATACAAAGGAAAAGTCAACGCCTGACCCCTAACTTCAAATGGTCATAAATTTTGACCCAGTTCCATTTTTCACAAAATTGATCTTTTCGAATGAGCACAATGTCCTCTTCAGCTCCAGTTAATTAAATACCTAGTCTTGTTAAGTGATAAAATTCCCTGGCAAACCCAAAACAACTGCCTACACTCAGAATGCCATATCTTTTGCAATTCTCAACAAAAATGCACAAAATTGGTACTCGTTGGAATCATGGTTCCAAGACCGATGCACATAAATCAAGAAATATGGAATTTGATGAATAATTGATGGGTATTTTTCTAAAAACGTGTCCAAGTTTAGAATAATGTTCTATTTGGTAGTTAGGATGCATTCAATGAAGCATGGGCAGACATTTCTCACTATTACAAGTTATGGGACAATATGGGGGCCTTTTGCAAGTAACATACCATAATTTTACTCCATTTATGACATATTGAAAGTGGTGGGAAGACAAATTTCTGGATTTTCATTTCTCTCTCTCTCTCTCTCTCTATCTTTCCTCTTAGAATTCACCACTTTAGTGTAGGATTTTTTTTCATGCACTATCTATCCCTGGTCCCTTAGAAAGTTAGATTAGGACAAGTTGGTTTTTTCCTACGTTAGATTATATTATGGCAGGTAGTTTAGGGGCAAGAAACAACTTTCTCTGGAGGTCTATCTTAAGTAGCAAGTCCCACAACTTGGATATAGTACCCATGTTATCCAGTCACACCATGAGCTCAAGCACACACACTTGTATAAACCGTAGGGTGCTATGATTTGGTGATAACAATTTTTTTATTAGGATTAGTTGTTGATGAAATAAAGTATTGTTGTGCATTCGATAAAGTGCATGGTTTTGAGTTGAATCTTGTTGGTGTAGTCTTCAATTGTAGAACCAAATTAGATGTAAGGACTAAGAGAAAATCCTCCCAATGTGAAGGGAAACATCACATTTATTTAATTTTTATTTCTACTTAACATTAATTATTTGTAAAAAATACAATACTTTTAGTATTTTAATTTGACAGATAATTTCAGCATATTCATTCATAGATTTAGTAATCTCTCTTTTATCTTGTCAATCATTTCTTAGATAGACAAGTTTATAAATAATATTTGGTTAAATGTAGTAGTTAATGTATGCTCATAAAAGTTTCAATCATTCTATTTGTTGTAAACAACCTCAGAAACCACCTGGATTAATTATTATGAAATAGTTATAGTACAAGTATCAATGACACCGATCACTTTTGTTTCGTTGCTAGGGATACTAAGGTGTTAGCAAAGATCAAGGTACTAACTTGCGTACTTCTTGATAACCTAGTAAGTTTCCATTTAGAAATATCTTTTCCATACTCTTTCTTTCAAAATAAAATATCTTGTAGTGACATCAAGATTATTTTCTATACTTTGGATTATGTGGAACACAAGTAATCAGTTAAGCACTTATAGTTAGGGATTGTTATTAAGCATGGTAGGATTTTATGTTTAGACCTAGAGATTGTAGAGGTAGATTTATTAGAATAAACTTACAAAATCCCATCAAAATCAACCTATGGAGCAACTTGATCAACAAGGAAGGATGAATGATGGATTAGAAAATCCCAATGGTAAAAACAATGGAAACCCCCACTAAGAAGGAAATTCACCTATCCCATAGAACTAGACCCTAATGACCAAGCCCCTATGAAGAAAATATCCCCCTCAATTTTACCAACCTTTAGGGGACTAGTCTCAGAAGATCCCGACAAATTTTTGTTTGAGTTTAAATTTTTGTCCCAGGACCAATGAGGGGGTTTGTGGGAAAGTGGTGTTCACGGTAACCCCCTAATTTCCTACCCCCAAATTCCCAACTCATGTTTTTGGGAGAATAAGTCGGATATAACACCATGAATTGACCCATGACTATATGTCAAACACTAAGATGTTAAATTTATTTCCTTCAACTCTAAAAGACACAACCATGAGGTGGTTCATGGGCCTAAACCTAAACTCTATCCATACTTGGGAAGAGATGGAAATAGTATTCTTGGATAAATACCAAGATTATTGTAGGGTTAGGGACTAAAAGGAATAACTCTTCAGGATACAACAAAAGGAAGATGAAAGTGTTGAAGACTATCTTGATCGATTCCTCTTCCTTCATAGGAGGTGTGGTACAAGTCTTGATATTACTCTTTTAAAAACTATATTCCTTAAAGGATTAGATGAAGACACACAAGAGGCCTTTAATATAATGGGAAAATGAGACATGAACAAGATGGAATTCACATATATCATTGAAATTTGTAGAAACTATTCTGAACTCGCCCAAATTTTTGTAAACATAAAGGAAATATTGTCAATGGAAACATATCTAAACTAAGAGAAGAAATTGCAAACTTAAGAATGGAGCTCTTAGTTCGTGTAACACAACCGTGGATGGGGAAAATTCTAGGAATATAGAGCCACTATTCATATATTGTCGAAGGTGAAGGAATAAAAATGGGCTTAATATATGTCCTATAAATAAAACAAACATCTTCCTTGTCTATGATTTGAAGCATGCGAATGATTGATGTGGAATTTTACCCTTGCTAAAGAATCACTTAAAACAGAATACACAAAGTGAATATGAGGTTAATTATGTAACACGAGAGGAAAGAAAGGAATTTTCCTTCAAATCCACAATAAACTCTATGCACCAAAAACAAAATGTGTTCTAATCTAATGGAACAAACCATGGTTATACCCGAACCTTGGGCTCAAAAAGTTTAAAAACAATGGACTCCTCAGTTGAATGCAAAACTAAATTATTATTGACAATAATGGAATAAAAATCAAACATTCCACCATTTGAATAATTCAACCCGTAATTTTAAAATCAATGTAATGAACCTCAAGGATATGGTTAGCAATATTATAATCCATGAAGACCCCAGGAAATAATATTTTTTTAACTAGTCCTACAACTACTACTCCATATGAACAACCTTTCCAACCACAAATTATAGATTAAACAAAAGAAAATCCAAAGAATGTAAGGTAGGGAAACCAGACATACACCGTTGAATATGAAGATACTCCCATGTGAATTATATGGATTGTAGAAACATATTGTTACAGTTGGGGAAGGTTACTTCAAAACCATCATCGCCAATTATAGAAGAAGTCTCCGAAGACAAATAAAAATCAAAAGAGACACAACCTGGACCTTTTCCTAAGGAAATGTCTTAAGCATACCATATAGAATTTTGGAAAAAAACAATACTGTAACTCCAAGAGAGAAGAATGTCGAATTAATTCAAGGATTAAAAAAATTAAGCATTGGAATCCCTCTATTACAAGATCTTAGAGATATCCTAGAGTTAAACAAAAATATCAAAGAAATTTGTGTTAAAACTCTAGGTAGAAGGAAAAATCATCCCAAAACAATACATGTTGATGGAAAACTGGCTAGCATATTAGAAGGGAAGATGACCCCTCCAAAATATGGTGACCCTAGGAGTCTAATTGTTATAGTTTTTATTAGGGATGTGGAGATTCCAAATGTTCTAATTGAATTAGGAATTTCAATCAATGTGATGACTACTGATACCTTGTCTACATTGTCTCTTCTAGATCCACAATCAACCCCAATAGTGTTACAAATGGCTAACCAATATTTTGCTAAACCCAAAGGGATCATAGAGGATATGAATATCACAATTGAAGCATGAGATTATATGTAGATTTTATGATTATTAAAACAAATAAAAATAAAATTGGATATCCCCTAATCCTTGGTCACCCATGTTTAGCCACTTCGCAAATTTTATTGATTGTAGAATGGGAAAAATGATTATTGCAAATGGACATGATTAAAAAACCAATTTATATATCCAGCTATAAAACCATTCGTCACTTCAGAAAAAAAAATGGTGGAAGGATGATTTAGAGGAAGCATAGGATGTTGTTTCCTCACTAGTTGTGGTTATAATACAAAAAAAATAGAAAAATCCAGAATTGGGATTCTTCTAAACTTCAGTCACAACCATTGGAGATAAAGGAAGATATGATAGATGAAAACATGTAACCAATAATCTTTCCTTTCTCATAGAACATAGATCTAACTGAGTGTATCTTCCACAACATCACTGAAATCCACATATTGTTGCCTCATAAATGCTCCTTGAATTCATTATTGAGATGATACCTAGTGGTAAATTATCTCTACCCAGAGACAAAACAACTAATTATTTTATAGGAAGAATATTGGTAGTTAATAGTTGGTTAACTACCCAAAACGAGAATACCCTATTAAATATTTTGTGCTCTCATCCCCAAGATTTTTCTTAGGAATATAATGACATGAAAGTTATTCATCCCACTATTTGTACACATCAAATTTATGCAACGATCCCAAACCATTTAGGAATCCACAGAGGAGGATAAACCCTTCCTTAAGAGACATTGTAAAGATTGAGATTGAGAAACGTTTTCAAGTAGTATTTATCTATCTACTTTGAGATAGCCAGTGGGTTTCCCCATTGGCTATAGTGCCTAAAAATAATGGTAAATGGAGATTCTATGTGGATTATAGGAATTTAATCAAGGCAACACATTAAGACTATTTCCCTTTACCTTTTATTGACCAAGTTTCAGATGATTTAACCGAAAAAAGGTATTTTTCATTCCTAGATGGTTTTAGTGGGTATAATAAAATCATGGTGGCACTATAAGAAAAATATAATACCAAATTCACTTTCCCATGGGGGAAATTTTATTACACATTTTTACCTTTTGGTTTATGTAATGCTCCCACCATGTTTTAGAGATCCATGTTATCAATTTTTACGGATCTCACTCATGATTGTATCGAGATTTATATGGATGATTTTATAGTTTATGGAGCGAAATTCCAAGAGGGAATAGAAAATTTGAACAAAGTAATATCTAGGTGTTATAAACATCAGTTATATCTTAACAATGAGAAATGTATTTTCATGATGGAGCAAGGGATAATCTTAGGCCACCATATTTTAGATGAGGGAATTAAGGTATATCTACATAAGATCAATATCATTGTGCAACTTCCATACCCCCAAAATCATACTAAAGTAAGAATATTTTGAGGACGTGTAGGCTATTATAAATTATTCATTTCATATTTGAGTAAAATAGCTGCTCCTCTATTTTCTTTTTTAAAAGGATTTTGAATTTGAATAAGCAAAAGTGTGTCAAACATATTTTGACATTATCAAAGACAAAATAACAAATACTCTAGTTCTAAGAGGTCCAAATTGGAATTTTCCCTTTTACATTCAAACTTTTCCAATGAGGAAATAGGAGCCATGTTAGGAAAACATGAAGGAGAGGCCATGTATTGCATTTATTACATTACTAAAAACCTCTCCATGGCTATAAGAAACTAAACTACCATAGAGAGAATTTCTTGTAGTTGTGTATTCAATTAACAAGTTTTGATATTACATTATAGGTTATGAGGTAAGTGTTCATACATATCATTCCACCATCAAATATTTAATGAATAAACCATTGATACATGGCGGAATTGTTAGATGAATTTTTCTATTACAAGGATTCAACATAAAGATTTTTGATAAACCTGGGATGTTAAATGTGGTAGTTGATTTTTTCTCAATATTAATTGTTTCAGTGTACAGAGGAACAGTGAATGATGATTTTCTAGATGAACATATGTATGAAATTTCAACCATCTCTCCTTGGTTTGTAGATATGGATAATTACTTAGCTATAGGGAAGTTCCCATATTTCCTCACACATAAACAAAGAAAACAATTAATTAAACAAAGTGTGATGTATACATGGTTTAATGGAATGATTTTTAAATGTGGACCTGATCATGTATTACGTAGGTGTGTAGCTGAAGATGATATCTTTGATATACTCGAGAAATCTCATGATGAACCATCAGGGGGATATTATTTAGTTAAAATAATGATAAAAAAGTTCTAGGGGCTAGGTATTATTGGCCTTCTATGCATAAGGATGTCAAAAAGTATGTGTGGCAATGTGATAAGTGCTAACGTATGGGAAAGCAAACACTTACAACTGAGATGCCTCCAACCTCAAGTAGTTCTAGATCCATCTGAGAAGTGGGGATTGGATTTCATTGGACTAGTTAACCAACCTTCTCAAGGAAAATATTACATATTGGCATGTACAAATTATGTTACAAAATGGTCTGAAGAACAAGATATCTAGTATGCAAGGGATGAAAAGGCAGAAAAATTCTTGTATGAACACATTTTCTAGTGATTTAGAGCACCAAGATCAATTGTTTCAGATTAGGGACCTCAGTTCATGTCAAATTTGGTCAGATATTTTGTGGAAACATATCAGTTAAGGCACAATAAATCATCTCCATACCACCCTCAATTGAATGGTCAAGTTAAAGTTACTAATAAGGAATTGGAGAAAATTTTGACTAAAACAATAGATCTCTCAAGGAAGAATCGAGTTCGAAATTACCCGAGGTACTATGGGTTTAAAAAAAAATTAGAAAACAACCACAAGATTCAATCTATATGAATTGGTCTATGGGAAGAAACTGGTTTATATAATGAAGGTAAGACAAAGGAATTCACTTTTCCTCTTCCTACCTACTTCGCACGAAGACTCCATAGAGTAGAGTCGAATTAAGCCCCCATTGGCGACCAAAAATCCCAAAACCATCCCATCACCAACCTGCATGACCCCATTGGTGACTAGATTACACACAAAGGTATGTAATAACTTATTTTTAGTGAAAATAGAGGATCCCATGTTTTTGGGAATGAAACTACCTTAAAACAATTGAAACCCTAGCTTGTTCCTTACAAACCTACCTACATAGTACTTAACCATTTACTTAAATCTCTTGTATCATGACTAGAATTCAAAAAATTTATTGTTCATTGGGCATCATGAGTATGTTGTGGTGTTATTTCAATATGTTTATTAACATGGAAATTATTATTTTTAGGAACCTAGCAGAGAAGTACTACCTATTATAGTTGAACAGAGTGTTCATTTTGCATTGAAATAAATGTAATTAAGAAACCAACCGCTTATTGTTATAAGGAAAAAAATATTGATTCAAGTTAATATATATACCCACAATAGTTTGAAGTCACATAAGAGTTCAATCCTACAACTAAGAAGAAATATTAACATGCACGAGGCCAATTACACTTGTATTAGAGTACTAATTTTTTTAAAACACTAGTTAGAAATTTGACTTCAATCCCCATCTACTATAATTACCCCTTTACTTAAATATATTATATCATGACCAGGCTTCACAAAGCTCAATCACCTCATCTATAATTTAATTAATTATGAAGACATTTGTCTTTATTATTTTCCTAGAACAGAGTAAGATTTGTCTTCATTAACATTTGTCTTTATGATAATGTTTGATCAATAAATTCGCATGTCATTTTCTGTGTCAGCTTCCATGAAGATAAGATTTTCCCAAATCATAGTATTTTTATATTTTTCTTGTGGAGGCTTATACAATTAGAGCAGGAAATGACATAAGAGTGTACTACTAGTTTTATAAAATGCCCAAAAGCTAGTTTTTCCCATTGAAAAATAAATTCGAGTAGTACTTAGACCTTTACATAAATCTCTTGTATCATGACCAGGCTTTAGAAATTGTGGTCTTCTTGCAATGCACTTATTAAGTTGGCAATTACTATTTTTAGGAACCTAGAAAATAAGTCCTACCTATTATAGTTGAACACCAGAATCAATTATGGCCATCATATTGTCTTATGCATTCACCAAGTATATCTCTTGTAGTTTTGAAAACACATTAAATTGTATTATTTGTAGATATGAGCATTAGTTAGGATTTACTAAGAGAATTTATAATATGAAACATGAATATATTGATCTCTGAAAATGAGACTTTGTAGAAGTATCTATATTTAAACATGAGACAACAATAAGATAAAATAAATTTTTTGGTTTATAGGAGCCTAGAAATTTAGCAGAGGTGGAATTTTCGATCACAATGCAAAGGAAAATACCTACACAGAGAAGATGAAAGAGAAAGATATATAGTTGTCTCCATTTATGCAATTGGATATGACATAAAACTAAAAGTGATGAAATAACACTCCCTAATACATAGCTCTACTTTTTCTCATTTAAGGACACCATCTTCTTTAAAATAATTGTAATTATTTTATATGGTTGTAAGATTTGATTTTAAATTGAGGAAAAATAATAGCATTTTATAATATATAATTTCAAATGCAACACCAATGTAAAAACCAAAGTTATAGCCCTTTATGGAGGGGTCATATTTGAATATTGTAGGCTCTTCAAAATATTGAGGTTGGAAATGGTTAAATTTTTTGATTAATTTATAGTTTTAAAAAGTGTATTCTTGGATTTAGCAGAGAAGTCCTACTTATTATGTAAGGTATGTATCAAGATGTCAGGAGACTTTTCCATAATTTTTTAACCTATAACTCCATTATCTTAAACCACTATTGTGTCTCTTTATGAGATATAGAAGGACCAAATTCATAAGTAGAGGGATTCCAACATGAAAACACTACTCACTTGGAGTTCGTTTGCAATGAGCATCTTACAAAGTGTGCATAAATATTGTGGAACATTTACACACCACCACACATTTCTTTTTGTGTAGATCCTCTTGAGCCTCCTAGATTCTATTGATATCTCACGCCCTATGAAATTATTTCCTTTAATAACCTTGCATCACTCACAATTCGCATAGTATTGCATCAAATCAACATTTGCAAATTTTTCATGATGTCTTGCATTGTCTCACAACATTTACAACTTCTTGCAATTTTGTACAATGTAACTACCACACCTCTCAACTTGAGTTCAATTTTACATTACCTTAAGAGTGTGTTAAGTCTCATGCTTGAATTGCACCTAGTGACATCTCACACCATGCATAGAGCTTTCCTTAACAAAATTGTATCACTCATAGCTCCTCAGTCTTGCACCAAATCAATGTTTTCATCTTTTTCAATGTCGTGCAAGTTACCTCACAACATTTTTCATCTTCTCATAATGTTGTGCAAGGAAACTAACACACCTCTTCACTTGAGTTTAATTTTTGCATGCCTTTCGTAGTGTGCCAAGTCTTATCACCTAATTGTGTATGTTCATAATTTTACATAGAACTTTTACACACAAATGTCTTTTGGTCCTTCTCATGCTTACTCACAAAACCATACATACTTTGTGCCATGCATAGAGCCTCAAAGCCCCACAACATTGATTGACATCTTTTGGTGCATGCCCAAATATTGTCACCTCATGTCAACCTTGCCATTTCATCTCCATTGATGCCATTCCTAGGGAGAAAAATCAACTAGAAGATTCAATGGTTTCCTCTTGTTCACATTTTGGCTTGATGTAGAATTTCTAGAAATCAAGTTTATCGTATCCATAAGGTTGGAGCCTTTGATAAAAATAACACTAAGCATAGTGATCCCAATCTATGTAGAAAATAAGGATGAACCTATTATCATGGAATTTATCAAGAATGATATATTAATTCTAGAGTTTGAGAATATGAATTTGGTTTAGATTTCACAAAACAAATGCACTTGTTTATTTTAATTATTTTAGGATAATTTTACATAAATAGAGAAAACATTTTATAAGTGTTTGTACTTCTAGTCATGTTGAAAAACTTCATCTTATCTCCTAACATGATATTTCATTGATTTTTGATGCATGGTAATAAATTTGTTCCTTAGCACTGAATTTAGCAATGACTTTAGCAGTGACTTATAAAATGTATTTTTTGTGATGTATCTCTTTCATGTACTTTGTCTTGAACTATGTCATTTGAGGTTGATTTACTATGTGATCTATTTATAATGGAATAACTTAGATTTTAAATTATTCCATTTTTGAATGGTAATTCTATGTTAGTGAGTTTTTATTACAAATGACAATAAGATATATGCAATTTCTTATTTTCTAAATTATTTACATTTAAGCTTGAAAATCATATTTCTATTTTCATTAAAATAGGAGAATATATTAAAAGATTTTTTTCATTAAAATTATTGTAAATTGAATTTTTCTTTCATTTTTTGATCTTGACTTCTTCCGCTCCTAATTTTTTCGAGAGGACCAATTTAGAGATTGTAAAATTGTAATCTATTCTCAAGAATCCAACTAAAATTGGGAAGTATAAAGCCCATTGTGAAAAAAATATTCGTTGAACTTTGTAGAATAGAAACAAGCTTTAAAAAATATAGCCCATTTGATTCTAAATCAATAAATTTTTTAATGGATTCATTAAAATCAAGTGTCTTAGAAGATGTAGGATATAATGAGATTACGTTACAAATTTCGATAAGGAATTCGTTAGGATGTCTTGTTGGATTTTTATGCGAAAAAGCAAGTAAGGGCATATTATGTAAGCAAACGTTCATGTCCCATATATGTGCACCTTTGATTTATCCTAGATTTGTGGCCTCTCAAGGCCAATTTACAAATAATGACCAATTACCATTATACTTCATAATGATGGTACATGTTGAGGTTCACCTAAATCTAAAGGTGAACTATTTAGACATCCCCGGTTATTTGGGGCGGGGAGTGGTCAGATATTAGCCACAGTGTAGGCATATCGAAAGGAGGAGTTCATGTATTTGTTTACTTGCAACAACTTGTATCGAGGCCATAACCATTCTTATAAGGATTTCTAGATGTTGCAACACCTGTCATTATGACTACACATGAGGATGCTATCGAAGTTCTTACGGCAATTTCTCACGAGACCCAATCGATCTCTTTTGATAATGTAGGTAAGTACCTTCAGAGATGTGATATTAACAGTGGAGGTTCTAGTAGTAGAAATGATGCATGCAGCGAGGTATACACTTGTGCATCTTTGATTTCCATTTGATGAATTTGAGTTGGTTACATATCCCAATCGAAACATCGGCTAGGACGCATCATGTATGCCAACTTGTTTTATGCATATGAGGTGATTTCATGACATTTCAGGGTTCCATTATCGGGGGTTTGAAATTTTATAGAGCAGAGTGGTAGTGTATCTTCTAGTCAGGGTATGACTCCTGTTGCTACAATCAGACCTCCTGTTGTTGGGATCGTCACACCTGATGTTCAACACATTTCTATTCTGGTGTTTGAAAATTAAACCTTAATATAATTTAAATTTATTTTATTTCATCATTACTTTACAATTTATTAATATTAAAATTGAATATTTACTTGTGTGTTTAGGCATCTACTCTAGTGTGTGGTGCTTCACAATCCACACCATTTACCCACATGACATACACATAACTCTTGGAGAAAAACATGGATCTTGATGTTTTGGGCCTGAGTTAGCTTGGCTCACTTGGTGACATATTTTCTGGTGTTGAGGTTGTGGGTGGTAGTCCCATAGATTTGGAGACTCGTTCGTAGAGGTATATATATATATGTGTTTTAATATAATTAATATTTAATCTAAATTGAAATGTTAGAAATTAATGATCTTTATTCAAAAAACTTATTTATCAACTTCTTACATTTAATTTATTTTGTTTCACAAGGATCTATAGGAAAAATATCTACACATAGTGTAAATACTCCCAACATCCTCCCGGGATAGATACTAAGGTAATCAATTGTACATATCTGTTATATGATGTATTAAATTAATCAAGAAATTGTTGTAGAATTTTTCTCATAAATTTTAATATATGGTACATGTTATATACATTTTCTCGACGTGTATATTTCTTTTTTAACATGTAGGGTCTGAAAAGAGTCTAGTGAGGGGTCTGGCACTCACCCTACTACACGGAGGAGACTTCAGTGATATTTTAGAGATTTTAGATATTTTAGACATTTTGTACATGTATATATTCATTAGACATGTATATATACTCATACTCATTCTAGACATGATTATTATATTTCAATATATGTCTTAGACACGTGTGTGTCTATATATATATATATATATATATATATATATATATATATTCATTAGACATGTGGTTTTTTATATTTTTGTATATATTCATTTGACATGAATTTCATATATTTATATGTAAGGTAGAATAATTTTATATTTTTATGAGTTGGTGTATATTTACAATTATGGATGTGAATATAAGACACCCCCTTATCTTTCATTTTTGTCTCTTGATGAAATGATAATAGGTATAATGATAGATAAGATATTAAATACCCTTCATTTTTGTGATATAATGTAAACTTATTTATATTTCTATATTGAATCATTTTATGCTTGGGTAATTTAGTAATAATTTATGTTACATTAACCATTCCGTGACTTAGTGATTGATTCTTTATTTATGCACTTGTCAAATATTTTCAAAGGCCATTTCTTATCCACCTTAATTTTTTTATTCATATTACTACTAAGTCTTATAACTCAAAATTTGACTCTAGGTAAATATAGCCAAATGTGATATTCATTGTTCTAGGAAAGTGTTTAGAGTATTAAACTATGTCTCTGAAAATCTATAGAAACTTAAAAGCTTGTGAAAATAATAGATTCCATCTCTTTATCTATCGTCTCTCTAAAACTCGGGAAATATAAAGGCAATCAGAAATTGTGCGTGAAAATAATAAACTCTCTCTCTCTCTCTCTCTCTCTTCGTTATTTGAATGTGTAAAATGACTTAATATTTTGGGATAGGAACATTAATAATATAATATTTCGTAACTAGTAGGGAAAAGGGTGAATCCATGCCATCTTCGTGTAGACTCATGTTGTTGTAGGTGTGCGAAATGATGGAAAATGAAGTAAATGTAATGTAATACATTTCCATGATTTACTATTTTAATGTAATTGTAAATTTGACTTTATTTGGAGATGGGAAGAAAGGAATTTATAAATATTGATTTAAGAATGTATTCAATATATATTGGGTAGTGTTGTTTAAGTGATGGTTGATTGTTAATGCATGAGATAACATTAGTGAATATCATGAAATTTTATCTTGATCAAAATAAGTAGGTTTTTTAGGACACTCAAATGGTATATGTCTAACTTCATGATATTTGAAACATGTGATAGTGAATCAATATTCATGAAGTAAGATAATGATAATGATAAGTCATGAAGTAAGATAATGATCAATAGTCATGAAGTAAGATAATGATAAGTCACGTAGGTTTTGAATGTTCTTACAAGTCATTCTTAATCTCAAAACCCAATATTTTTTCCCATGAACCTTTAAATTTAAAGAATTTTCTATATGTTTTTCTAATCTCCCTAATATCTTTCAATACCTTGAGTCATGTAGTTCTTAATTGTCTATCAAAATTTTAAAAATTCTATAATCTGCTAGAAATTTCCCCCAAAATGGAAATTTCAATAAGGGGCCATAATGTCTATCATTTTTCTCATATGAAATTTTAAATGATTCAAGTTAGATTTATTGACACTAAGAACTTGTTTCAAATTATTATAAAATATGTCGGAAAAGAGAAACTAAAATGAGGAAAAAAAAGAGTTGATGTAATATTTTTGAAGGAAAAAATGACTTATATCTACATCTTCAGGGGTTTTGAATTTCAATAAAACAACATGATAGTAATAGTGTTTTGATAAATCCTTTTCAAATATTCCATTAGGTAAGGCTTTATATTGGTTTCATCATGTCCGTGGTGTATCTTTGAGCACATTCTTGGAACTTGAAGAAGCATTGCTAATAAATTATATTCAAAATAAGATTCCAAGAGTTACATATGAACACTTAAGATGTTACATCAAAGGAAACTCAAAATGAATGAGTGAGTACATTATGAGGTTTAAGACTTGTATGCAACAACTAATATATCAACTAATATCCATTTCTTTTTATGAACTTAAAATGATGCATGTTAGTTACATCCATCCATGAGCAAAGAAATCATCAACTCAATTTTTGAAAAATGGTGATTAATGTCATTTTACATGTACACAATATCTAAAAACACCATCAATACAAGACATGTTAGGTAGACCTAGCACCAAGTTTTTTGAACTCATTTGTTATATATATATAGTTCAAGTATCCAAATCCTTCATGATAAAAACATTGATATATATGGAAAGAATATTATTGGAGATACTAGGAAACAAATTACATCATTAATGAACCCATCCTTAATATCATAGCAAGAAAGTTGTCAAATATGTATGCCAAATGAAAAATAAAATAGATAAAATATTCCATTCCTGGAAGACATCAATATATAATATTCTAGGTCCTTCTATATAATACCAAGTGGCTCAACTCGTTGTTCAATGACCTATAAATGTTTTTCATGGTCTTCTACATCTAGTCTCCATTTTTGCTTTGACCACTTTTAGTCTTCACTTGATGCAATCGTAACCATGTAACAATTATGTGATAGGTGTAATGATGCACCTTTTTTTGGTTTATAATCAACAAAGTGAATCCCGCTTTGGAGGGTTTTCACTTTTTGTAAATATGTTCCGTGCACTATAATTGAGCCAGTATAAAATGTTGTCTCCTCACTTGTTATTTCACATGTTAGCTTTGTTCTCTCTTCTGTGCAATGTAAAAAGTAGTACTCCACTTTCTCAATATTGTCTTCTTCAGCAATGACTGCAAATACATCACCTACAACAAAATGCAAATAAATATTCAATGATCCATATACTATAAATTATACATATATATTCAATGATCAAATTATACAATCCTTTTAAATAAAACATACCTTGTTTAACCAGTCCAGATATGTGGTCATAATTAGGTGAAATTAATGGCACATCTTCAAAACTATCATCATGATCTGATCCATATGTGTCATCCACAACTAAAGGAACTTTCTTCCACTCACCTACATACCCATGTTTTTGACTATTGCACTTTGAATATGATTTGTTCATGCATTCATAACAAAAACAAGAATAATATCTTGTATAAATTGTATAGTTATTATTATCCACAGTCATCACAAAGTGTAGATACCTAGAATTAGGAATCGTTTCACATCCAAACTTTTTCCTTCGATAAATACCTTCAATTAATCATGCTCAAAATCAATAAATTTTAAAACAAACAAGAAAATTAAGAATAATTTTAAAAAAATTTGTAACTTGTAGGTAATAAATCACATCAAGATACATATATGTTTTAAATTAACATAATTTTAATCTCCCAAAATAATCTATGTGGGGTTGAAGCCTATGGGGTTGAATCCCGTGAGGTTGAATCTGTGAAGTTGAAGTGTGTGACATTAAAGCCTAAACTACAAAATGTTTCTTACACCATTCAACAACGGTGTGGGCATCAATCAATCTCTCTCACAATCATGTTATCCCTTCCCATGACCACTCTAAAAAACTCCATAAATAAGGTATTTTGTGATGACGATGATAGCGAATGAGTGCAAAGAAAGGGAGAGAGGATTTGAATTGTGATGCACAACCATCCTGACCAAACAAAATGTTGATCTATTTGTACTCCTTGCTGATGAAGATATTGAAAAAAAAAACCAAAATAATGCTACACAAAGTGGGTGTCATGTTCCTTGTCATCACTTATATAGAAGTGATACTCCATCTTGATCATTTGCTTCACATATGTACTTTAAACCCCATCCAAATCCAATTGTGCATGCCTATAAAATACTTGAACCATGATGGTAACCTCAAATGATATGATAATATTGTGTCTAAATCTCTTTTTGATGATAAAATGAGTAATTCTTAGAAAAATCAACCACAAAAATATGGAACCAATAGGGAATGTGTCTCTATTAGTCTTGAATTGTGTAGCCTACCATTGTGCATAATGAGAATGTTTGATGTACAAACTAATTAAACTTCAGAAACTTTCCATGAATGTAGCAATGGGGATTTCCTCTTCTACCAAATCCAACCTAGATGCATCTTTTCCAAGATGTGCTGAATGTTTTATGTATTTGAACCTACAAAATCAATACATAATGGGAAAATTGTCATATTCATTTTCAGTAAACATAAAAATCAAAGAAAAATATGTACATCTAGATTTAAACACACACACACATACATACATACATACACACACATATATATATATATATATATACATACATATATATATACATACATACATACATACATACATACATACATACATACATACATACATACATACATACATATATATATATATATATATCACCTCTTACAAGCAACCATTTGAACTATGTCCAAATATTCATTTTTTTATGGAAATAATTTCAAGTCCCCACACTTGTCACATACACCTTTGATGCAAGCCATATGATCGTCGACATGATCATCGGATATTTTGCAAAGAATAGAAGTTATGAATTCACTGACACATGTAGGGGGAATTTTTAGGACCATTTGATGCTTCCCGTAACTTTATATACACCTGAAAAAACATAGATTTTGAAATACATTAATTTTAAATCACATCTCAAAAAACAAAATTTAATCAAATTTCTAATATATAGATATAAATGAAAGCACACCTCAATATATATGTAATATAATTTTTTTGTACCTGATAGTGATAATCAAACTCAACGTGATAGCGGAAACAACATGTTTCAAGGACTTTATCACTCACACATACCAAGGCTTCAAATTCTCAAACATTCATTGTCCAATATTAACATCTGGATGTTCTTCTATAAACTTGATGTACATCTCATGTTGATTTATTTTGAGCCAATGTTTTATATGTTCATCATAGTTATTACAAGCTATCCTGTGTTTTAAAACATCCCTCACATTTGGAGAAGGACGAGTCCTCTTAGTCCAAAAATCAAAAACTATCTTCACAATATTATCCTCTATTTTATCAGAATGTGGATTTCTACACATTAGTGCCCAATTTCCTTCCACAGTAGAATCATCCAATGTATCCCTTCTATTTTCATAGCTACTGACTGTATTTCTAGATAAACCTAATGCCTTGGCAACAACAATAACATGATGATTCTTTGTTGTATCTTCACTTACAACTAAAGTTAATATTGCTCTACGAGAAATACTCTTATCAACAGACCTATTTTTGTACCCAAAGAACTTATTCCTTTAGAAACATTCCCAAAAAATTATTCTTCCATACATTTTAAATTTTCTCAACCAAAATCAACACCCAATACTTATAATGTTTCCTTCATATTAACAGGATTCAAGAATGTAACCAATAAATGTGCTCTAGCTTGAATTGTAGTCAAATTAACAAATTCACCATATATTATCTCTACACTTTTTGTTGTTTTATTTCGTGATAGTGGTTCTTGTTGGGAAAATTCTTGTAATTTTTGGAAATCCATCTTCACCAAGTATTTCACATTTTTTTGTGGGAAGTAATTCCATAACTTTTGTTATCACTTCAACATATTGTTGTGCATCATGATTTGTGTCCATAAACAAAATTTGTCAAAAATTAACATACACATGTGATTACACCAAAATTTGTAAAAAACTTAGCATACACACATGATTACACCATTCATTAATGATTTAATATATATAAGAGCTTACTTAGGAACATGAATATATTAAAATATTTAAAGTTGATAAATAACTTACTATCTAGTAAACAATAATATTAAGTTGACCAAGATAATTGTATTTAGATACCACTTCATGAGGTCCTTCTTGAAATCTACTAAACAATAATATACTTTTTCATTTGTATTCGGAACTTTTCAACTAAGTGTTTGAGTGTGACATAATGATCTATTATTGATTAATTTTGTCTAAAACCTACTTTCCCCTTTTCCCACTTTCCTTTTTATTTTATTTTCTTACAAAATACCACATAACACATTTATTATGTGGAGTAAATTTTCACCATGTCATCAAACGTATCTAAACTTAGTAATCAACTTAATTTCATTATTGCATGACTACTGGATACCAAATGCATATTTGGATGCCTTAGTGTGAATCTCAAAAGGGTTAGAAAATAGTATGTAGAGGAATATTCTTACTAACTCAAAATAATTTTACCATGCATTGGTCCAATCAACCTTGGATTTGACATGCATTATGTAGTTGACGGGATAGGACATATATAATAAATCAAGGATGAAACTATTATCTAAATTTACATACATTGTCTAAGACAACTAAGAAACTATTTAAGGTAGTATGGAGTAATCAAATACTAAATCACTATTATATTTTTAATATGCATGTATAGCTATAATTTTAATGTTGATGTAGCATGTGTAATGAATCTTTGTTACTCCAAATGAACAATTACCAAATTTTTCGTATAAATATTATTTTTTCAAAGGTTGTAAGATGCATAGGATGTTATTAACATGCTAATATCAATCCTTACTAAAGATGAGGATTTCAACCAATTAGAAAATGATTAAAGAGTTTAGGAATGGATGAAGTAGTTATCCATCATATACATAAATTTGATCGGTTTATTGGTCAAGTAGAAATTCATAACTAACTCATTTGTACGATCATTCTTGTGTCTTGTAATATTTATCCATAATTTATTTAGGATGGATTAGGATATGGTGGTAACTAGATTTCATGTAAATATTTGTGAAGTAATTGTCAACTAATATTTGATTTGGGAGATCAAAATTTCCTTATAGTAGATATTGGTTCTTCATCATTTGATCTTTCAATTATTTTTTTCATTTCATATATATATTTGGTGCTAGAGCTATCTAATTTATGAAAGATGGCATGGTACAAGCCTAATATTTCATTCGACTAGGATCTCTTGTGCTATGCATCATACTTAATCATTCTCACAAAATGATCTATGATATAATGGGATGTTTGGAAGAGGGAATCAAGGAAAAAAATAATGTGGTTCTTTACTACATAGTGTTTTGGAAGGTGTTTTATCTCCATGAAGACTTTACTAAGCCTAATTGCTAATATTGTGTTCTATCATGCTCCCAAAAATATTTTTGAAGAGGTGATTGATCATGATAGTTTGGTAGTTTGAAGGATTATTAACATCTTCACTCTAAAACAAAGGCAAGGTTAGGCCAGTTATCTACTCTTTTTGTAAGGGCCATGAGTAAGGGTTCAAAGCAAGGTATAATGGTTACCGAACTAATAGGGGCATTATGGAGGAATATCTCTCACTAGGGAATCAACCACTACAAATGGGGATTAGAGACCAATAGGTCCTACCTTCTAAAATAAGTACGAGAAACACTTCATAACATAGACAAGAGAGAAAATGAGCTATAAAGTAAGTTAGAAGAGGCTAAGACATGCACACAAGTGATAAAAGAACCATTATGAAAGCATCAGGAGTTGATAGAGAGGTGAGTCAAGAGTCAAATGATAGTCTAAGAGGAGAAAGACATGATAATTATAAAATATAATTATCAAAGGGATAAAATATTAGGGAGAAGGCTACAATGGAAAGGGAAAATCAAGCAAGCAAGTAGAATTAGTAAGATGAGAGATGGGGAAGGGATATGCATATTCATGTCACAATCATAAACTATGTGGATAAAGAAAGAGTGCTAAGAAATAAAGGTATGTTGAGAGGATCATGTTTGTATCTAGATGAAGACAACCTTTTCGCAGCTGAAAGAGAGAAATGATGAGTGGGAAAAGGTGAGGTTAGAAAGGAGAAAAGGATAGAAGCATACCTAAATAATGGGAAAACATATATTACAACTAGATAAACAATAAGTAAATAAGGAATATGACCCATTTGGGAGCATCTTATGATGGTGAGCTAGAATTTAGAGGCTACCCTTGATAAAGAGGAATTGGGTTAAGGCCTATATCCAAAGATAGAAAATTATTTTGAATGGAACACATAAGCACGATGGGTGAAAAATGCCAAATTTTGAAGGATACGAGAAGGTAAAATCTAGAATAAAGAAACAAAATGTTCAAGGGGTTAACTATAGAGATATAGATGGGAGGAATACAAAGGTTCTTGTTTTTTGGAATGACCCAATTATGAGGATTAAGTTAGAAAGGTGTTGGTGGGTACTGAAAGAGCCTCTCTAAGAGGTGAGAGAGGATGTTGAAGAATGGAAGTTGATGTTAAATAGAAACCCTAGATTTAACTAAGAGACCAATACAACCATGTGTGCTAGAGAGTAACAAGCAATACAAAAACAAAGTAGATGGCTAGATCAAGATCCAAATTATACTATTGAGTGGTTGTAATATTTTTTACCATGTTTTATATTTAGGAGATTAGTTGATGTTTTGTTGATATTTCAACAATTAGTGTTTCGTTGAATGATTTTTCTGTGTGGATCCTTTTTCGGTAAGGTTGGTTCTTACGTTTTTTTGTTAGAGCCTTATATTTTCACATATTTTTTCTATTTTTTTAGGTTATGGGATCCTATCAAAACCCTTACCTTTACCCAATCTAAAAAACATATTATCATATTTACCCTAGAACGTAAAATAAAATTACGATCTAATAAAGGTTTTATGTATGTACCAATTTTTGGAGCCTTATCTTTCACTTGTTGTGCCTTCTCTCTCTGTCCATGCCTTGCTATAAACATGACCTCAAAAGTCAAATCTTAAACATATATCTAAAATTTCATGGTGAAAAAATAACTTTTCATTTAAAAAAACCACCTGGGGATAGTCATTCCTCTTTTATAACATAAGAAACAATGTATGAATAAAATTAAGAAAAATACCATATTTTTGCCAATAAATAAATAAATATAAATGTATTTTACACTCTAAACAAAACATTTTGTTAGTTTGTGGAATTTCATGAATGCGTAGGGTTTTGTGCTTATTACCTTTAGAAAATCAATGAAACTGAAAATTCATGTTTATAAAGGTACAAAACATACAAAAAAGTGGGACATTTTATTATGCTAGATCTTTCCCAAAGAGTTTGAGATTCAAACCTTAAGGACAACTGCTGCATTAGGAATTGAATTATCAGAAGCACAACAAGTAAGGATTATTTAGTTGAATGAATTAGATGAGATGAGGTTACATATATTACACCAAACAATGATAATCCAACATCAAATATAGTTGTAACATGACAACCATATCAAGAAAATAAGGTTTTAAACAGAGATTGGGATCTACTATTTGATTCAAAATACAAAGACTTTAAAGGGAAGTTACAAACACATTAGATGAGAGCATACCAAATTGATGAGGTATTCAATAATATGACTATGCAACTCATCCCGATTGATGGAGAAATAAGAGTGATGTTGGTTAATGGTCATCAATTTTATTTATACCAAAAACCAACATCCAAAGAAGAATTCAATAAAATGCTACAAGATAATTCAACTCTGAATTTCTTGGACAAGGTTGCCTTGTCTAAGTCAACTCAAGGATAAATTGATCTCTCAATAAAAGGAATAAATAAAGGATGGTTGAAATATAGAAATGGTGGTCATATTCCTATGAAGGAGTGGTTGAAAAATAGTGATGGAGACCTTTCCTTCCCAAAAATATAGGTGGATGAAAACTAGAAATTATGGTCACCTCAGAATCATGCCATGAATAAATGAAGAAAAACAGCATGCAATAAATCTAGTGTTGATAGAATATGTGAAAAGTGATTATTAATGAGGTATGTGCTATTACTCCCTTTTAAATGTTAAAAAGTTTAATGATAAGATGTTAATTATTGATCTTATTCGAAATTATGGCTCCCCACTTTGATGTCTCCTCACATGTTTCATATGATCCAAATCAATCTATCAAAATATATAATTAATCACTCACACATTCCCATTTATCCTCCAAACCACTCATCGTTTTATTCAAATTGGTTAGTTCTAGCCAATTCATATTGTTTGTGAATAAAACCATTGTCATTCCTACTCCATGAACATGTAGAAATACCAACTAACCTATTTTTATGGGATGTGTAGTTACGGTATTTCATCTCCACATTAAGGCATCAATCCATATGGAAAGAACAAAGGGGTAACTTCACAAATGAAGAAAATGATGCAAGTCTCCTCATGAGGCATGATATTTTAGCATCATAAAGGTTCTTAAGCAAATATAATTCCTAGATTTACCGCTACATATAATGGACAAATATAAAGAAAACATCTCCACTTGTGTGTCTGATTTCAAGGGGTATGTACTTCCAAATTTTAATATGTCCTTCTTTTCTTTCCAACAACGATATGAATTACTCCAAGAAGTCTATAAAAAGAAAGAGGTTATGTCTCCAACTAACCTCATGTGGTCAGTAAGGAGAGAAAAATAAATATGCGAATCATGCTAGAAATGCAAGAAAAATGGGTAGGTATGAGATTTCGATAAGTCCAATACCTAGATGGAAAAATAAATAGGAACAACTAGATGAGAGCTATAATAGATAGAGGGAGTCTGGAGACTCTAGACAAATTTTATGGATTCATCAATCTAAAAGAAGAAACATGGCTCACCTTCACTAATAAATATAATTACGTAAGGTTAGTAGAAGTCGTAAATGGAAACCTGTGCAGAGCACCTATTAATCCCTAAGTTTGGGGGAGTGATGAGAATTATTCATTCTCATGTAAACATCCTATCAGTATCATCATTTTGAAATCAAATTTATATTAGCAACTTGTAATTAATACTTTGATATATTTAAAAGGATGTTTTTGTATAAACCTTGTTCATTTTCATCTTATCTATGCTTCTTTGAATGAGTTGAAATAAATTTTTATATGCGCTAAAAAATTCGAAGGAAGGACCTATTTTAAGCCTAGCACAAGACTCATAAAAATCCCAATGCATGACTCAACTAAGCATTGGCAGAGGACTTACTTTAAGTATAACACAAGACTGATGATATAAAGCGTAGGAATCAATTTGGAGTGCATCATTCATGTTATGGAAGCACAAGAATCACACTATAGAAGTGCATGACTCATATGAAGAGAAAAAAGGAATTGAGAAGAAAGAAGATAAATTGATCTAGTCAACACACCGGTTATATGATGAAGAATAATTAAATGAAAATCATCATCTAGTCATCATATGACTTGCATAGATTATAAGAGTCCAAAATAACACCAAGTTTGGTTGGAACATGGAACAAGCGGACGGTATGAAAAAGAAGTCACCATTATTCAAGGGATTTGAATGCATGAGATTTGGAATCATACAAAATCACTAAATCATCTTAGTTGAGTATCAATTAAGGAATCCAATCGAGTTAGCAAGACAAATCCAATACAAATGTGATATACTATCATGGATATCTGAAATAAATCTAGGAGTAAAAACAATGTCTATTTATTTTTAAACTTCTTTGGAAAATCTTGTGTTAAACTAAACTTCTTTAGAAACAAGCATTTTAAGTGGGGCCCACATATAGTCACATGCACTAATACACATTTTTGGAAATATGGAAGAGTCTATACAACATCCAATCATCGTGTTTTCATAACCAATCATAACTAGGCGGGTAAACGCGTAAATTCTTCCAAGTCACGTTTAGCTAGAGCTTAGCTAGGATTTCAAAGAAACTTATCATCTTAATGATCGTTCATAAAAATGCGACGATCAAACCACCTCATTATTTTTTGAAACCTTTATAACTGAACTAAGAATATATTTGAAATATCTCAGGTGCACATGCAAAGCACATAGATCAAAATGAGCATCGAAGGTCCATTTTTGCTTCAAATCTTCACTCTAGAAAACCTAATTTTTCTAAAATTGATGTAACTTGGAATTCCTTCTGAAATTTCACTTAAAAAAATTCATTAAGAATCATGAAAACATCCTATACCTGTCTATAGTCACCATACAACCCAAATAGCTCTTAAAATCTCCATCTAATCTCATTTTTCCATGCTACCTTGTTTTTTCTCACCTTCTTTCTTCCTAAGGTCCTCATAAATGCACTATACCTCTGCATTATGATCTAAAAATCACCATAAACCTCATATAAATTGTTGAATTTTTTTACCATTCTTGGAAAATAATTATCAACTCTAAATATCACACCTCCAACTCATTACGCATGGTTGAGGACTAATAATAGGCATGGAATGACTGACACAACTATGATTTCACATGTGTTGACCTTTTTGACCTCATGCATTCTCTTAGATACCCACGACACATAATACCAACAATGAATGACCTCATTCCAACCTTTGACCAACTTAGGAGATCTCAAACCTTAACTATGAAAGATAGAACCATGCTAAGACACCAAGACAAATCACCGAACTTGACACTACCAAACAAGCTTCATGCTTGACGGTTGATTGAAAAACATGGAGACACATAAAATTCCATGAAACTCTTTTCCATCAATGTACTTGACATAAATGACAACACTAACACATAATGGCCAACAATCTCTCCCTTTGTCATTAATGGCAACAAAAATACCCAACACCTACATGAATATTTTCCATGTTTCTAATGATTCTCTCCCCCTTTGACATCTATGAAAAAGAATAGACTGATAATACTACATGGAAAAATAAAACACACAATGAAAACAATGCTCAAAACAACTTACTTGCTAAAAAGTATACCCATGGGACTAAACTTGATCTTCTTTGACTCCTTTAGTGGCATATGATGATACTATGGACTTGATACGATCCTCAAAAAAGCTCCCCGTCAACCGATATTATCCTATTTTGTCTTCATTCAAACTCAGCGCATTCTTTTAGGTCTTTCTCATGCTTAAGAACCCAATTTCTCCTTTACGCTTATCAAGAACCTTCTTGAGGACTATTGGACCTAAAGTACATCTTCAAAGCATATTGGACAAACTTTACCATGCTCTAGAATCTCACACACATCATGAATCAACCTCTTATGACTCCCACTATGATTTATACTACCCGTATCTCACTAAAATGCAATAAATTATAGTTTGTACCCTATTTACATGCCTTCGAGAGGGATCAACCACTTCTTTACTACCCCGAATCTCATTCTTAGTCTTTTCAACCTCCTTACATGCTCGTATAACCTTTTCATCGCTGATTGAGAGTCAACATGGACTCCCCATCCACTAGATTCTTTCTCGAGTCCTTTAAGTATCCTTTTTCACATCATTCTTAGTCACATAAAGAACTTGTCATAGATTGTACCCTAATTATTTCTTGAAATCATGACCAATTTAATGTTTAACTTGCTACAATCTTCAATGTTTAGTCATAATGCAAAGGATCAACTAACTGGTCATGAAACCTACTAGGATTTTTATGGAAGAGTAGAAGATATCCCAATATTTGTGAAATGACAAATGAACCTATATACCTATGTGATACAACAATAATAACTCATATTAGACTATAAAAGTATCTCTATGATTGTGTATCTATTACGTTTTCTTCTTGAAAGTTTTTGACAACATCTCCAAAACATACTAGATGCCTTCAAGACTATAAAGAACACCTTTACACTTATAAAGACATGTCTCAGTATCTGATTTGTGTCATACTTTTGATCACAACCCTTATGACCTTCTCGGATTTGAAAAATTGTATATCCACTTAATATACTTCCTTTTTGACTCTCATTGTCTTGGCTATGCTTAGTCCTTCATTAAGTTGTATTCATGCCATCACAAGCTTATGAAAAATCCTTAGAAACCCTCATATGTAGTTTTGTGACTTACTTGTCATCTCTTCGCTTGTAGTTCACTTTCCTTGACCATCAACTTATGACACAAAATACAACAAGGATTGAATCCATGGGCTCATTTGGTCACCGGTCTTTGACATGATAATACCTTCCTTTTGGTCTAGAACACTAATCATAGAGTTGAGCACATAGCTATATCATACACAAACGTGATCACTATAAGACCTATGTCATATACATAAAACTTGAGATGTATGCTTACCCAACAAGAGAAGTTGTCCTTACATTTTAGAGAGGAAGAAAACTTCAAGTTTCAGTTTAGCTCATGGACTGACACAAGAATGCTCATATGCAACCTCTATTTTAGACCTAAAATTCTAATCCTCGTAGTGAATAAGAATAATTCACAGTACATACTACACCTCCTTATGACTTCCTTGACATGAATCAATCATGTCCACATTACTTATGCAAGAATAATGACTTACACCTTTACCAGGGATTATACTAATGAATTAAATGCAAGTGCACAATATTTGGCATTTTCTTATAGTTTTTAGTCTTCTTTTCATGCTATAATGGACTTTTGATCAAATGACTTACCTTTTAAGTCATTATTCTTACAAAAACATTAAATCTTCCACTCTAGGTCTCTATAATAATTTTCTCACCTCTATAGGTCCCGTAGAATTACTCTCGGTTCTTCAACACTCCAATAAGAATGTATTTGACTCTTATTCCACTCAATGCATCTATATCATGCTACTATATAAATTTTTGTCCTATATATTAACTCTATGATATTTTGTGCTTTCAAGCATCAACACAGGACCTCAAGTCTCATGAACGACCTCTAATTCATATTTTGACAAACTCTTAGACCAATTTAGCATGTGTTCCACCTTTTTAGATCATGATAGTGCTTCAACATGCTTCATCCAGGGGTTCAAATATACAACACTTAGAACAGATACATTGATGTTACACAAACCACTTTCTCGATCCTGTAGGATTATTTAGATATTGTTGATAAACATAGACCATTCACTTTCACTAATTCATAAGAAGTAACTACAGACCTCAAGACATTCTTTCACCCTTAATATCAAAGGAAGCATAAAATCACATTGATACACCAATAATCATGCATTAAAACCTTTAATATGACTATAAAGAGATGTCAAAGTACAATTAACTTATTTTACAAAAATTGATGTATGCTTGACGTCCATAACTTTGTATTGTTCTTTAAGCCTTCAATATGATCACATTATTTGTGTTATCAACCCTTACTAACTTTCACCTAGAATTTCAATCTGAATAATGTATGTTGACACCTTGTAGAGCATAGAAGTTAACTCTAATTTCAGTCTTTGGACCATACTTGGACAGAAATTGACAATCTTTCTCAAAGAAAACTGACCTTAGGAACAAAAATGATCTTAGTCTTTATAGAATGACATACAATAAACTTCCAACCTTATCTTTAATTTATTGAATGAGAGACTGACACAATTTACCTTTAAAAATACCTACAACACCTTGACTTAAACCATTCTCATAGAAATTTTGATGGAAACAAGACTACTCTCTTTGATACGCTTCAAACAAACTTATTTATGATAACAATGCTCTACATTTAGACCAATAACTCCATATCTCCTCAACCCCTACTACAGAGCACCGATTCCTAATGACATGAGACTTAGATAGAAAATCACTATTACATCCCTTACATGACCTTTTTAAAGTAATAAAATTTAAATATCAAGAATCACGAATACACATGCATATTTTGACACTTTACACTCTTGAGCCTTTTTTTACTTAAGGCTTGTACAAAGATTAATAAAGAAATTGAAATAGTCAACCAAGTCCCGAGATCGACTTTTCATGTAATTTTAACTTCATAATACTTTTCAAGACTAATACCCACAAGGAATCATTTCATGATTACCAAAACAATCTTAAGGTATAAGGGGTACTTTGAATTTACACATAACCAACCTTCACAATATGAAAACTCATATTAATAATTGGGACATTACAAACTTGATGGAGAACATATATTTGTTTGCATACTTCTTAATCATAGATGGACTAAAAATACAATAAAACCACATGCACAAAGAACTACTAGATACTTAATACACCAATGTCTTTCATGAGCATATACATACCAAGCATTGACATTGAGGATATCTTGAATGCATTTTAACAACATGATCTTCCACATTCATTACAAACCTTGCAAACCTATTGTAGACACCCCAATTTCACACCACTCCTAAATAAATTAATTTCTCCATTCCATTTCCCACAAAATTCACATCGAATTAATCAATTTTAATTTATTAATTATCCTTTTTAATCCTTAAACTAACCTAATCCTCCTCACATGTCATTATTCTCCAACTTTCTCCACTTGTGAATTAAAAATACAAGTTTAATCCTCACCCACCTTTTGTTGGCCGTCACTCACCTAATCATGCCCACATTTTCAAACCGTGATTATGTAAAATACACTAAGTTAATCCAATTCTTAGGCTATAAATATATCCTTACCCCCTCTCTAAAGACACAAAAATAAGTAGAAATACATGTCGAGCTCTTGCATTATTTCAGCATAGAGCATCTCCTCCTATCGTCCTAATGTACGAATAATCCCGCTCTGTCCATCCATAATCCATTATCCCCAATACTTGGTGTAAATTTTGAGTCCATCTTGTTGTGTTATCCAATTTTTCCCATTAGGAAAAATTGATCAAACACGACCTTGCATAGGAGAAATGGAGAGGTTGGTTAGATCATGCGAGCTCACATCCAATTTCAAAAATTAGGTTGCAGCGGGACCGTCAATGAAATGCAAGGTCGAAAATCAATGGCCAAGAAAATGTCAAAGAAGATCAGAGCTCAAGAGGAAAAGCAATGGAGAAAGGATCAAAGTTTTTAGTTTTTGAAATTTTTGGCACTTCGGAGAAAAACTGGGCAAAAAACGGGCGGGTAATGTCTAAAACCCAAAATCCTGAAATTCTAAAATTTCAGATTTTCAGATTATTTTGGGGTTTTAGAACTCTCAGTGCGAAGTAGGAAAATCAGCCCCCAAAGTCCGAAATCCTAAAATTTTAGACTTTCATGGTTTTGGAGACCTTGGAAATTGTGCTATAAATGTAGTGGAAACGTCTGAAATCCCAAAATTTTGAAGTCCAAAAATTCAAACTTTCAGGGTTCGGGAATTTTGGGAATTGTGTCAGAGAAGTAGTGAGCAAAAAGCTCAAAATCCCAAAGGTCTGAAGTTTGAAATTTCAGACTTCAGAGTTTCAAGGTTTCAGACTTTGGAGTTTCAGAAGTCTCAAACCTCAAAACATGAAAATCACCCCTTAATGTCCAAAACTCAAACCCGAAAGTCTAAAATTTTGGACTTTCGGGCTTTCGGGCTTTCGGGTTTTGGACTTTCGAACTCTCAATCTGCCATTTTTACATAATGACACCTCGACCTTCAGATGGCCATAAATTTTGACTGGGAGCTCAGATTTGCACAAGAAATGAATTTTTTGAAAGCTCTCGGTGTCTGCCATGCAACTATGAATGGATATCTTTAAATTAGTGTAACTAAATTCTTAAAAATTAAAAATACAATTCACTAGTTTTTTAGGTGTTCCAGGGCTTCCCACCTACCCCAATAATGAAGTATGGGCTTCCTTTCTTTCCCAACAAGAAAGAGTACATGGAGGCATGGATTTTGTATTAGAACCCATTATTGTTGCAGGAGAATTCAATGCATTTTGGGTTGGTTGAAGAAAGAATTTGGATTTATTCTATCTCCTTCTCTAATTCTTCCTATATATTGTAAAGAGGGAATTTTCTAAAAGGTTGGACAATTTTTCCTTGCACCCTCCCTTTTCTCTAATGTATAAGTGAATTTGTGGAGTTCAAACCTCCTATTTCAAACTGAAATTTAATTTTGGGCCTCTTGGCCATTGTAATGGAATGTATGAAATTCTTGGAGCAATAAAAATAAGTCTGTGGATGATTTCAACCCTCTCTTATGTTCATTATATCTTCCCGATCTCTCTTTTCAATCTTGGTTATCTGTTCATGGTGGTTGTATCACACTTTTAATGGTTTGTGTTTAATTACAAAATATGTGTTCAACATTCCTTTGGTGCATCACCTCTATTAATATAGGTTTATTTTCTTGCATCTTCTTAACCTTATCTCCTTGACAAGTTAGAGTAGGTTTTATAGTAGATCCTCCAAAAATTGTATGTGTGTACCGAATAGAGGAATAAGAACTCGACCTTCATCTAGATAGCTTTCCCGGTTGTAAACTCCCACACTTTGGGAAAATCTCCTGTTATGCAATCACATTGAGAGTCTTAACCCATCGAATTACGAGACATTGTGGGGTGCCTTGATTACTAATCAACATGTTGTAGTAAAGGTCCTTTTCTCGGTTCGAAGGAAGCACCTACATTTCACACAATCGGGCATGTCCACATTCCATTGCCCATTCCAAGGTTTGTGATGAAATTTCAAGGAGAATGTATTCAGGTAGTTACTTTTATTTCTTGTTATTAGTGTATTTTCCATAGCTCACATTCTAACATGCCCGTGGGACAAACCAGACCCTTTATTCTTTTCATGTGTTCTTAACTATCTCATTTCATATGAATATTGATGCAAAATTGACCATTGTGATTAACAATAACTCTAGATATTAGGGCTCAAGTGATGGCAACGATGAGCTCCGACTAGGTGAATTCGAGAGAGAACGGCCTCGGACTAGGTGGGGGAATTGGATCCATGGTTGGGGCAACATATGTTTACCATGGAGGAGTCACCTTGGGGCCTGTAAGACTAGGGAATAATAGTGGACTGCAGGGAAGTTGCGACAGGGAGAAAGAAAGGATCCCTTCTAACCCTAATTTGAATCCTTCCAAATCCGTCATGGATGTGTTTAGGTCGAGAGGAGGGAAGCAAAAGACACGAGCTATACGGTAAAGCAAATCTTTTTGTTGTTGCTTCTAATTTGACATCGTTCAAAGATATCCTTAGAGCTAGAGGTGGTTATACTCTGGAAACTAGGCATATCTAGTCGACATGGCAGAAGAGATCCCTACTCTAGATATAAAAACCCTAAGGTGGAAGAATACTTTCAGACACTAGTTCGTGATGCCGTGATCGGGCACTTCAATGGCCTTTGGCCTTCCTCTACCAAATTATATAAATGGATATTTGAAAACTGGACCAACAAGTGTGAAATTTCACTCTGTTCCAGGGGCTTCTTTATTGTGCATTTCAAAGAAATCGAGGATTATCAGCGCTGCCTATCTGGAGGACCGTGGTTCTGGGGTAATGCTGGAGTCTGTATTTGACTCCTTGGTTTCTAGAATTTGATCCGAATTCTCATTCAGTTACCAAAACGCCTATTTGGGTAAGGCTTCCAAATCTCCCTTTACATCTATGGTATGCCCTAGATAATATTGGTAATTGTTTGGGCAAGTTTATTAAAGAATATTTGGATAGAACTCACTCAGGATTGTGCACATATGCTCACATATGTGTTGAAATTGATCTGAGTAAAGGATTACCAGATCGTATTTTATTAAAATTTGGAAAATCTAGTATTCACAAGTTTTGGATTATGAGAACACTGCCTTTAGATGCAGAGTCTACAAAAACCCGACATTTGCAAGCTTCTTGTCCTTTAAATAAAAATGGAGCTAAAAAGTGAAGTTCGACAACTCCTAGTGGTTGGGGAAGTGTGAATCCAGATCTGGTGTCTACTTTGACTTTCAGGAGGCTCAGAGTATCAGACAACAAAACAAAAAACATAAGCAACAAGTTTCAGAAGTGGGAAATTGGGAGAATGTGGAGTTAATGGGAGGAATGAAAAGAGGACATGTATCTGACAAATCAGATTCAGATCAAGAGTCTTTTCCTGACTTAAGGGCAGTCCCAGGAAATCACAATGATCTTATGATTATTGTTCCATCTGACACGGGCATTTGGCATGAAGTAAAGAACAAGAAAAGTAAAAAAGGTCGAATGGGTAATATTGAAGACTTCTTCCCATCCCAGGTTGGGAAATAGCAGTCTATTGGCTATTTTTGCCTAGTTAAGTATTGTAGGCCTATTTTCCGGGAACCTAGCCTGGCTGCTCTTGTTTATCTTCTTGGGTTTTAGACCCTGCTTTTAAATAGGGAACGGGTCCCTTCAACCCGCCTTATCAATAAAAAAACTATCTCATCTCATACATCGTTTTATTGTTATTATGGTGATTTTTACATAAAATAGTATTGTTCGACTAACCGGTACATGGTAGATGTTTTAGTTGTTCCTGTTGTGTTTGTCATACCTAAGAAGATGTGATTACAAAAAAATCTATTACCAGATTCAGATACTCGTGGATTGCATCATAATTATTCATAGTCTTATGGTGTTCCTAGAGGTTACATTTAGTTTGGTTTCCAATTTCTGGTTTTAAGAAGATTTTTTTTTGTTGTCATCATTTTTATTTTTGTAGTCTTCCTTTGAAATAAAAAAAAATAACATATCAGATCTCATTCCTAAAAATCTAAAAAAATTGTTCTTGATTTCCTAAAAATCATACTTTTCGATCTTTGTTTAAACAAATATATATTCATTTCCAACTATGTATAGATCCTAATTTTAACACTATAATAGTCTATATGTATTTCATTTAATCGTAGTTTTAAGATAAATGTAGATCTTGTTTTTGAAAATAAAATATATATCTTAGTATTTTATTGATTTTTAGTTCGATCTTAAATATCTAAGATCTTAGATTCCATATATCTATTTATTCAAATAATTAAAAACTAAAAACTAAAATTATATATTTAAACCGAATCCTAAATTACCCACCCCGACCCAACCATGAATCGACCGAGCCACATCCCTACTTACCCTTAGCACCTCGTTAACTCCCTCACCCGAACCTCATCCCCATCAAAATTTAGCATTCTACTTTGTCATGGGAAACCAGTCTAGAAATTAATCTTATTTCTTGTTGAGCATTGCCTTCTATTTCATATTCTCGTAAAGGTATAACTAGAAATTAGTTTTTGGTTCGATTTGTTTTGTTTATCTATCAACATTTATATATCAGTTTGTTTCCTCCCTCCGTGCATGGCCCCTCACCATCCTCCATCCATATCCTCTCTCGTTAGGAAATAAGAGATAAAATATGTGGAATAATCCCTTATAGAATCACAACAGTAGAAACTAATATGCAAAAAATATTACAGATCTCAAATAAAAGTGTAGAATAAATAACACAACATAGAGAGACAAGATTTAATGTGGTTCACCCAATTTGGGCTACGTCCACCAAGAATCACTTGCTCAGATTTTATTACAAGCCTCCACTCTCTCAATACAATACCTAGATCCGTTTGGAGCTATGCTCAACAAACTCTATAGAATTCACACTTGAATTCAAAACACATCTGCAATACATTTGCTTGTATATGTATCATATGTATAAGACCATATAAATAGACAATTGCTTAAGTAGTTTGATACAAAACTGTGGGTATCAAAACCATGGGCAAAAAACCGTGGGTATCAAAACCATGGGCAAAAAACCGTGGGTATCAAAACAATGGGTACCGAAAAACCATGGGCCCAAAAATAGCCCATAATGGTTACCCATTACCCATGGGTTAATAAACCACCCATGAAAAATTTTCTTCAGGATTCGCCCCCAAATCCCCCTGACCCACTCATTAGCGAGCGGGAACACCGTAAAAATACCCGAGTGTAACACATAGAAGGTGTACCACACTCTAACATGAAAATAGGCTCCACAAACATAACAATCTCCCACTTGGAGACTGATTTCCATTAAGCAAGCTTCTCAACCCTTCATTGTCATCCACGAAGGCCAACCAAAGCTGAACATAGCTTTAGTTTATCCCTTGTGACCACCTTGGTCATCATGTCTGTAGGATTCTGACTGGTATGAATCTTCTCCAACTTCAACTTATCTTCCTCCAAAGTTGTCCTGATGAAGTGATATCTCAACTGTATATGCTTCGTCCTGGAGTAGAAATCGAGTTATTTACTAGGTGTATAGCACTCTAAATATCACTATACAACTTACATTCCTCCTGCTTATGCCCCAACTCCTCAAGCAATTGTTGTAACCAAATCATCTCTTTGCTTGCCTCTGTGGCAGCAACATACTCAACCTTCGTGGTTGACAAAGCCACCAACTTCTGTAGTCATGAAATCCAGCTCACTACTTATCCCACCTACGGTGTAAATATAACTGTTGTGCTCCTCCTACTGTCTACATCTCCAGCCATGTCTCGATCTACATAACCACATAAAGTGGTGCCTCGATCCATTAGTACAAAATTGTCCCCATGGTCCCTCTCAAATCAAGGATCCACTTTCTTTGCTTGCTAATGCTCTTTACTGGATCACTCATAAATCTACTCACTACTCCCACTGCATGGGCAATATCAGGCCTAGTGCACACCATAACATACATCAAACTACCAACTACTGATGAGTAAGGTACCTTGGACATCTAGTTTCTTTCCTGCTCTGTCTTGGGACACTGCTCCTTTGATAACTTAAAATGGCCTGCCAAAGGAGTCCCAACCGGTTTAACACCCTGCATGTTAAACCTATCCAATACCTTCTTAATGTACTCTTCCTGAGATAAAGTCAGCTTCCGTTCCTTCCTATCCCGAGTTATCCTCATACCAAGGATTTGTTTGGTTGCCCCCAAATCCTTCATATCAAAGGATTCACTTAGTTGTTTCTTGAGTACTTTTATTTCTGCATGTTTTTACCTACAACCAACATGTCATCAACATACAAACACAGGATAATATAACGTCCATCCTCAAATTTCTTTGTATACATGCAATGGTCAGAATGACATTTAATATAACCTTGCTCCATCATGAAGCTATCAAAATTCTTATACCATTGACGTGGAGATTGTTTCAAGCCATACAAGCTCTTCTTTAGTTTACACACCATCTCCTCTTTACCTTTGACCTCATAGCCCTTTGGTTTCAGAGCATATATAGTTTCTCCTCCAAATCACCATGGAGAAATCTAGTCTTTACATCTAACTATTCTAAGTGCAAGTCTTCTTACGCCACTATTCCAAGAACAGTTCTAATAGAAGACTTTTTACTATAGGAGAAAAGATCTCATCAAAATATATACCTTGTTTCTGTGCAAACCCCTTGATGACCAACAATGGGCCTTATATCTTTTCTTTCCTCCTCTTCATCTTTAACTCTGTACACCCACTTGTTACTGCAATGCTATTTTTCCTTCTACGGTAGCTTCACCAAATCCCAATCTAGTTCTCTCCATGAGAGATTTATGCTCCTCATCCATGGCTTGCTCCCACTTCTTACTATCATCTACCTGCATTGCTTCATCAAATCTCTCTGGCTCTCCACTATCAGTGAGTAATAAATAATAAAGAGAAGGAGAAAAACATTCAGGTTCTTTTCTTACCCTAGAAGACCTCCTCACTGTAGGAGTTTGGGGTTCTTGTTGAGTCGGTTCCTGAACTGATTCATGGGTCACTGTCCCATCCGGAAGATCCTCTACCACTACATATTCTTTCTTGGATTCTTCCATGTTTTCCTGTAACTATTGCTTATACATGACTTTCTCATTAAAGACCACATCCCTAGACCAAATGATTTTCTTGTCCTTAATACTCCAACATTTAAATCCAAAGTCATCACACCCATAAGCAATGAAATTACATTATTCTGATTTAGCCTCTATCTTGGTCCTATCATCCTTTTCTATATGAACAAACACCTCACATCCAAAGACTCTAAGAAATGAATAATCAACTTTCTTACCATACCAAGCCTCCTCAGGTATGCCTCCATCCAAGGCACTTGAGGAGGTCCTCTGTTTATCAAGTACATAGTTGTGCTCACATCACGCCCCAAAAAGAAAGAGGAATCCTACATGTAACTTCATGCTCCTAGCACGTTCCATTATTTTTCTATTCATCCTTTCTGATACCCCATTATGCTGCGGAGTTCCTGGAACCATATTTTTCCTACGAATTCCATTCTTATAACAATAATCATTAAATTGATTGCTACAATACTCTCCTTCATTATCTGACTGAGACATTTAGCTTAAGACCTGTTTCATTCTCTACCAAGGCTTTCCATTCAACAAAAGTGTCAAATACATCAGATTTGTTTCTAATACAATAAACCCAAACTTTCCTTGTTGCATCATCAATAAAAGTAACATAATAACTTGAACCCCCAAGAGATGATACCTGAGCTGGCCCCCACACATCAGAATGCACCAGCTCTAACTTACTCTCTTTCTTTGTAGGTCCAACCTTGAGAAACCTTACTCACTTCTGTTTCCCATATATGCAGTCCTCACAGAACTCCAAACCTGTTTCTATATATCTAGGAAAATTCTTCTTTATGATGTCCATGCCCTTATGGCTCATATGACTAAGCCTATAGTGCCATAATGTTGTATCTGCATCTGAAGCCACAAGATTATAGTCATTAGTACTATCGGGGATAAATACAAGGTTCTAACCTTCTCAACTCTTGCCACCACAAGAGCAACCTTGGTAATCTTCCAAGAGTCAGTTGTAAATATCACATTACAACTATCACTTCCCAATTTCCCCACCGATGTCAAATTTCTCCTTAATGTAGGCACATGTCTGACATCCTTCAATAGCCATGTATTCCCATTCTACATCTTAACCTAAACAGAACCTTTTCCAACTATACTGCAAGGCTCATCATCACCAAGAAAAACATGCCCAAAATCCCCTTGAACATAATCAACAAAATAATGCCTATGTGGAGTAGCATGAAAAGAAGCCCCTGAATCTAAAACCCAAGATTCAATAATATTATGTAAAGAAAGAATCAAAGCATCCTGGCATACATTACCCGATGCCACATTTACCTCCTTGTTTTCTTCCTGTTGTTTCTTCTTGTCCCAAAGCTCCCAACAGTCCTTCTTTGCATGCCCAGACTTTCCACAGTTCCAACATACAATCTTGCTCTTGGATTTTGACCTTGCCCGATCTTTCAATTTTCCACGGTTTCCTCTATTCTTTTGTCTCCCTCTAGTTTCCATTGTCAAAGCATTCCCTGAAGTAGAAGATTCCCTAGATATTTTTCTTCACATTTCCTCGCTTAGAATCACCCCTACAACATCCTCAAACTTCAACTTCAGTTAGCTGGAACCGAGTTGCTTACCGCCATTACTAGGCTATTCCAACTTTCAGGTAAAGAGCACAAAATTAATAAAGCCCTAACTTCTTCATCAAATTCTATTGTAACCGAATCTAGAATATTCACAACCGTATTAAAATCATTTAAATGATCTGACTCTTGAACTATTCTCATACATCTTCATATTAAACAACTTTTTCATTAAAAATATCTTATTAGAGGTAGAGGGTTTTTCATACAACTTCCCTAATGCATCCATCATTTATTTTGTAGTCTTTTCCTTTGAAACATTAAATAATACCGAAGATGAAAGACACGGCCCAGGATCGTTCCAAGTGCCTTTCATCCAATAAATCCCATTCTACATCTGTCATACTCGAGGGTTTGTTCACCTTCTCAGACAACGGAGTATAAAGATCCTTCGATAAAGGTAATCTTCCATCTACATCTTCCAAAGACTGAAATTCTACCCATTGAATTTATCAACCCTAGATCTTCCATCATCTGCCATAGCTCCCACTCAAGATAAAACTTTCCCTGCGATTCAACACTTTTGCAAACCAAACCGAGGATTTGATACCAATTTTAGGAAATAAGAGATAAAATATGTGGAATAATCCCTTACAAAATCACAACAAGAGAAAACTAATATGCGAGAAAATATTACGGATCTCAAACAAAAGTGCAAAATAAATAACACAACATAGAGAGACAAGATATAAAGTGGTTCACCCAATTTGGGCTACGTCCACCAAGAATCACTTGCTCAAATTTTATTACAAGCCTCCACTCTCTCAATAAACTACCCAGATCCATTTGGAGCTATGCTCAACAAACTCTACAGAATTCACACCCGAATTCAAAACACATCTGCAATACATTTTCTTATCTATGTATCATATGCATAAGACCATATAAATAGACAATTGCTTAAGCAGTTTGATACAAAACCGTGGGCATCAAAACCATGGGCAAAAACTGTGGGTTTTAAAACCATGGGCAAAAACCATGGGTATAAAAACAATGGGTACCGAAAAACCATGGGCTCAAAAACAGCCCATAACAAGCTTACCCATTACCCATGGGTTCCGGTTAATAAACCACCCATGAAAAATTTGCTTCGGGGCTTCACCCGAAACCCCCGACCCGCTCACCGACGAGTGAGACCGCCGTAAAAATACCCGAGTGTAGCACATAGAAGGTGTACCACACTCTAACATGAAAATAGGCTCCACAAAACTAACACCCTCTTCCAAGACCCATTCCATCCATATCCCCTCTTGCTTAAACTACAAAAACTACCCAAATCCTATCCATGTTTACCCACCCCTTCCAAACTCCCACTTCGGCACCCGACCTAATCTCCTTCCTCCACTCTATCCTTAATCAAAAAATCAAATCAATCTCCTCCTATGTGAGCTAAAGCATGAGCTTTCACAGAGATGTAAACACATTGTCTCTACCAACAATTTATATCTATCTTTGTCTCAGTAGTGGCTTAGAGCTAACAGAGTGAATCCTATGAGGATTTGTTCTCTTACAGTCGTATATGCTAGACCTAGCGAAATAGGAGTGGCATGCGAGTTTTTAATATGCTAAATTAGTCTCTGTGAATAACATCATCTATAAGGACCACAAGAACCCCTAGACTACATCGAGCCATCATTCGTGCTTCCTATGCCCCGCATACACGTGTCAACGACCTCCACTGTCTACCCATCATTGGCACCATAGGTATATCAAATTACTTGATAAATCTATCTTAATGTCCTTATTTGAACTTCACGTCTCTTTTGCTATTTCCTTCCACAATTATGTCACTACGAATTATTTCCAATTGGCAGTCCACATTGGGTTTGTTTTTACGTTCACACCTTAGGTTGCTAAGACATATCTCCATTTAATATCTACATCCACTTTAGCCACCCTCACCTACCCTACTCCACTTGGGTTTTCCATTAAGTCCTTCCCTTTAGTCACCCTCACATTTCCAAGTTCACTTTAAATCGATTTTTTCTTCATTAAATTCCACATTATTGTTGTATAAGTCCACATTTTCAGCTTAAAAGTCTACTTCCTCTCCACTTTTTGGTTAGTCCTATCCTCTTGGCCAATACACAAACGAGGTCGCACTCCCATTGATTTATAAATTCGAGTTATTTTTCTTGATAATTTTCTCTTTACTAAGATCTTAATTACATTCATATTTAGTTATGTCTTTTGTTGTTACATATTTTCATTACTTTTAGTGGATTTACGTGTAATAGTTGACAATTTTGCACTTGATTTTTTCGAGATCAATTTTGTAACTTCTTATCTCGATTAAATTCAAAATCATATTTTTTTTTACTTTTTCAAGATCTCGCTTTATGACTTATGGCATAGTATTTATCAATTTTCGTGATTCTTATTCGCAATCATTCTTATCATGTTTTGTGATTTTTGAGCACTAATTCACAATCTCCACATTTATTTTAACAGTTTAATTTTGTGGCTTTTAAAACTTCACACTTTTAATAGATTTCTTTTTCATCATCATTCTGATAACATTATATGCAGTGTGCAAAATTCTTAATAGATTTTTTTTTTTGATCATTCTCGATGGCATTATATGTAGGTGCAAACTTCTAATCGTGTTCTTGTAGGACCTTTTCGACAATTTTTTTCCAATATAGTCTAGTTAGTGTTCTAAGCCATCTTTTAAACACCGAGAGGTCACACAGGCCCGACCGATTTTTTTTTCTTTCCTTACGTTTACCTTTTACGTATCAATGATCTTCATTCACGGTTTGCAAAATATAATGCAGTGTCTTTGACGCTCTAAGTTCTTCTAAAAACTCTTATTACATGACAACCACTTTGTGTAGTACTAATTTTTGTATGCTCACAGTCTCTCTAACGATTCTTGTTATGATACTTACTACTTCTTAGTAACGGTTTTACACTTATCCTTTTTCTTCATTTTTCTTTTTTTTTAAGCTAATTGCTATCGCAATCATGATTAATTGCTAGATTTATTCGTGTTTCTAATAATTTCTTTTTGATTGCATCCGTGTATGCTCTTTTCTGTGATTTCGAGTGATCTAGAAAATAAAAATGACTGTGATTGCTTAATTTGTTCTAAAATTTCCTACAAAATCCTCATCAAAAAGAAATTTAAAATTTAAATAAACATTTTTGCTAACTACTCCTTTTTTTGTTATCAAGCACTTAATAAAATCACTTTATCTAATGCCATTTTTTTAACTATCATCTTGATCATTCTTTGGATTTCTTCACATTTTTTAATTTTTAGTTTTGTCTAATTATTGGCTATGTATGCTCTTTTCTTGCTCTCTCGGAGATCTTGAAAATTAAAAATAGCCACGATAGTTTATCATCCATTATTCAAATATTTTATGTATGGGATAAATTGCTAACTTCTTTCGTGTAGTACATTCTTGATGAGAAAATTATCAAAAAGAAAAAAACTTCTAACAATTTTGCAGGGATTACCGTGTTCGAGAACGATTTGAAAACTGCTAAAAACAAAAAAACAAAAAAATTAACATGCTTATGGTATGCTATCATTTCATACCGGTGATTTTTATTTCAAGTTGGAAAGAACTTTGTTGATTAATCACTTTATGATTTATACTAGCACATAACAAAAGTGGATTTCATCACCACCTATCTTTGCACTGATGGACGTGGACTTCATCCATGCACCACCAAAATTTTCATTTGCATTGCACATTGAGACCTAGTCTCAAAACAACGTTTAGTATCTACCTCACATCTAGTCCCCGCTTATAAGTAATTTTTTCATGATTGGGACTACTACGAGGAATTCCTAAAATAGTTATAACAACAAAGTCTGGGGAATCATCCTTATCAATCTTTGAGGAGTAACAAGGACACCATACACACTACCATTCCCCATCACCTTCCACCTTTTCAAAAATCCTAGCATGGACGTGGTGATTCAATCCGAACGGCAGAAAGTAAGAATTAGTGAGCCTCCTCTCATAATCTAAGGGTCCCACGTGCAAATTCTATTGCTATATAGAATCAGGTATATCAAGACTAGGGTATATCAAAGGACACATATTTTTGGAGTGATAAGAGATTGTATCCTCCCATTTCACAACATACTGCATGTTGAATGATCTATAAAAAATTTTATTCCTAAAAGATCTACCTCTTGAGCTATACCAATCAAATGAACATGATTGTTTTTGATTGAAAATAAGTTAGTTTAGCAATTTATATATCATAAAACTTGGATGATACAAATGTGTTTGTTATAAATTTCAAATCCTAGTGTGTTCCACAAAATCACATCAATATCAAACAAATGATCAAATAAATAGAAAGATTAAAAACCTTAAATTTATTAGCTAAGAAACAAAGTCATAAATAGCTTATTTTAAGCTATATAAAAACCCATATCAATTAATGAACTTTTAATCTCCCTACGCAAATAAAATCCTTCATAGCTTGTTTCAAGCTATATCAAATTGATATTAAGTGACTTGTTTGAGTTCACTCCTTATCTCATCAATCATCAAGCTTGTTTAAGCTTCATCCAACAACGAATCCTTCATAGCTTGTTTCGAGCTATATCAAATTGATATTGAGTGACTTGTTTGAGTTCACTCCTTATCTCATCAATTGTCAAGCTTGTTTAAGATTCATCCAACAATGAATCCCTTCATGGATCGTTTTGAGATATATCATAATCATATTGAGTAAATTGTTTGAGTTTACTCTACCAACAAATCCTTCATAGCTTTTTTCAAGCTATATCAAACTAGTATCGAGTAACTTGTTTGAGTTTACTCCCTATGTTGTCATTCAACATAACTTGTTCACTCTAAACCAATCAAAACATTCATAATAACCTATTTGAGCTATATCCCACTTGTATCGAGCACCTTGTCCAAGTGTACTCCTTACATTATCATCTGTTAAGTTTATTTAAGCCAAACTAGTAAACAACTTCATCATATGTGGTTTGAGCTATATCCCACTAGTATCAAGTAACTTGTTTGAGTTTACTCCCTACGTTGTTATTCAATATGGCCTGTTTATGCTAAACCAATCAGAAAATTAATCATATATTTTTGATCTATATCCCACTTGTATCAAGAACCTTTTCTAAATGTACTCCATACATTGTCACCCACTAATCTTGTTTAAGCCAAATCTAAACCATGTTCAGTATAGCTTGTTTGAGCTATATCATATTTGGCCCAAGTAGCTTGTTTGAGCTTACTCCTTATAGCCTTACTTGTTATAGCTTGCTTAAGGAAAAACAAGTATTAAAATCAACTTTTGAGTTCTTCACCGCACCTTTCTTTTTTTTTTCCCTCTCTTTTAAACATGATGGATTCATAAAAACATCACGCAACGAATTGTTAGAAAAAATTTCTAAGATGAAAACATATCTCTCTCATATGGATACCCAAATTAGTGAATGATCACCCAAAAATCCAACCGTAAAATGTAATGAAGATATCACTCCAAAAAATTTCAAATGTCAATTTACACCCCTAGGAGAAAGTATCTCTAGTGTTTTTCATCAACTAAAAGAGGATAAATTGATAAATTATCCCATTAAAAACCCTTTGGCAAAGGGGAACCTAAGCCATACTTGTACAAACCTAACACATACTATGAATTTCATCACATAAATGGTCACCACGCAGAGATAGATGGTGCGATTTAAGAATTATGCCCAATATTTAATTGACGATGAAGTCATCTCTCAGAGAGCTTGATGACAAAGCTCTTATAACCAACGACACATCAAATACTAAAAATTTCAATGAAGAGTTAGCTACTATCAAAAATCCTATACATGCTGAAATTCCACGAGACCATTACGATAAAATTCAATACTCTCTAACTCCAAACCAATCCATATATTATACAAATTTTCTTCCATTAGTTCAAACAAAAATTGAACATATTTTGGACAAAAAAATTCTTCCAACATCTAACGAGAGCTTGACCTTGGTTCCACACTCCCTTTCAACCCTTGATATAACTATAGACACTACGAAAGAGTGTTTATCATCAAAAACCATTGATATTGATTCTATTAATCCACTATTGGGTCCTATTCCTACCATCTCTAGCCTTGTTGTCTAAACAAAACCACAACAAGTTTGGACATGTGCAATAATGAAACCTTTTATGTCCATTATTCTTCCAATGATCAATCTTGTAGGAATCTCACCACCGATGATTACCACTTGTCAAGACTTCTACATACATACATTCTCTAAGGTACATATACCAAGAAATATCCTTACACAACCTTTTCTATATTTAATCATGAATTTATCCTCAAATCAATTAGTTAATGGTCAAGCGAAATAACAAATAAAGCTTTAAAATCTATCATGGAAGTTTTTTTCAATACTCATGGAAAAAATTCATACACCCAAATCTATCGTCCTCTCTTGGCTTATCATACATGTTAGTGCAGAATCACAACACCCTCGAATGGCCTTTGATTTGAGTGGGGCATTTGGTGTGATTACACAACATGGGACCATCTCTCAAGCTGTGGGACTTGCGGACTTGAGATGGCCATCTAGAGAAAGCTAGTTCTTGCTTCCTAAACTACTTGCCACAAGCTACTCTAGTGCAGGACATACCTAATCTATCCTAATCTAACCATTCCAAGGAGATAGGGAGAGAGAGAGAGAGGGTGAAAGAGAGCCTACACTAAGTGGTGATACACTAGAAAAGGAAGTGGTTGATCACGGATCCGACTACTTGAAGTGAAGAGAGGTAAGTAGAGGAGGGGGTGGACAAGATGCACCACAGACCAAAGATAGATTTCACATGGAACACCACTTAAAAACCCATTAAGCACAACTTCCAGAACCTGTAATAAACATAAAAGTATGCACAATATACCCTGTAATGATGAGAGGTAAGAAGAGACAACAAAATAAGAAAGGATGGACAGAAGCATCATGAAACATATTTTATTACTCTAAAAGTTACATGATACATAATCAGTGGGCAAGAGGCAAGGAAATTCCATTATAGAGCCATGATAAAAGGCTTGGACTCTACATTCTACCCTAAGGAAGAAAGAGAGAGGGGGCATAGGGAAATAATGACCAACCCTTTGAATATGCCCCTCTTTTACAATATATAGAAGAATGAGAGAGAAAGAGAGAGGGAAATTTGAGCTATGTTCCAACCACCCCTGTGACGCATTGAATCCTTCTCTAAAAGCTAAACCACCATCCCTTAATATCCCCTAAAATCCACCTACAATCTTTTGATTCCACTGCTCCATGTTTATTTGGCATTTTTAAGAAGTAAGAATGATGGATCAAATCAAATCTGATCCAGTTGTTGAAGCAATCAAATCCTACATTAATGGCATGAATGATGTTTCACTATTTTAAACCCACCTAACCTTCTTGAAATTATGGTTTCATGCCTCCATGGTTTGGGTGAGATCAAGATCTTTCCAAAAAGTCTTCTCTCAGAAAAATGTGAGCTTCTAATAAAAATATATGGCCATCTAAAAATCAGGGTCATAGGCGCGCAATATTTAAAAGAGTCTATCTGTACTAGGCCCATGTGGCAGCCTCACACATCTTGAATATTTATATCCTTCCCTTCACTTTTTAAATTATGTTGGATAGACATGTGGTGGCTTCGGTGGGCTCCTTAGTTTCCTTTGTATTTTTCCTAAGTCCTTCCCGTTGGCAGACATTGTGCCTCGACTGAGACACGTGGAAGTATGACGCATGTTTGTGGACCGTTTCTATATTCACCTCTTGAAAGTGCACCGAAGAGAAATGTGGCTTCTTCCGCTTACCTTTTGTACTTAGCCAATTTGGGCCTGTTGCCTTTTGGACCCCGGGACACGTGAAACTCGGCTCTCATTTGAGTCTCCACTTTTGGCTCCTCTTTTGTTGTTGCGTCGAGCTAACACATGACACCTTTTGGGACCCCTTTTATTTTTCAACAACCAATTTTGTTTCCTTTTCAGACCTAGGACATGTGGAGGCTTGGCACTTGTTTGGGACTAGTTTTCAGGCCGCACCTTTTGAATTTACATCGTTGAGCCACGTGGAGGCTTCCGCTTACCTTTTATACTTAACCGATTTGGGACCACTTTGTCCCCCTTTTGACTTGGACCACGTGGCAATACTGTACTTGTTTGGGGTCTCCATTTTAGATTCTATCCTTAGAGTTGTGTTGTTGAGGCACATGGAGGGTTCCGCCTTACCCAAGACCTTTCAATAGTAGATGAGATCCCTTCCAGGTCATGGACACGTGGTGGGATATCGCAAGTTTGGAGTCTCTTCTTTGATGCACATTTTGGACTTGTGCCAAGATGATGTGTGGCACCTCTGTGAGTTGATTTTTTCTGTCTTGAGCCAACTTGTATGTGGATAAGTCTCGAAACTTGAAGATCCTTTGACTCATGTCTTCCCGTGAGCCTTTGGTTTCTTTTGACGTTGATTTATCCTACGCAGACCCTACTCCTCCATTGTAGAGTCCCACTTGTTACCTAATTGTTGGATTTGAACATGAGTTCTCGGGATAGAGCCAACCCTTCTAATTTTATTGTGTGAGGGTTGTGTTTGACCAAATTTTTTGGGGAGAAAATTTGGGATAACAGTTTGGTGACTCATGGGGAACTCTACCTGCTAGATGGAGAGACCAGTAGCCTTGAAGAATCCATTGGGTATGGAGTCAAGAATAATAGCCTAATACTGATCCTGTCCTTGACACGTGAGTCCGACCATTTGTTGTTGATGAACCTAAACTCCGCCTCACCATTTACACTCTAAACTAAGCTAAAAAAACCTTGATATCCGAGAGTAGGGAATTGTAAATACCTGAAGCTTTCACCCATTCATGAAAATGGATTGTCTCAAATCTGATTTTAGTTTCTCTCGTATTTTTTTCTTTTGAAATGAGTAACTATTACATGCAACTATGGATCTCTCTATCATGAATATTGAAGGGCCTGGCCTTTGCACCTCCGAAGCAATATGAAAAAAACTTATGTACAAACATAAAATCATACATGCCTCAAATGAGACATGCAGAGTGTACAAAAGCACATTTCCTACTTTGAAAGAAAAATCTACTCTTATTCCTAGACTAACCAGAGAGAAAAGGGACTCAAACAAATCCTACAACTGGTAGGGAGAAGTATCTTCCCTTTCTCAAAAGGGGAAGCCATGCAAATGATTTGACACTAAATATGGCTGCTTGTATGAGTGAAAAATTGACAATAAGCCAATCCTCCACCCAAATCATCAAGGTATCAACATCAATCAAAAATACCTCCTCAATTTGATTGGCATTGGACTCCTAGAGGTGCTGATGGTGACCCTTGGTGCTTTGATACTCAACCCCATGCCCTGAAGTGGGCATGACTAGTTTTGGCTTCTCCCTTAGCTCCAATGAAGCCAAGTATCTGATTGGGCAAGGTTTGGTCCTTTGAATGTTCCCCTTTCTCTAAATTTCAACTCCAAGAATGGAGTCTTCCTACTAACCTTCCTAGATGGATGGTGTGAGAGAGATGATGACATCCTCTTGCTCCTTCCCTTCCTTCTCCTATGAAGAACATGGAAGATCATGGTCTTCCAACCTTGGTTTCAGAGAGCTATTATGAAGTGCAGGTTGTTGCACTTAGATGTTCTCCTTCATGGAATCAGCTCATATGTTTGGAAGGTGGATGATGGAGGAGCAAATGATGTTATCTCCTTAGGATCCTCTCCATAAAAGCAATCTTCCAAGTCTGACAGAAGTCTGCCTCCTTGTTGTCCTACTACATGTGCTCTACCTCCTCCATGGTGTCCTCCTCGATCTAAAACTTTCTCACCATGGTTCCCCTATGTTTTAAACATGTAGTTTGAAAGATCAAACTCTTCTTCAACATTAGAGCTTGAAGGGGATGAAGTGGAAAGATGAACCAAAGGTTCTTCGTCAGGCCTACTCCATAGTTGGAGTCTTTGAAACTATATGGTCCTCCTCCATCATGGGTTCATCAATCAAACCGAGACCCTTGAAATAAAAATAAAAAATCTTCAATGATGCTTTCTTCATTGAGTGGCCTCAATTATGATTTGATCTCTCCCAACTACTCCTCTTCAATGGGACTTGGAGCTGGTTGTTCCTCCTCCTTAACAGGTTTTGGAGCTTGGATTAGATTATAATCCTCTTTAGACAAAGTGTCATTATGGAAATGACATTAAGAGAAAACAGATTACTTGGTCTTCTTCCTCTTGTCTTTGTTCTTATTTTGCTGCAAAATCAGCCTCAGCCACCACTGGCTCTTCAACCTTGACCTCCTTAGTTGGCTTAACCATTAAGGGGATCTTTATAAACCCAAATTTGGCAGCCCAAATCTTTAGATTGTCTGTCATTTCTTCTCTCGTTGGACTCCTCTTCTTGTTGTTCCCCTTGACCGGATTCTTGAGTATCTTCCCAACATGGAATTGGGGAGGTTTGGGTTCAACCAGCTTTTACTATTGTTTTTGGTGGAGAGGGAGGTGGAACTCATTTTTTTAGGGAATTAATGTTTGGGAAGGGAAAGGGCGAAGAAGAATTGAAATGAGATGAAAGACTAGGAGATGGAGAAGGGAAATCAACACTTGGGGAAGCGGTGAGGGGCTTGACTCTTGATCATGATGAAATGATGGAGTTTGAGGAAGAGGAAAATAAAAGCTAGGAGGTGGTGGACTTACCCATCATGACAAGGTTATCTTCTGTCCAAATCATAAGCCTCAATATTCTCACCATTGCACAAGTTGGGGCAGCATTTAAATCATGAAGTTAACCTTCTCTTGAGGGTTGTGATGTCTTGGCATAGGGTCACCCTATAGATAAGGTACCCTATAGCCAATTCTCGAATGCCTTCATCTCGTGTGTGTGGCCTTGGAATGCACCATGCTAGCCTCCATCCCTTGAATATTCTCCAACAGATCAGCATTTTCCATGTAGTTGTCACCATTGTATGCATCCCCTTGTTCTTGATAAGCTTCATAGCCAAACTAGTTTTGACACCGCTCATATGGGTAAGCATAATGGTTTTGGATCTAATCATAATACTTGATCTCGGGGAGTTTGGAAATATATTGAAGGTTGGGTGTACTATTGTAGGTCTGAATTCCATGAGGGAAATGAAGTCATGATTGCACAACTTCATGGATGGTGGAATAAGAAATATGTGAAAATAAAGATGAACGAAGATGGGTGGAAATGGATGGAAAAGGTCTCAGAACTCGGAGAATGGGTCAATGACCATATGGATTTTCCAGATGTGTTTGCATGTGCCTCAAAAGAATGAATCCAAATAGAAACGCACCAACCGGGTAAGATGAAGAGGTAAGGTGCTTCAAACTCCGTCCCACTGTGCATGCCAAAACTATTAGTGTAGAATCACATCACCCTAAAAGGCCTTTGATCTCGAGTGGGGAATTCGGTGATTACACAACATGGGACCATCTCTCAAGATGTGGGACTTGCAGACTTGAGATGTCCCTCCGGAGAAATCTGGTTCTTGCTTCCTAAACTACCCGCCATAAGATACTCTAGTGCAGTAGACCTAATCTATCCTAATCTAACTAGTCCAAGGAGACATGGAGAGAGAGATAGGGAAAGAAAGAGATACTACTCTAAGTGGTGATACACTAAAAAAGGAAGTGGTTGATCATGGATTTGATTTCCTGAAGTGGAGAGAGGTGAGCAGAGGAGAGGGTGGATAAGATGCACCACAGACCAAAGATAGATTTTAGACAGAACACCACTTCAAAACCTATTAAGCACAGCACCCATAACCTACAATAAACATAAGAGTGTGCACAATATACCTTGCAATGATGAGAGGTAAGAAGAGACAAAAAAATAAGTAGGGATGGACAAAAGCATCATGAAACATATTTCATTGCTCCAAAAGTTACACGGTACATCATCAATGGGAAAGAGGCAATAAAATTCCATTATAGAGCCATGAGAAGAGGCTTGGACTCTACATTATAGCCTAGGGAAGCAAGAGAGAGGGGGCAGAGGGAAATAATGACCAACCCTTTGAATATGCCCCTCTTTTACAATATATAGAAGAATGAGAGGGAAAGAGAGAGGGAAATTTGAACTCTGTTCCAACCACCCATGCGATGCATTGAATATTGCTCTAAAATCTCAACCACCATCCCTAAATATCCCCTACAAATCCACCTACAATATGTCAATTCCACCGCTCCATGTCTATTTGGCATGTTGAAGAAGGAAGAACGACGGATCAAATCAAATCTGATCCAATTGTTGAAGCAATCAGATCCTACATTAATAGCATGAAAGATGTTTTGCTATTTTTAACCCACCCAACCTTCTCAAAATTAGATTTTCAAGCCTCCATGGTGTGGGTGAGGTCGAGATATTTCCAAAAAGTATTCTCTCAACCAAATTTGAGCTTCTATTCAAAAGATATGGCCATCTGAAAATCAGGGTCGCGAGTGCACAATATTTAAAAGAGTCTGTTCATACCAGTCCACGTGGAAACCTCACACATCTTGAAGATTTTGCTCCTTCCTTTTGATTTTAAAATTGCAGGATAGACACGTGATAGCTTCCGCGGGCTCCTTAGTTTCCTTTGTATTTTCCTAAGACCTTCCCGTTGGTGGAGACATTGTACTCGACTCCGAGACACGTGGAGGGCTGGCGCATGTTTGGGGACCGCCTCTGGATTCACCTCTTGAAAGTGTGCCGAAGAGACACGTGGCTTCTTCCTCTTACCTTTTGTACGTATCTGATTTGGGCTCTTTGCCTTTAAGACCCGGGACATGTGGAAAGTTGGTGCTCATTTGAGTCTCTGCTTTTGGCTCCTCTTCTACTATTGCACCAAGATGACACATGGCATCTTGTGTGAGCCCTTTGACTTTTCAACTACCGACTCTATTTCCTTTTCCAGCCAAGGACACGTGGAGGCTTGGCACTTGTTTGGGACTTGCTTTCGGTCCATGCCTTTTGAATTTGTGTTGTTGAGCCACATGGAGGCTTCCACTTACCTTTTATACTTAACCGATTTGGGATTGCTTTATCCCCTTTTGACTTGAACCACGTGGTGAGCGTGCGCTTCTTTAGGGTATCCATTTTGTATTCTATCCTTGGAATTGCATCGTTGAGGCACGTGGAGGCTTCCGCTTGACCCGAGACCTTTCAATGGTAGATGAGATCCCTTTTAGGTCATGGACACATGGCGGGCTGCTTTGCAAGTTTGGAGTCTCTGCTTTGATGTGGGGTAAGTGTAGCAAGTTGGGGGTCAAAAAGGGGTCATAAGTGGATGTCATATTGTAAATAACAACATAATATCATGTTGTAGGGATTATTAGTAATGTATACACTCAAAATTAGAAAAATTTATATGAATATGAATCGTAGCATCCAGAATCTAGTTTCTAAACTACTAATTTTTTAAAAAAATGGAAAAGTTTAGCTATATTAAACACTCAAAATTCAATGACTTGGTATTTTGTTTTTAAAATGCCTATAAGATTGTAGTCCATTTTCCCGTGATTTGGATGACAAAAATTGATATATATATTTTTCCTTTGGTGAGAAGTTAGATGTTGCTATCTATCTTGGGATAGATTTTATTTTGTATTTTTTGAGAAATATTTTATTTTTATGATTTTTTCCGTGAAAGTGGTATGAAAACATAAAGAAAATAGAGCACTTTCCATTTTCCCGCCATAACTTCATCAGAAAATATTGAAATCAAATAATTTTTTTGAACATGTATAAGTTTTAAATTTTCACCACGGTTGGGATGGTGTAAGTTTTATCACATTCTGACAAGTGAAACAAAATTTTCCGTCTTAAACGTAAACATAAGCATTCAAGGGAAAAAAGTGTCTTAAAGACCTACTACTAGTAAAAAACTATAAAATGATATTTATCCTGTTCTATTCACTTTAAAATCAATATTTCTACAAAGCTAACAGTCTCCCCTATGTGATGGTACCATTTTATGACATATTTTTGAATTTTCGGCATGGTTCAAGTCCATGGAAGACTAAATTTGATGTTTTGTTGTTTTTGATGTAAAATTCAAGATTTTATGTCCACTTAATTGTCCCCCAAATTGTTGCACTTACCCTGCGCCTTTTGGAATTGTGCCAAGACAACGTGTGGTGCCTCCGCGAATCTTTTTGTTTTGCCCCAAGACAACTCGTATGAGGCTAAGTTCGAAACTTCAACCTCCTTTGACTTATGTCTTCCCATGAGCCTCTGGTTTCTTTTGATGTCGTTTGATCCTTCACAGACCCTGCTCCTCCATCGTAGAGTCCCACCGTTACCTGATTGTTGGATTTGAACATGAGTTCTCGGACGAGCCGACCCTTCGATTTTCTCGTGCGAGGGTCGTGTTTGACCAAATTTTCGGGGAAAATTTTGGATAATAATACATCTTATCGCACACCTACTGGAGCCAATCCTTTCTCCCTTGTTTATGTTTATGAAGCTATATTACCTATTGAGGTTGAATGCTTGTCCTTTAGAATATCCCTCAAAGACGTAATCAATGGAGGTTATTATCAAAAGTCACGCCTTAATGAACTTGATATTCTTAACGAAAAATGACTTAATGCTCTCAATCATCTTCAATTCTATCAAAATGGCTAATTCCTAGCTATCATTAAAAATTCAAACCTAGAAAGTTTAAGGTCGATGATCTCATTCTCAAAGAAAATTAAAAGAAAAAAACCAAAGAATGCTCCAAGAAAAACAAGGAAAATTTAAGCCCAATCTGGTTAGGGACATATGTAATCACTATAAAATTTGGCTCTAGAGCATATAAATTGGCCATTGACATAGGCCAAGTCCATGATGAACCAATGAACACAATCCATCTAAAGAAATTTTATTCCCGAGGTGCTCTCTATTTGGGAGAAACCGTTTGTACATCCCTCTTGTCTTACTCATCTCCAAATAATTTAAAAATTATTCATTCCATTGTAAATATTCCCATTATATAAATCACCTTCATATTCATCATCATGAGACAAGTGTTAACAATGGTCGTATTAAGTCTTGTTTATCTCATACTTCTTATAATTTCACCCATTTTAAGTTAATTTCACCTATTGTCATACCTAGAATCTTACTAGTGGTAATATATCTCCTTCAACCAATTCTCTTTTTAAAATAAATCTCTAAACTTTTGTACCTGAGCTTCATTTGATTGCCCATCCTAGTCTTCGGTGTTGAAACCTCGTGTTATACTAGTCGTGTGGGGTTGAGATTGGTGGAAAATGTTTCCTTCCCAAATAAAAATCACTATACTAGAATTCTCACAATCAAAATATCTTATGAATAATTAACTATCACACCTTTCATCCATCACAGTATTTGGTGTTGAGCCCACACTTCTCACTAGTAGTGTGAGACTAGGAATGGGGGAAGGTGGCCTTACATGTCTACATCTTTTCTTAGATGATAAATCCTTATCTCTTACTAGTGGCATGAGGAAAAGCGTAGAGGGTCATTCACACTTCCAAAAAGCATACAAATGTTATAAAAATCCCAAAATCCAAAAAATCATAGAAATCAAAAAAATTATTATTACTCGCCTATGTCTTGTCTTTGGTGATGAACCCTTGCCTCTTACTAGTGGCATGAGGCAAGAAATAGGGAGTATTTACAAAAATAAAAAGTCTTATAAAATATGAAAGTGCTTACAATCATAAAATTCCCAAATAAGTAATTTAGATGCCTAAGTGAAGAGAAAACTATCCCTTCACCTCATATCTTACCAATCAGTAGGCCACGTAACTATCTAAGTCTAGTAAGTGACCTATAAAGTGAAATTCATTTCAAACCGGTTCAAGAACCTTCATAGGAACCAAGTCATAATTTCCCAAATGGATTGTTGTTTACACTTTATTTATATTCATTATATACATCATGTGTCCTTCTTGACTCTTGGTGATGAGCCCTCACATCTTACTAGATGCGTGAAGTCAAGAACGGAGTTGGAATCATTTTTCATCGTATCATCACCAACATATTCTTCCAATAGATATAATATTTTTTTATTATTCGAAGCACGAGTTAGCATGAGGAACAATGTACAAATGGATGATACCCTAGCTTATCACCTCTTATAAAAAGGTTACATTCTAGTATAAAATCTCAAATATGTAAAACATTAGAAATAATCTCAAACAATTCAAAAACATTTGAAAATTCCAAAAAATCCCCAAAAAATCATTTGAAAATTCCTAACAATCCCAAAAACAATTGTAAATTATCCAAAAAATGAAAACATTAAAAACATTAAAAATCCAAAACATTCAAACAATCTCAAACAATTCAAAAACATTTGAAAAATCTCAAAAATCCAAACAAACATTAGAAAACTCTTAAAATCCCAAAAACATTCAAATAATCAAAGAATATCCTAAACATGTCAAAACAATCAACATAATTCAAACTTTGAATTCATTTCCCTAATCAATGTTCCAACCACTTTATGACTTTACAATCCAAATCATTTCTCCCTCATGTGAATCCTCGCTTGGGGAAAATTTTGGCTCTCATTGATTTCCTTGTTTAAGGATGATGCTCCAATCCATCCTAAATAATTGTACCCCTGGTTGTGGGAAAATTTAATAAATCATGTTTGTGGAGCATATTAGGGACATGTTTGAAATTTCATGTATTGCATTGTTAGTTACAAGTCTATTTGTTATCTTGTATCTTGATATGTTATAGGGGTATCTTACTTTTCTATATCCTAGTGTTCCCTCTACTATAATTATGTTATATGATTACATATCATACACGGGCATACTATATTTTTTATTTTATCTATCTATTATCTCTTTCACTTTCATATCGTATTGTGGCATATACCATTTTGATGGCCCTTGTCTATGCCCTCATACATATTACATTTTAGTCATCATGATCTTCTTTATCACAATGCATACTTTTATGTGATATACTAAAACTAATAATATTTCCTAACGTGATTATCTTCCCAAATGATCATAAACTTACTTTTCACCCCATCCATTCACCCATACTAATACATTTTCTAGTTTGGGAATTCTACTTGATCACCATTGCAGTTTGTGAATCCTACTCGAGGATATTTCTCGAGAAACATTCGCTATCATGCGAACCCTTCATCCCCACCATGGTCAACATGTTTTTATCCATTGGTCCTCTATCCTCATTTCAACTCATCCTCCATTGATCCCCATATCACCTTTCTCACCATTAATGTCCCCTTTCATTACTCCATGTATTTTCCTTCCCTTTCTTCCCGATTTTCCATTTTCACTCATCCACTTTCAGCTTAACAATCTTACTTAATTACCCCTTCCATATGGGACTATTAGTATAGGTACACCCTCTTCGTAAGATATTCCCACTATATAAACTTCTCCACCATCTCCTCTTTTATCGTAAAAAATCACCACCACAAACATTTTTTTCGCTCGCCTCTTCCACTTGACATTCTTGTCTCATCATTCTCACAACATGGGTATCCCAATTAAGGATTCCCCTCAAAAATTTCATTATACACCACATATATTCCTCCATCCATTCATCTTACACTCCTTTGTTTCCTTCTTTCCTTGTTATCACCACCTCTCACCCCTTGTTCCATTCTTGTATACACCATTTCATCTTTTCTCATTCTTCCTAGTATCCATCTTCTTCTTGGTAATCCTACTTACACATTATCGTTTTATGGAAAATTAACTTGAGGGTTCCCCTTCCGTCCACCTTTTCATAAAAACTCCCCCATCTCCATTAATCACTCAGGTCACCTCTTACCTCTCAAACCTTATTCCCATCATTCTTCTTCATGTCCGGCTTGGTTATCCTACTTAACCATTCATGCAACATGGAAATATTACTTAAGAGTCTCTCTTAAGATTGATTTTCCATCTGGCCCTCCCCCATCCCATAAAATTCCATCCATCCTATTTCTCCGGCCCCTTACTATGATCATCTTCTCTAGCCAATTGTTCTATTCATTTGTGCACTCCATTATTGTCTCTCATCTTCCATTCACCATTACTATCAGTTTGGTGATCTTACTTAACCACTCGTGCAGCATGGCAATCTTACTTAAGAGTTCCTCTTAAGGATGATTTGTCATCTTGCACTCCCCATCACTCCACACTCTCACCATCCAAATTTTATCTTCATTTCCCATCCTCCCTTCCTTTCATCACCTTTTTCGCCATTGTATTCTTAGAACTATTACTTGATCACTTCCCCACATGGCTATCCTACTTACAGATTCTCATTTCGATGGATTTTTGGTTTTTTATTTCTCCCTTGACTCATTCCTCATTCCCTTTGTTGATCATTTCTTTCTCCTAGTCTTCCTTATCAACCAAATTTTCCTCTTAGTATTATCCTTTCTCAACCTATCATATCACAAAGTACGTCTATCATCTTCCTCCTATAACCATGTTCCTTTTCCCCATTTTCCCCTTCTTGATCCATCATCCTTCATATCACTTCATACCATTATTTTCATGTCTTGTTTCTTCATCTTCACCTCATTCATCCTTATCATCCTCATCCTCTCCTTTCCTTCCTCTTGTCATAACTCATCCCTAATTATTTATTTACTCTTTCCACTCCATTTTTTCGGGTTCTCTAGCACATCAACCCCCATGTCTACTCACCACCATTATTGTTGGTCTCCTCCCGACATTCTTTCATCATCATCTTCCATTTCCTTATACTACCACACTTATTTTGCGCTAACGATTATTGTTGGACTACCCCTAAAAATCACCCATTCTCATATTGCATGACCTTGTTCACTCTCTTTGACCTTCTCCATTTTTTTCATTCCTTCCTTCCTCCTTTCCCAACAATAATTATTGTTGGACTTCCCCTAACGTCCCTTCACTAGAATTTCCTCTTCTATTCCCCATTCCCTTTTAAATTTCTTTACTTTTCCACCCATCCTTTACTAAAAATAATTATTGTTGGACTTCCCCTAACATCCCTTCACTACCATTTCCTATTCTATCCCCCTCTCTTTTTATTTGCCACCTTTCCATCTTCCATTTGCCCTCATCAATATCTTTATTGTCTTCATCATATATCGTTTTTATATTTTATTGTAATCCTATTATCCTCATCTCATGAATTTCTTCATATTTTCTACTCTATGTCATTCCTCCCTCATCTTCTCATTATGTTCCTAATACTTCCCACTCTCCATGAATATATCTCATTCTTCATTTTCTTCCTTTTGCATCATTTTCTCTGTTGTCCTCTCCTCCTTCCCACTCTTTGTTCTTGTCTCCCTTTCTCTTTATCTCTTATTCTCATTTTCCCCTTGTTCATTCTCGCTTAATTCCCCATCATTTCCCTACCTCTTTCTCGCTATCTAATCATTTTTACCCTTTCATCCTCCGGATGCATTTACATGCGGTATTTTTCCTATTCCTTGTCTGCTATGATTCCTTGGTCCCTTCTATCTTCTCCCCTGTAGCATCCTGTCATCTCTTCTTCCTCTAGAATTTTCACCTTCCTCCTCCCCTCTCAATCTTTTATCTACCATCTCTACCCTTTTCATCCATTCTTCCAGCTTCCTTTCCTTTCTATGATCTTCTCTAGATATTCATGTTCTTCTCTAGTTTCTTTCTTTTCTCTATTCTATCATCTCTTTCGTCTTCTTTAAATTATTGATCTCCTTTATGTTTTCATCATTTCTCTCCATTTATCTTATTCCACCACCTTTATTTTTGATCTTTCTCTCCCTTTTTCCCGATTTCACCCTCTACTCTTTCATATTCTCTCTCATCTCATCTTCTCCTTCTTGTTTTTCCTTCCTCATTTCCTTCTCCTCTCATCCCTATTTCTTATCTTATTCCACCTCTTTCATTCCATTTTTATCCTCTTTAGTCTCCATCTCCTCGATTCCATACCTTTATATTCTTCACTGTGAATTTTCTTTCCTCTTAACATTTTCCTATTTTTTCCCTACTCATTTTCAACCACCACTTTTGTTTGTTCCTTTTTCTCTATTTCCATTCTTATTCCTTATGTCCTTAAAATAATCTTCACACCTAGCATTCAAGGATGATTTCACTCTCTTCCCATTTGCACTGTGTTTCTCCATCCTCTTCCATCCCATTCTTGTCCTCCTCTTCCAAACATTGACCTATCCTCTTTTTCAGAGCTTTTTCATATCTTCCATTCTCATTAGCCCCTCTCGAGGGGGCATCATGTAATATATCCCTAGTCACATCATCCCATGGAATTTTTGTCTCATAGGATACCATAACATTCGTCCTCTACCACCTTCTATTCTCACAATCACACATCTACTCTACTTTCTTCTTAACAAAACTAGATTGAATTGTTCCTGTTGTCACAAAATCACTACACCCTCCTAATGGCCTGAAAATGAATCATGACATTCAGTGTGATAGTGACACATGGGATCATCTCTCAAGCTATGGGACTTAGACTAGAGATGAACCTCTGGAGAGAGGCCGGCTTCCTTTGTTTAAACTAGGTGCTCGACTCTTCCTGGGATTAAGGAGAAATTGCAAAGAAATAAATCCTAAACTAGAAGTGGTGATGCACCAAAGAGCAGGGATGTTACAATTTTGGAAGGGTTATGTGATTGATGCTAGCATCCTAAATCACTTTCACCTATTATAACTAGAAAGGGTATGAGTACCAAAAACTAGAAACACACGTTCCTTTGTTAAACTTATACAAAAGAGAAAGGACACGATTTGGTTCAGATACACAGATAACTTTATTAGAAAAATTAACACAAGCACATCTTAAGCACCCACTTTACACAAAATAAAGATAATGTAACTTCTAATCAACAGTAGGAAAAGTACAATCATAGCTGAAGAGAAAATAACCACATCACTTAATCTTGGCATATAGTAAATAATCTGAAGTAAAGGAAAGTTACTCAAACATACTAAGGAATCACATTCACAAAGCATGTAATAAATAATTATTTCACACAGTGATTCAGACTTTCAAATGGCAGAGTGTAATTCTAAATAAAATTAAAAGGAATTTACAAATATATGAAAATACTCTTCCAAGCTTGAAGAGTAAAATCACCAAAATCTCAAAAATTATATATATATGAACTCTAAGCATTCATCTATTTATAAGTTCCTTAGGCTAAGCCATTACAACTGGGCCCTTAACTAACATTTTACCAAAAATATAAATGTCATTAAATTAAGGGAACAAGCTGCCATGAAAATAGCAAAACTATTGCAAGGGTTTGACCAAGTCAACCCTATAACTTTGACCGATCTAGAACTCAAATTTTTCCTTCCATGGCCGCTCAATCCTGATTTGGCTTTGCAATTTATTCATTTTTTCCTGCCTTCCTCTTGACTTTCCTTCCGTATGAAAATCTTTGATTGTATTCAAAAAAATGTTTGATTATTCCCTGGATCTCTTTATCTTCAAGTTCACATGCATAGTGACTGACTATGTCTACTATATCGATCTCTTTGGTAAATCGGGCTGGTATTCTTTTCAGTTTGAAAATGACCTTGGATATCCTTCCTATGAAGTTCTGACACAAGACCATTCGATCGATGGAATCAAAATTGAAATTTCTTGTGACATCATCATCCCGCTTCACCAAGTCTTTGAAGTTTTCATGAATATGTTCTTCGGGAGGGCATCAATATTATCATTGAAGAATTTTTTTCATCAAAACTATTAGTTAGGCGAGTCATGGAAACAAGCCAACAGTGAGTAGGGCATAGCCCCTCTTTGAGACAACAAAGCAAAACTAGTTTATTACTAATCTATCAAGCAAGAATCTATGCAAATCTACACTATTCTAACTTCAAGGGGGTTTGGGATCTCATCCCAGTAGAGGTAGTTCCAACTACGAATAGAAAGGTAGGAGGGAAGGAACGGAGGAAGGATAGATCTGAAGGAAGAAAAGAAATGAATTCCAAGATAGAAAGGTCAGAAGGTTTATGCTTTGGGCTGGTAGTAAATAGAGCCAAACTTACTTGCATAAACAAATAAAGTAATACTAATGAAAAATGACAATAGTAGGAATGAATCCAACAGAATAAAAACATAGATCTAACTTAAGAAAGATCTGATGCAAATAACACACATATGGAGCACAAAGTCTGAATACGTGTATTAATATTTCTTCTGTTACAAGAAAGCACAAAGTCTTTCTCTCTTCACTTCTCTTTTCATACAAAAATGTCCACCTAGAATAAAAAAGTATTCCAGTATTTATAGAAGGAGAAGAGGAAAGAAGACAAAAGAAAACCAACCACTATTTACAAAATATCTTACAAGATATTTACAAAATATCTAAAAAGTCAAAAGTTGAGTTTGGGCAAGTTTTTGGATGGCAACATCCCATGGTGCAACATGGATGAGGTCATCATATATGCCAACATGATTTTTAAACATTTTACAAAAAGATCAATGCATATACGAGAGGAGAAACTACTCCTCATCATCCCTCTGCTCAAATTTGGTGTCCTGCTTTTGATCAGGAGAGGTGATGTGACATTGTGCTCGATATTCCATAAACTTGCTGATCATTTCCATAAGTTGATCATGATCTGGACCTTTGAAATGGTCACCAATGACTTCACAAGTTTCTTTCTCATTCTTGAGCTTGACAGGTAACAAGGTGAACTCCTCGCATGCATTAATCAAGAAGCCAATGAAATCACTGCAGGCCAAAGGTTATTGATTGACTCTTGGTCGAAAGTGACTTCTAGTGCCAAACCTTGAGTGACTATAGCCTTGAAGCGCTGGAATGTATCATTTGCTTCCCTCAAGTTATATGATTCACTAAGCATCCCTGGAGACATTTTTGTAATTGTCTGCTCCATGTTGTATTGTGCATCCAGGGCTTCATCTTTGATTTTATCAATTCTCTCTAGGATATATTCCATCTGATCAACCCAGTAATCTAATGCAACGAGAGATTTATTATGTGCCCACAGGTGATCGATGACACCGACCTTCAATAGGTCGTCAGCTGAGCAGTTAGCCATTGCTTGGAACGTTTCATGTTGTAACCTGGCATTATCCAACTCCTCGGAGAGGGAACCTACTACTTGCTTATAGCTCCTTATTTGCTTGAGCTATATCCTGTAGAGCACTGTGAATTTCCCAATCATTTCTTCACTATCTCTGAGGATTTTCTCAATCCAGGATGATACTACTACACCTTGTTCGCCAATCTTAACATATTCATTCATTTTCTCTTGACTGGGAACTTGAATAGGTTTGGCGGTAGTTATTGGAGGAGCGTTGCCCATTTTCTGCAATGCTTGTAGGAGATGTTTGTTTTGTTCCTTGAGTATTCTCTTCTCCTCTTTTGCTTCTTGGAGCTTCTTGCAGAGAGCATCCACAGTAGACAAGGCTTCCCCTTGCAGGCTTTTAGATGAGGTCCCCATTGTGACTTGAGTCACTATGAAGTCTGTGGGAGACAAATCCTTCTTTTCCTTGGTGGGGTTTGGGTAAGCAATCTCCATGACTCTCTCCCCTGAAGTGATTTTTGAAAAGCGAGTTACTTTTTTCTTCTTGGGTCCCTTCTTTGGAATGACGGAGAAGTCCATGGGTGTAATGGGAACCTTTCTCTTATGTTGGCCCAGATGGTTAGAAATCCAACTAGGACTTATGGGAGTGGGAGTAGAGGAAATAGAAGAAGAAACGAGAGTGAAAGGGGGAGAAATTGTAGAGGCCTCATGAAAGTGTGTTGAAACACTCGGTGGTGGCATTGACAAGGAGTCTACTGATTTACGCTTACTGGGCCTGGAGTTACTACAGGAGAAGAGAAAGACATGGAAATGGAAGGGATCTGTAATGGGATGGAGGGAACATCAAGCGACAGATCCATGAGAGAGGATAAGATGGAATAGGTGGGAGATGGAAGGGAGGAAGGAAGGGGAGAAGACACATCCATAGAATAGATGGTTGAATGATAGGAGGAAAATAAGTGGAAGAAGGAACACAAAGTACCACTGTAGTTGTAGTTGTGATAACATCCTGGTGGATGTATCCATTAAAACCACTATTGTTTCATCTTCTTTACCTAGAGACACCGTGTCGACTACTTACTTCTCAAAAGTAGAAGGAAGGCCTTCAGAGCTTCTTCTTGTTAGCTTGATTCTTGCTCCTTGTTTTTCCTTTTCCTTTTGGCACATGGGCCGGTCTTGGATGTTCTCTACCCGAAGGAGAAGTAGTTAAATCTACTCGAGGTAGGTGAGAATAGTTTGTTTGCATCAATTTTTGGTGTGTGCTGGAATGTGGGCTAAACCCTTTCTGAATGGTTTTCGGCATTTTGGTTCTGTCGATCTCCGCGAATCACCAATTTTCCCCATCCGTGTGAAGCTAAACTGGTCAATTTCTTGATCGCTCTCTTAGAATTCCTTTGGGACAATGGCAATTCCATAGTGGACGATCTCCTCCAGAGCCAGCTGAGAGTGATCCTTTCACCTAATGTCTATCTCATGTGTAAGGTCGATCCAAATGTCCTCGATCTCGGGAACATTGATGAGATCAATTTTTCCTTTGAAGGCAACTCGACAATTGAAGGTCGGCCTTGTTGGGAGGTTGTGCTTGAAATTTAGTAGCTCTATCTTAGCATACATCTCTTGTGCTTTGGAAAGTGTGGTGCAGTGTGTATCGCCAATCAGAAGGGGGAATGGAGTTCCTCCTTTCTTTCTTTTCATGCACTTCTCATGATACATGATTAGCTACCTTGATAATTCCAGTAGGATCAACTTTTGCCCTATAAACCTTGGCAGCTTTGTTGGTTCACCCTCGAAATTCACAGCTCTGAGGTATGTGAATGTGGGAAATTTTGTGAACAATGCTCCTATTTCTTTGTAGAAGCAATCACATTCGGGCTGGTCTGACTATGTCTCATGTTTGGTCTCAACAAGTAGATTACCTCATAGAAGAAGGCATCATTAATTTTAGAGAACTGGGAGATGCTTGGCCTCGAGCTTTAGCTCTGGGTAGAACTCATATATCTTGACTTGGGGCCATACCCCATTTTGAGCTAACCCCGTGAAATCCCTAGTTGACGCGGCAATGTATACAATGTAGGAATTCATGTACAACTTCCCAGTTGTTAGAACTTGTTGAAGCTACTGGGAGATGGTGTCACTGATGATCTCACCCCACCAAAGTGTTGATCAGGAGAATTCTTGCTCATGGTCTACAGGTACCTTAGCGTCCATTTGTGGAAATAATGGGCATTAGGTAGCCCAAATACTCTGTTTAAGAATGTGATTGTATAACTCAAATCTTCATTAAATTCACTACGGTGGATGGTTTGTGGCCATCTGCTCACCGGCTTCTTGTTCTTTAGATAAAGCTCATTCATCATCTGCATACATTTATCCTCATTATCATCCTAGGCCTTCTTGTAGTCTTCTAGACTTATTTCTACATATTGCCTGTGGTGAGGAATGCCCAGGGTCAATTCAAAGTGACGATCCATGAGGTTGATGACTGTCTTGTGTTCTTTGTCTTCAACACATCTAGTGTCTTTGTTATAACACCGATCAACCAACATGATGAACTCTTTATTTACGGCGCATACTGGAAGACTAGCTGCAAAGTGTAATCCACTGCCCACTAATTTTTTCATCCACGGGCCACTGCTTGCCTGGTTGGTCCTCACCCATAAGTCATCCATGTCAATATGACCCATCTCAAAGTCTTTGATGTCGAGGCTGCACTCTGCATATGATTCAGGCATTCTGACTCTCTGATACTTATACTTCATCTCTTGTTCCGACTACTTAGCTTTAGCTTTAGATTTAGTTGGTTTCTTGCTTGATGAAGACATGTGTGAGCTCAAGGATGGATGTTTTTGTTCTGTAAGAAGAATCAAGGAGGTCCAACACAGAAGAGCCATGTCAATCGTCATGTTATTCATAATGAAAGCTTGCAGAATGAAGAACAAGCAATAATAAGGCTTAGGGCGTAAGGTGCAGGTTTACAATAGGTTGTAGGGCTTAAAATTGTTGGGCGCACTTTCTGGGGTGTTGACATGAGTAAAAATGTGCTCAATGTTTATAGGAGAAAAGTTGCGCCAAGTAGAAAGGGTGTGGTTTTCTGGATGTTAACATGCAAATTTTGGTGCCAAAGGGTAAAGCGCATTTAGGAAGGTGTCAACATGAGGAAAATTGCGCTTGGTGTTGACCTGGGAAAAGTTGCGCCAAGTAAAAAGGGCACGGGATGCAGGAAGGTGTTGCATGAAAATTTTCAGCACCAAGGATAAGGCACGGGGCACAAGGCATGTTGATGTTATGGAAGTGGCACCAGTGCCTCATGAAAATCTGGTAATTGTTCTTTTTGGCTAGGCGTGGAAAAGGTATTGTTACATGGTTTTAAATGCACCTCAACGTAGCTTTGGAATGTGTAATGTGGAAAAATAGTGCACCAAGGAGTTTTTACATATTGACAGCCCATGGATTTCTTGATTTGGATTTGATGGCAAGAGAGACATTTTTGGCAAGGCAACACGTAGATAAAGATAATTTTTGGTTTCTTCGGAGGCAGGGGTCTTCTAGATTTACAGATCTGAAAGGAGAGGAAAAGGGCTTTCAACTGGTTTGATAATTTATTAGGTGTGTTTCTTTAGATTTTATCTTTTCTACACCAACCCTAATACCTAACACAACAAAAACAACAACAAGGAGAGGAGCCACTTACCCGGATTTATAAAAGATGAGGAATGACGTGGGATCCACAAGCTCAAAAAATGGCACACGGGGACAAGGATGGCTGACAGGCGCAGAGAAAACACTTTTCACAATTTTTAATTTGTGAAAATGACAGGTTTTGGGTGCATATTTATAAAAAAATGGCATTTATTACTTCACCAACTTCTTTTGGCGCAACTTTTAGAGCGTCGACATGAGAAAAGTGTGCCTTAGCGTAACTTTTGGAATGTCAACACAACATTTCTAGACCTAAGAAAAATACTTTGCGCATGTTTTATGATGTTTTTAGCATGAAAGGACCAAAGGGGCGCAACTTTTGTGATGTTGTCATAACAATTTCTGCACCTTACGATTTTATAGGTGGGCACAATTTTTAGGATGTCAACATGCAAATCCTTGCGCTAAGGTAAATAAGCACACATTTGGGATTGTTGACAAATAAAAACCGCACCCAAGGAAGAAGTTGAAAAATGGCTAAGTTCGAAATAACTTGATATTTGAATGGGAGTTTTGGGCCATTTTGAACGTTATCAGACTTCTTTGGGGCCAAAACGGAAATTTTGGTATGGTTACCTAGTAAATTTCCCTTGTCAATTTTGTAGGATAACAACTGGCTCTTTCTGGGGACTATCTTTAAGTGAAACTTAAGGGTAGAGAATCCCATATTTTCATGTGCCTATCCATTGGGTTACAGAGTCAAAAACAAGGGTGACTAGAGGGTGAGAAAGGGAACACACAACAAATAGAAAGTAAACACACAACAAAATCAAACACATGACGAAAGCAAAAGAAAACTATATAAAGAAGAGAGCAAGCTCTACTTCCTGAAGATCTTCAGGTGCTTCCTGCTATAGGGAAGCAGGAGCTCGATTCCATCTAGATATGAGAGATATAAACTATTCTCTCCATTGATTTGCTTGATTTTGAATGGCCCTCTCCAAAGAGAGTCAAACTTCTCGTGCATATGTTTCAGTTCTCTTCATTTGTCCCATAGAAAACAAGATCTCCCACTTGGAAATCTCTTTGCTTAGCTTTCTTGTCAAAAAAATCTTAACTTGATTCTGATATTCAGTGATATTGTTGACCACCTTCACTCACTTTTCTTCAAGTTCTATCAGGTACATAATCCTCTTTTCAAGAGAATTCTGAAAAGTTTCATCTTCAATTACTCGAGCCAAGTGCAGAGCAAAAAGTTCTGCAGAGATAGGAATTTTGGCATCAATCCCATATAACACCTAGAAATGTGACATGCCGAGAGACCTCTTTGGAGTGATATGATCCACCCACAAAGCATCGTATAGTGATTTGTGCCAGGACCACTGGTTTTCATCAACTAGCTTCCATATGATAGTCACCAGGTTCTTGTTGTTGGATTTTGCCTGACCATTTCCTTGAGGATAATAATCAGAAGCATGAGCCAAGGTTATTCCGTATCCATAACAAAAACCAATTACTTCTTGTGAAGAGAAGTTAGAAGCATTATCAGCAACGATTTTGTGTGGAATGCCAAATCTCACAATAATATTCTCTTTGATGAAGTTGTAAACAACTTGAAGTAAAGATGCTTGATGGTATGGCCTCCACCTATTTCATGAAGTAACTCATTGCTGTTAGGACATAACTATTTCTAACACTCGATTGAGGATTGAGTTCTCCAATGAAATCAATTCCCCATTATCTAAATGGTTTGTTAATGATGATGGGCAAGGGAAACATAGCTGACTTTGGTTTGCCAACAAACTGTTGGCAAAGTTCACATTTTACTACCCAGGTGGTTGCATCTTGAAATAGTGTTGGCCAGTAGTACTTGGCCCGAATGATTTTATGTGTTTTCACTGATGAGGAGAAGTGACCACCGTAGGCTGAGTCATGAAAAATCTCCAACAATTTTACCTACTACGGCTTGTCAACACATTGTAGAAAAACACCGTCAATTCCACGTTTATACAATCCATCATCCCATATGACATATCTCGTGGCTCTGAGTTTTACCGTTCGCTTTTCCTTAGTGGTTAGGTGAGTTGGGCACTCTCCATAGGTGAGAAAGAATGTGATTTTAGAATACCATTCATCGTTGGTTGCGACAAAAAAAACCATGGGAAAAGAATCCGCTTTCTCCAGTTCATTTTGTTCTCCATCAATGTGATCAGCTCTCTCCTCAAGTACCTTTGAGTCTTTATTTTCAGCCATTAGCTGACACATGCCTTTACCTCTTACCAACTTAGTTGGTTTGATGTCTAGATCATATTCTTGGACCTTTGTGATCCAATTCCCTCGTAAGCTCCCTAACTCCTGTTGAGTCAGGATAGACTTAACACCGTGTCTGGAACTCGGTACTACTGTATGAGAATTCAAAATATAGTAGCGGAAATTTTTGACTGCTTTTACCATGACAAAGGTGTGCTTTTCCAATTGTGACATCTTTAGTTCATGAGGCTTAAGAGGAGAGCTCATGAAATTAATAGGGATTCAATATCCTCGGAGTTCTTTTGCATCAAGATAGCTAATACAGTATGCATAGACACATAACTATACATGATGAAGTCTTTGCTGAAGTTAGGACACACCAGAATCAGGAGCATGAGCGACGGAGGTCTTTATGTCTTTGAATGATGTCCTACCTTCCTCACTCCATTGGAATGTTTGGGACCCTTTCATCATATTAGATATATGATGAGTCTTCTCAACAAAATCAGAACAAAGTGTCTAAGAAAATTTACCTTTCCGAAGAAAGAGTGAACACCAGTCTTGCTTGTAGGAAAAGTAAGGCTCTGAATAGCCTTGAATCTTTTGACATCTATCTTAGTTCCTTCTCTACTGATGACATGTCCCAAAGCAGCTTTCCTTCGGTGACCCCAAAAACTAACTTCTTGGGATTTAGTGAAATTTCATGCTCTCGGCATCTGATCAAGACTTGTTCCAAATGATCGCAGTGATCACTTCATTTTTGGAGAACATGGTCAGGTCATCTAGGTAAACTATGATGACCTTTCCCATCATACCTTTGAATGCAAAGTCCATTTCTCATTGGAAGGTAGCACCAACGTTGATCAAAGTGAATGGCATTTCTGTGTAGAAAGAAGGTAGCCCAAGGAGTGGTGAATGCTGTCTTGAAATGATCTTCATGCATGACTTGAATTTGATTGTAACCTGAAAAACCATTAAGCATAGACTTCATTTCTAAACCAGTTACTACCTGTGGCACTTGATCCATTATCGACAATGGATAGTTATATTTTAGGGATGACTGGTTCAAGTTACGAAAGTCCACGCATATGTCTATCTCGCCATTCTTCTTCTGTATTGGCATAATATTTGCAACCTAGGTACTGTGATGAATTGGAAAAATTATTCTTGCGTCCAACATCTTCTCGAATTTCAGCTGGATGGTACTCGAGATTTTGGGGTTGTAATGCCTTTGCTTTTGATGGAAAGGCATGACATCATCCTTGAGTGAAATGTTGTGCTAAACATCCTTTGGCTTAAAGACTTCATATCAGCATAAGACCATGCTAATACATCCATATACTTTTTCGAAACTTAACAAATTTTCACTTTTTCTCGGGTGTACAAAACTTCCGATATTCATGGAATGAGGATGTTCATAGCATACCCATTGATGGATTCAGTTTCGAAGAAGAGGAAGGATCATCATGTCGTTGTTTCTTAACAAAATGATCATGATTATCAAATAATTGTTCCAAGGAAACCAAACCTTTTAGAATCTTATTTCCTTTGAGTTGTATCACTGTTTCTTTTTCAGATTCATGTGCTTGACCGGTGAGAGACTCACGACACGTAGAAGTTGATCCATCAAAATGAAGTTCTTTGAAATTTTCAGCTTTCTCCAAAAAGGTGATAAGTTGGTTGTCATCATTGAACACTTGCAATGCTGATGTGAATTATCCGCACACTTGGGAGAAAACCACCTCAATGGTATATGTATCTATTTTTAACCCTGGGTGAGGGAGCATGAGAGAGGCTGAGATGGCCAATGAATCAGCCATGTCATTTTGAGCTTGCGGAACTGCTTTGATTGAGAAAGCATCAAACTCTTCGATGTTATCCCATACTACATTGTGGTAGTGTCTGAGCCAATCATTTTTTACTTGATATACCCTTTGACTGATTGACAATTAGCTCAACATCACCTTGCACTTTTATATTCTTGATTCCTTTCTCTTTTGCAGCTTGCATGCCAAGTAACAAGGATTCATACTCAACAGTATTATTCATATTGAAGAACTGCAACTTGAAAGAAAAGGGAAATCTCCTCTTCAGGAGATATTAGAACAGCCCAAAGACAAAGATCCACTTGTTACGCAATTGTCATCAAACTGCAATGTCCATACTTTGTTGAGATCCTCCTTTTGGATGAGAACATCCATTCTATCTGAGTTGATGGACAAGAAGTAATTCCCCATCCCTGAGGATTCGAAAAGAATCTGAGCTTTAGGGTCATCAGAGTTGGTTACTAGATATTTCTTTTATGACTCTGGTTCCAACGTTTGCATTACCCCTTTGACAAGAATCCTAGCCTTGGACTAGTCCATATGAATTTCCCAACCAACTTCTTTACAGAAGCTCCTCCCTAGTAATATCCCATATGTTGTTGGAATATCAGCTACGAGAATAGTCATTTTTACCCTTTTCTCAAGAAATTCTGCGAATACAAACTGCACATCCTTGATCTGACCAATCAATGGTACTTACTTGGTTTCCATGGAGTAGCATCTGCCAAAAGGTTTAGTAAGTGTGAGGCCCAAAGCATGGGTGACCTTTACTAGCATAACATTGTCAGAAGCTCTAGAATCAATTATACAATTGCTTAGTTTATGACCATTGATCAGGAGAGATAGGTAAAAAGGTTCAATTTTCCCCACATGAAGTCGAGGCAACGTTTACGTGAGACGTAGGAGGAGTGGGAAGAATTCCTTTTGGGGAAATAGGAGGAAGGATGACAGCTTGGCTTTGGATATACTTAGTTAATCTTATAAGCTGCTCTGGGTTGGACTGAAGGTATTCAACTTCAGACATCTGGATCTTGGTCTTTTTAGCATGATCAATTATATCGAATGTGACCAAGGGTTGTGCTAACGAAGGAATGAGTCCTTTGTTTCACGTTGTGGAGGGAGATTACCAGTCTTTATGGGAATGGAGGAAGGTTGAATTGGAGGAGAAACGAGAGGAAAATATTTCTTTACAAAAGGTTTAACAGAGGTTGAGTAGGAAGGGGATTACCTCTTTTAGCGATCGTTGGTGGTGGAGTTACCACAACCTTTTCCTTTTGTTTTTCAGCAGCAACCTTTACATCTTTTCCTTGCAAGTGAGTAAAAACTATGTATGATTGTCTACTCGCGTACCCTTGGGTACCCTCTTCTTCATCAGATTCCTTGTCTTCGAATTCCATATACCGAATAGTAGAGTCGCTAGTCGGTTCACCGACATCTTAATCGTCTTCACCTATCAATAAAGGTTCTTCATAATTTGGATCCTTCTCTTTGATTTCAACCAAAGCATTAACTGGAGGGGCTTCAATTGCTAACCTTGGAGAAGTAGCAGGCAAATTCTACCTTTGGGGGCATTGTTGGGAGTGAAGTTCCTCTATGGGATATCCCGGTATGGAGTGGTAGACGATGTTTGAGCTAATTGCTTCTTTAACGAGAGCAAGTCATTTACCATCTTCTAGACTACTAGATCTGATGAGGTAGCCTGAGAAGAAGTTGAAGCCTTTGATTTGGATGGATCTCGTCTTAACTCACCGGATATAAGAAGGTTGTCTTCTATCCAAATGGTCGTAGCTTGAGCAAGGACCAAAGTGGGTATTTGTTCCTATAAAAGTAAGAAACTTACTTTCAAACTCATGGCATTCAAGAAGAAACACTTTTGATTCTCTAATGTCAAATCATGGCAAGCGGCACATAGTTGATTAGTGAATTGAAATGGGTGATAAAAATGTGCATGGTTTAATTGGACTCCTTCTTCATGTGAGTGATTTGTGATAATATTACAAATGCATCTTCTGAAGGTTTGTATCTGTCTTCAAATGCAATCCACAATGTGTTCCAATTGGTGATGGATACAACCGTGGTAAGTTTTGGAAGCACTATGTTGTAGGCCCTCGCAAGGTCTCCGTAAAGAGACGTAATACGTCTTCATGAGTCACGTCCAGAATACTGCATGACATAATAAATGTAGCTATATGTGTTTCTATGCTTTGATTTCCACTCCCATCAAATTTCAAGAAATTCTTGTGATTTCTACTGGGGAGGGGGTGTACTGGATGTGGCAGTGCTAGAGGACCCATGGCGTTTCCCCATGGTATAGGTAGATTAACTACCATTTGAAAAGTGGGAAAAAGAACATGAGTAGGGAGTGTGGTTCCGCTTAGCAAAAGAGCACTGCAAGTCGATGTCGAGGCACCCTATGAAATCCGACTCTTTGGCGGAGGCGAGGCACTTATTACTGATCGATCCGCTAAACTTAGAGATGCAAATGGTGCTAGAGTGATACTGAAATTGTGCCTTCGAAGTAGATCAAAAATTAGATCAAATTCCCAACGAGCTCTTCTGCTACAAGTAAATGGTTCATCTGCCAAAGGTACCTATTTAGATCTACAACAATCGGAGCAGATTTACAACAATCTTTTTGTTTTATACTTGTTGATTTTCCAATTTTTCTAGCAAAAATCAGTAGCATGTACTTTTTTAATATTTAATTTTACCCTCTTTTAATAACAACCGATTGTGGTTTTCTGACAAAGATTAACAAGGATAAAAAGTGGGTTAATTTAGAAAGCTGATTTTCGGATCTTCAACCTAAATTTTGCAAGGTTTTGAAAATAATGTGAAATATCATAATCTCATATCTACTAAAATATACAAGTTTTTGTAAAAACCCAGTGAACTAAAAGCTCCTATCTGGTCCAGATCTATGGATTTATATAAGGAAATTTTCAGTTTTGATCACTTCTGAAAATTTTAATTTTTAACAAAGAGTTAAAATTTGCAATCTGGTAGTGATTTTTACATTTTTTTAGTTATTTCCTTAGTTTGATCCCTAGTGAGTCGCCAAAACTATTGGTCCAAAAACTCATCGTTAGGTAGGTCATGGGGAAATAGGCCAACAATGTGCAGGGCATAGCCCCTCTTTGAGACAACGAAAGTGAAACTAGTTTATTGCTAATCTATCAAGCAGAAATCTGTGCAAATCTACACTATTCTAACTTTAGGGGGTTTGGGATCTCATCCCCATAGAGGTAGTTCCAACTATGAACAAAAAGGTAGGAGGGAAGGAACAAAGGAAGAATAGATCTGAAGGAAGAAAAGAAATGAATTCCAAGACAGAAAGGTCAGAAGGTTTATGCTTTGGGCTGGTAGTAAATAGAGCCAAACTTACTTGCATAAACAAATAAAGTAATACTGATGAACAAATGACAATAGTAGGAATGAATCCAACAGAATAAAAACATAGATCTAACTTAAGAAAGATCTGATGCAAATAACACACATATGAAGCACAAAGTCTGAATACGTGTATTAATATTTCTTCTGTTACAAGAAAGCACAAAGTCTTTCTCTCTTCACTTCTCTTTTCATACAAAAATGTCCACCTGGAATACAACAAGTATTCCAAAGATTTATAGAAGAAGAAGAAGAGGAAAGAAGACAAAAGAAAACCAACCACTATTTACAAAATATCTTACAAGATATTTACAAAATATCTAAAAAGTCAAAAGTTGACTTTGGGAAAGTTTTTGGATGGCAACATCCCATGGTGCAACATGGATGAGTCATCATATATGCCAACATGCTTTTTAAACATTTTACAAAAAAAGATCAATGCATATACGAGAGGAGAAACTACTCCTCATCATCCCTCTGCTCAAATTTGGTGTCCTGCTTTTGATCAGGAGAGGCGATGTGACATTGCACTTGATATTCCATAAAATTGCTGATCATTTCCTGAAGTTGATCATGATCTGGACCTTTGAAATGGTCGCTAATGACTTCGCAAGTTTCTTTCTCATTCTTGAGCTTGTCAGGTAACCCGGTGAACTCCTCACATGCATCGATCAAGAAGCCAATGAAATCATGGCAGGCCAAGAGGTTATTGATTGACTCTTGGTCGAAAGTGACCTCTGGTGCCAAACCTTGAGTGACTATAGCCTTGAAGCGCTGGAATGTATCATTTGCTTCCCTCAAGTTATATAATTCACTAAGCATCCCTGGAGACATTTTTGTAACTATCTGCTTCATGTTGTATTGTGCATCTAGGGCTTCATCTTTGATTTTATCAATTCTCTCAAGATGTATTCCGTCTTATCAACCTAGTAATCTAATGCAACAAGAGCTTTATTATGTTCCCACAGTGATCGATGACGCCGACCTTCAATAGGTCATCAGCTGAGTAGTTAGCCATTGCTTGGAATGTTTCATGTTGCAACTTGGCATTATCCAACTCCTCGGAGAGGGAACCTGCTACTGCTTGTAGCTCCTTATTCACTTGAGCTATATCCTAGTAGAGCAATGTGAATTTTCTTTCTTCACTATCTCTGAGGATTCACTCAATCCAGGATGATACTGCTACACCTTGTTTGCCAATCTTAACATATTCATTCATTTTCTCTTGACTGGGAACTTGAATAGGTTCAACGGTAGTTACTGGAGGAGCGTTGCCCATTTTCTGCAAAGCTTGTAGGAGATGTTTGTTTTGTTCCTTGAGTATTCTCTTCTCCTCTTTTGCTTCTTGGAGCTTCTTGTAGAGAGCATCCACAATAGACAAGGCTTCCCCTTGTAGGCTTTCAGATGAGGTCCCCATTGTGACTTGAGTCACTGTGAAGTCTATGGGAGATAGATCCTTCTTTTCCTTGGTGGGGTCCGGGTAAGCAATCTCCATGACTCTCTCCCCCGAAGTGCTTTTTGAAAAGTGAGTTATTGCTTTCTGCTTCTTGGGTCCCTTCTTCGGAATGACAGAGAAGTCCATGGGTGCGATGGGAACCTTTCTCTTATGTTGGCCCAGATGGTCAGAAATCCAACTAGGACTTATGGGAGTGGGAGTAGAGGAAATAGAAGAAGAAACATGAGTGAAAGGGGGAGTAATCAGTAGAGGCCTCTCAGAAAGTGTGTTGAAACACTTAGTGGTGGCATTGATAAGGAGTCCAATGCATTGTTTCTTACGATCCTCGGAGTTACTACAGGAGAAGAGAAAGACATGGAAACAGAAGGGATCTACAATTGGATGGAGGGAACACTGGGCATGATCCACGAGAGAGGAGAATATGGAAGAGGTAGGAGATGTAAGGGAGGAAGGGAGGGGAGAAGACACATCCATATGAATAGATGCTTGAATGATAGGAGGAGGAGAAGAAATGGAAGAAGGAACACTAGGTACCTCTGCAGTTGTAGTTGTGATAACATCCTGGTGGATGTATCCATTGAAACCTCTGTTGTTTCTTCTTCTTTACCTAGAGACACCAGGTTGACTACTTGCTTCTCAGAAGTAGAAGGAAGGCCTTCAGGAGCTTCTTCTTGTTTGCTTGATTCACCCTCCTTGTCCTTTCCTTTTCCTTTTAGCACATGGGCCGGTCTTGGAGGTGCTCTACCTGAAGGAGAAGTAGTGAAATATACTCCAAGGTAGGTGAGACCATTCTATTTGCACCAATGTTTAGTGTGCTGCAACGTGGGATTAACCCTTTCCTGAATGGTTTTCGGTGCTTTGGCTCTGTCGATCTCTACAAATGGCCAATCATCCCCATTTGTGTCAAGGTAAACTTGATCAATTTCTTGATCAATCTCTTGGAATTCCTTTAGGATAATGGAAATGCCATAGTGGACGGTATCCTCTCTAGAGCCACCGGGAGTGATCTTTTCACCTGATGTCTATCTCATGTGTTAGGTCGATCCAATTTCCTCGATCTTGGGAACATGGATGGGATCAATTTTTGCCTTCTGGAGGTAACTCCAAAGCAATCAAAGGTCACCTTGCTAGGAAGTTGTGCTTCAAATTTAATAGCTATAGCTCAAAGATACATATTTCATGCTTTAGCAAGTGTGGTGCAGTGTATCGGCCAATTGTAAGGGGGAATGGATTTCCTCCTTTCTTTCTTTTCATGCACTTCTCATGATACATGATTAGTTGCCTTGACAATTCCAATAGGATCAACTTTGGCCCTGCAAACCTTGGCAGCTTTGTTGGTTCACCCTCAAAATTCACAGCTTTGAGGTACATGAATGTGGGGAGTTATTTGAACAATGCTCCCCATTTCTTTGTAGCAGCAATCACACTCAGGCTGGTTCGACCGTGTCTCATGTTTGGTCTCAGTAAGAAAATTACCTCATAGAAGAAGGCATCATTGATTTTATAGAACTGGGTGATGCTGGGCTCGAGCTTTAGCTATGGGTAGAACTCATATATATTGACTTGGGGCCATACCCCATTTTGAGCTAACCCTGCGAAATCACTGGCTGACACGGCAACATATACAATGTAGGAATTCATGTAGAACTTCCTAGTTGTTAGAACTTGTTGAAGCTACTAGGAGATGGTGTCACTGATGATCTCACCCTAGCCAAAGCGCTGATCAGGAGTATTCTTGCTCATGGTCTCTAGGTACCTCAGCATCCATTTGTGGAAATAATGGGCATTAGGGAGCCCAAATACTCTATTTAAGAAGGTGATTATATCACTCAACTCTTCATTAAAGTCACTATGGTGGATGGTTTGTGGCCATCTACTCACCGACTTCTTGTTCTTTAGATAAATCTCATTCATCATCTACATGCATTTATCCTCATTATCGTCCCAGGCCTTCTTGTAGTCTTCTAGACTTATTTCTACATATTACCTGTGGTGAGGAATGCCCAGGGTCAGTTCAAAGTGACGAGCCATGAGGTCGATGATTGTCTTGTGTTCTTTATCTTCGACACATCTAGTGTCTTTGTTATAGCACCGAGTAACTAACATGATGAAATCGTTATTTATGGCACTAACTAGAAGACCAAATTGTAAAAAGTGTATTCCACTAGTAAATAATTTGTTCATCCACGGGCCACTGCTTGCCTAGTTGGTCCTCACCCAAAAGTCATCCATGTCAATATGACCTAGCTCGATTATCTGATGTCAAGGCTGCATTCTGACTCTCATTCGATACCTATACTTTATCTCTTATTCCAACTGCTTAGCTTTAGCTTTAAATTTAGTTGGTTTCTTGCTTGATGAAGACATGTGTGAGCTCAAGGATGGATGTTGTTGTTCTGAAAGAAGAATCAAGGAGGTCCAACACGAGGAGCCATGTCAATCATCATGTTATTCATAATGAAAGCTTGTAGAATGAAGAACAAGCAATTATAAGGCTTAGGGCACAAGGTGCAAGTTTACAGCAGGCTACAGGGGCTTAAAATTACTGGGCACACTTTCTGGGGTGTTGACATGAGTAAAAATGCACTCAATGTTTATAGGAGAAAAGTTGCGCCAAGTAGAAAGGGTGTGGTTTTCTGGATGTTAACATGCAAATTTTGGCACCAAAGGGTAAAGCACATTTAGGAAGGTGTCAACATGAGGAAAATTGCACTTGGTGTTGACCTGGGAAAAGTTGTGCCAAGTTTAGAAAGGGCACAATTTTGTAAGGTGTTGCATGAAAAGTTTCAGCACCAAGGATAAGGCATGGGGCACGGTTTTGTAACACACAACATGGCATGTTGATGTTATGGAAGTGGCGCCAGTGCCTCATGAAAATCTACTAAGTGCTCTTTTTGGCTAGGCGTGGAAAAGGTCTTGTTACATGGTTTTAAAATGTGCCTCAGTGCAACTTTGGAATGTGTAACGTGGAAAAATAGTGTGCCAAGGAGTTTTTACATATTAAAAGCCCATGGATTTCTTGATTTGGATTTGATGGCAAGAGAGACATTTTTGGTAAGGCAACACGCAGATAAAGATGATTTTTTGGTTTCTTCGAGAGGCAGGGGTCTTCCAGATTTATAGATCTGGAAGGAGAGGCAAAAGGGCTTTCAGCTGGTTTGATAATTTATTAGGTGTGTTTCTTTAGATTTTATCTTTTCTACACCAACCCTAATACCTAACACAACAAAAACAACAAAAACAACAAGGAGAGGAGCCACTTACCCGGATTTATAAAAGATGAGGAACGACGTGGGATCCACGAGCTCGAAAAATGACATGCGGGGGGGACAAGGATGGTTGACAGGCGCAGAAAACACTTTTCACAATTTTTAATTCGTGAAAATGAGAGGTGTTGGGTTCATATTTATAGAAAAACTGGTATTTATTACTTCACCAACTTCTTTTGGCATGACTTTTAGAGTGTCGACATGAGAAAAAATGCGCCTTAGCACAACTTTTGGAATGTCAACACAACATTTCCAGCGCCTAATAAAAATACTTAGCGCATGTTTTATGATGTTGACAGATGTTTTCAGTGCCAAAGGACCAAAGGGGTGCAACTTTTGTGATGTTGACATAACAATTTCTGTGCCTTAGGATTTTAAAGGTGGGCACAATTTTTAGGATGTCGACATGAGAATCCTTGCACCAAGGTAAAAGGTCCACATTTGGGATTGTTGACAAATAAAAACTATGCCCAAGGAAGAAGCTGAAAAATGGCTAAGTTAAGAAATAACTTGATTTTCGAATGGGAGTTTTGGGCCATTTTGAACGTTATCAGACTTCTTTGGGGCCAAAACAGAAATTTTGGTATGGTTACCTACAAATTTCCCTTGTTAATTTTGTAGGATAACAAATTTACAATGAGCAATATACAATTCTTCTCATATGTCATTCAAGGTGTCTGTGATTTCTAATCGCTTGTCATCCAATTTTTAATCAAGTCTTATAACACTTGACACCTGAACTCCATAGCCTTCTAATATTCAAACAACTTTGAGGCATCATCAATCACCCCTTCCTAAAGAAGCAAGTCGGAATCCACTGCTCTAACCTCTTCCCATGTTGCTAGATTTAGATTCAGATTGTTGCTTTCCTCAGAGAAAGCCTCATCCATCTTCTGAATAGCTATCTTTGCATCCTGCAAATCATTATAGATTTCCACAACTTCCTTGATCAAAGGATTTGCTTCCTGCAGTATTCATTCAATCCACCCATTTACTGATCTCCCTTTCTGGCCAAGTTTCTCAAGCTCGTGATAAGAGAAGTCATCAATAGAAGCTGAAACTACTAAGGCCGTAGTAGATGAGGACTCAGTAGATGAAATGGACTGTGTAACTCTCCGTAGTAAAGATGTATGATGTTCGACCTTAGCCTTTAGCTCATCTTTCATAGCTTTATCCTTGTCATTTTTTTCCATCATGGCCCCTATAGTAGTGTGAACATCCCGTTTGACCCCCTCATGAGTGGCCTTCCCAAATGAAAATCTGAAATCGATAATCTGCAGTCATGATTGTTTCCTTGGTTTTCCTCGGCAAAAGTAGCGACCACTATCACCCATTCTCTGGATGAATTTACTATCAGATTTGACATGGATCTTGGTCTCTTGGCCTATCTTCCAAGAAGTTGAGATCCATGACATCTCCTGGAGGCACCTTCCTTTTCTGCTTGGGGGTCTTCCCGAATAACCACTCTAGAATAGCTAATAATGAAGAAGATGGAGTGGTAGATGTGACACTTAAGGTTTGAGTTGAGGCAAGGGTATTGGGAACATTCATGGGTGTCTAGATAGAAGTGGCAATGATGGATGGGGTGGATGTTAACACAGTAGTGGGAATTGATACAACGGTATTGGAAGATGGAATGACAGAAAAAGGAAGTGATAAAGGAAATGGAGGAGGGAAGGGTGATCCAATATTCTCTCCAACCGAGAGAGCTAGAAGGGATGAGAATACTTGGGCCATAGAAGGAGATGGGAAAGATGAAATGCTGGCAGAAATGGGAGGAACTGATGGAGGAAGGGATGATGGAAGAGAAGAAGGAAGTGATGAACCTTGTGAACAATTAGGAGAATCGCTGACCACAATTACATCCACCGCAGTCTTAGCTATAGGTATTTCCTGAGAAACAGGAGTTTGAGGAAGAGATGAACTTCCAACAACAAATAAAATTTTCCTTAGCGTTGTGGGGTTTTCTGAGTTGATCACTTTCCCTTTGTGGGTGTTGTTGGGTTTAAGACTGGTGGGGCTGTTGTACTTATAACCTACTCAACTCCTTTGGGTTTGATCCCAAAAGTAGCCAACCACCTGTAGGTCCTTTGAAGAATGGGACCCGCTCTATCTTTTGTATTGGAGCATTCTTCTTAATACCAATCAATCCATGGAAGTGGTTGATTGACAACATCTTCGGTCTTATATGCTTCGTCCAATACTTCACCGTCATCTTACAAATCTGCCGAGATCTCAACTATCCCATACTGGTGAATTTCATCTATGTCCAATCTTTCATAATCTCTTTGTCGGATGATATAATCATCCCGACAATGAATCCAAGATGTCTTCAAGTTGAGACGTATGGGAAGTCAAACGTCTTATCTCACCGAACTTTCCCAAGTAGTCAAATTTGCTTCTTGGATGAAAAGTTCACAGGGTTACCTCGGCCATCTTTGCGTTGACATTATTAGCTTTGTGAATGTTTAGACAAGTATACCTGCCAATCAAAACTAGAAAATGCATTCCCGCTTATGGCGCTTATTTTGATCTAATGGTTATCCAACAAACTTTGAACCAGCTCCAAAGAGAACCCATTTGTCCATAGGACACCTTGGCAATTTTCTAGGGGCAACAACGAAACCCGTAATTCGAATGTAGGTGAAAGTGAGAAATTGGAGATAGATAGCTCCCCATTCCCATACTTCTTTGAAGGCTTCATCGAAAATTCTTTGCTTGTACATTTCTTTGTCAAAGCAAAGAGAGGATGACTATAAAGAAAGCCTCCCTGACCCTTTGAAAGTGCTTGCACCCCTCACTTAGAGTGAGCTGGGGATAGAATTCATAAATCTGGGATGTGCTCTGAATGCCCTTGGTATTTAGTCCGGAAAAATCTCCCATGGCAGCAGCAACATAGACCAAGAATGATGTCATGTAGAATGATTTTGTGGTTGAAAATCTACCCAACCGATAATGATGGAGCTACCGATATTCTCTCCCCACATGATCAGCTTCTTGTTCTTCTTGATAGTTGTAATGTATAAAAACATCCACTCTTGGAATTCCTTCAGTGGGACACCCGAGACTTGGCTCAACAGTATGATTATGTCATTGACTTCCTGGATGAAGTCTTCCCTGTACAAGGTTTTTGGCAACTTGGCCATGCTCTTGGCCAAGTAGCTTTTCATGACAATCTTGGTACATGAATCAACATCCTTGTTCCAATGTTCTATTGTGATTTTGGGTGAAATAGTGGCGTAGTTTGGAATGTCAGGTAGCCTGAGAAGATCTTCAAAGAAATCAAGATCTAGGCAAATGACCACCTTGTCATCATCATCCTTAACTGACATAGAATCTGCATTGAAGTGGGTAGCTGCAGCTAGAACAAACTCAGGACAATGCATTGAAGCAAGAAAACCAGCCGCAAGGACAAGCCCGCTATCATAAATTGCCTGCATCCATGGCTTTTTGTTAGGAGCCTTCACTCTGCTCCAAATCTAGGAAGTCAATCTGACCTAAGTCAGTATCCCCTATGTTACCTAGATTAGATGATAGGCAAGACTGAGGAGAAACTCCAAGGAATGAATACTTCATCTTCTCTTTCTCTTTTGAAGTAGAAGTAGACATGAAGTTCTGGATTTCGGAAGCTGAAGAAGGAAAACTCTGAAATTCTATAGGATGAAAATCTCTGAAAGAAAACTCCAAAGTCACAATCTCTGAAAGTCTGAAAAGAAAATTGCTAAAATAAATGCTGAAATGAGAGTATCTAAAATTCCGAAATGAAAACCTCCGAAAGAAAGTTTTCCAAAATGATTTTCCTGAAATTTTTCTTCAAAATTCAAATTTCAAAGTGAGTTTCCCGAAACTCCAAGTGAATTTCATCGTTTTTTTTCTGAAAACACTTTCTCTGAAATGGAAATCTCCGAAATCTCGTAGCGATTCCCAAGTGAGTTTCCTTGAAATTTCAAAGTAATCTTCTAGAAGTGAGTTTCCCCAAAATTCTCTCTCTCCGAAAAGACAAACTAGCAACTCTGCAAAAACTTGAGATCTACCTCGAGATGATTTTGTGAATAACCTGAGAAACTGGAGATAACTCAAAAATGAAAACATGGTGAATGGGAAGTCCATTATTCGAAAACACCGAAGAAACAAAAAGGAAAGAAAATGGGAGACGAGAACAAAAAATAAAATCTAAAACCAAAAAGAAATAACAAAATTAACATACCTTGAAAAAGGATGTCGAAAAAGACAAGAAAAATGGATGTCAGAGATATTTGTCAGGTGAAAATGACCGTAGAAAATTGAGTTTAAATAGAAAACCCTGGCATTTATGGCAAAAATCTGATCCGTATGGGGTTGGTGAAGAAATAAATGCTCAAGAAAACTCTGAAGTTCCAAAACCTGAAAACCCGAAAGTCCAAAAATTCAGAAATTCAGGATTTCGGACTTCAGGGAAATTGGAAACAAAATGTGAATTGGTGATGAAAAGTTCTAAAACCCGAAAGTCTGAAAATTCAGAATTTCAGACTTCGGAAAAAATGAAACCAAAACACCAAATGTTCGAACGAAAGCTCCAAATTCTGAAAACCTGAAAACCTGAAAATTTAGAATTTCAGACTTTCGACTTGAAAAACTTCCAAATGAAAAATCTAAAAATCTGAAATTTAACAATTAGACTCTAAGACTTGGAAATTCATTGTACAGGGGATCTCTTATATTTTTTTGTCTGACCTCATTTGACTTATCTTTCAGGGTAAGTTAAATTGCTAATATTTTTGGTGACTTCCAAGGAAAACTTTCTTGCTAAGCTTTCTAGACCAGTAGCTTTAAGCAAAACATTAGGCAAAGGAGTCCCTAAAAAACAAAAAAAAAAGAAGCAAAAGAAGCAAAAGAAAACATACGAATGATGTGTAAAGCACTTGGAGAAAAGACAAAACACTATACAGGGTGGAACAATCTCAAAAGAAAGCCTTGAGATGTATCACATTCACATGAATGGGTAATTCTTCTCCGTTGAGTCTGGATAGACAAAAGGAATTTACCTCTTTACAACTTGTGACAATATGGGGCCCACTCCAGAGGGTGTCAAACTTGGCATGCCTACCTGGTTTAGCTCGGTCTTCATCCCACTTAAGAACTAACTCTCCTTCCCTGAATGATCTATCTGAAGCTTTCTTATCAAAGAATTTCTTAACCCGAGTATGGTGATGTGTGAGTGTATGTATAGTTGTATTTGAGTCTCTTCTAACTCCACGAGTTCAATAAATCTCACTGTTAAGGCATCATCTTCTATAACCTCAAGCCAATAGGCCAAGTCTAAGGAAGGTATTTCTAATGAAAGCGAGAGTTTCACTTCCCGTCCATATACCATTATGAAAGGTGAAACCCCAATGGCCTTCTTAGGTGTTATTTGGTCAGCCCATAGAGCAACCTTAAGCTTGAGTATGCCAGTCCTTATATTTGCTTCCATTGTGCGCTTGATGATCCTTATCGAATTATTGTTGCTAGATTCGCCAACCCATTTCCTTGTAGGTAGTAGTTGGATGAAGTCTTGAGGTAGACCCCATTCTTGACTGCCCATTCACTTACCTTCATCTTGAGGAATGCCAGTGCATTGTCGAGATAACAATAAATAGAATATTGAATCTTGTCATGATATTTTCTAAAAATTTGAGAACAACCTTTTCATTGCTTTCCTTCAAAGCCACTATTTCGTCCAAAGGCAAGTGAAATAATCTATAGTGGTAAGAACCCATTTATTCCCTTCACTGGATGGAGGATTAATCATACCAATAAAGTCCAATCCCCACTAAACAAAAGGTTGATCTACCTGAATGGGATGCAACGGAAGTGCTTTGCTAGCCTCTGTTTACCCACAAAGAGAGCACATTCCTTACATTTTCTTACCCAAAAGTGAGCATCTTTGAACAAGTCTTGTTAGTGATAACCATCCCGCATGATCTTGGTATTCGTCATTCGTGCTGAATAATGCCCTCCCGAAAGGTGTTGTGAAACTCCTCCAATATCTTACTTACTTGTTCTGGCTTGATGCAGCGTAGGAGGACACCATTCAAATCCTTTCAAAAGAGAACGTTATCCACCAAAACGTATGGAATAGATTGGAGGTGGAAAGTGCGTCATTGAACCTTATCCATATTTAAAGGATATACCCAAAATACGAGGAAATTTTACATCTTAGTCAACCAATCAACTTGATCATTTTCGCTATTAGTATTGAGGAGTGCAACATCTTTTTCCTCTTTAGTTTCCATGTCTGCAGCCAACTTTTGGCATAACCCCTTGCCTCTGACAAGCTTAGTGACTTTGATGTATACATCGTACTCCATTACTTTCAGTGATCCACCCAACGTGTTTCTCATTCATTTCTTTATTCAACAAAAATTCTTTAATGCCGGGTGAGAAACCATCAAATGCACCTTGTTATTGGACAACATGTGCCTAAATTTTTTCAGAGCTCGAATGACTACAAAGACCTACTTTTCGATGAAAAAATATTTGAGCTTGTACTCCTTGAGAGACTGACTAAAGAAGGCAATTGGTTACTCCATCAGATCATCATTTTGCTAAGTTAGAATCCTGAAATGCTTTCCTATCCTGCGAAGGCATAGAGAATGAAGTCTTTATCAAACTTAGGATTCACCAATGTGGGTGCCTGTGAAATGGTTGTTTTGATAGCCTTGAAACTTTCTCTTCCTTCCTTTGTCCATGAAAATGGAATATTATTTTTTAACATGGCTGTAAGTGGCTTGGCCATTGTTGCAAATTGGGGAATGAATCTTCATACGAAATTAATGGTTCCCAGGAAGCTCTGGAGACCCTTCTTGTGACTCGGAAGAGATAGGGACATAATTGACTAGATTCTGGCTAGATCAATGGACAATCCTTCTGTAGAGATGATATATCCTAGCAAATTTCCCTCCTGAACTACAAAAATACACTTCTTAGGATTCAATGAGACCCCAAAGTCTCTACATCTTTAGAAAACCTTTCATAGATGTGCAATATGATCCTTAGCATGCTTGGAATAGACAGTTATGTCATCGAGATAAACCAAGATAATATTGTTGATAAGCCCTTTGAATGCCATATCCATAGCTCTTTAGAAAGTAGCCCCTGCATTGGATAACCCAAATGGCATCTTGTTGTAAGCATAAGTGCCCCATTTAGTAGTAAATGTTGTCTTGAATTGATCAGATTCTTGGACCTGAATCTGATTATACCCTGAATATCCATTGAGTAAAGAAAACCTTTGGGCCCCTGATACTATCTGAAGAATCAGTTACATTGATGGTAGAGGGTAGTGATCTTTTACTGAGGTGTGATTAAAATCCGTAAAGTCCATGCACAATTTAATTTCACCATTATTCTTTCTTACAAACCGATTGGCCAACCATGATGAATGTTTGATAAGAAAAATTATGTAGGCTTCAATGATCTTTGTTAGTTCCTTCCACATTAGTGGCTCAATTGGGGGTTGATCAGCCTCTACTTTTGACAAACTGGCTTAGAACTTGGGTCCAATTCAATAGTATGTTGTGCTAGGCCTGGATCAAAACCATGCAGGTCCTTATAACTCCAAGCGAAGATGTCGTGGTATTCTTGACACAACTCAGTGAAGGATTTCTTTTCTTGATTAGTGCACACTTTTCCAATCTTCAGAAATTTCTCGCTAGCTACCTCAACCTCCTCGAAATCTTCTTCTTTGATTGTCATGTTAGTGCCCTGCCGCTTGACCTAATCATCTATGTCAAAAATAGATTCGAGAGTGACTAGGCCTTTTGGTAACTTATTTCCTTTCAGCTAGATGACTTGATCACTATAGGATTTCTGAAATTTATCTTGATGTTTGACTGCGAACTCTACTTCTTGTTGTAGGAAGAGGACAATTTGTTCATCGCTGTCGAACACTTTCCAACTACTCACATTGTTGGGTATTGTAGGAAGAACTACCATTTTGATGATTTGTTTTATTTCCTCTATGATATCAACAGGTATGTCATATTGTGAGCCCACTATGGCTAGCCTATCAGTGTCTTGATTCTGACTTCTAGAAATTGCATGAATTCCAAAAGCCTCAAAATCTTCAATTAGATCCCAAACTTGATTTTTGTATGACCTTAGAAGATCGTTCTTGGATGCGCTGCACCTGTTACTTGATGAACAACCAATTCACTATCTACAAACACAATCAAAGCCTTGATTCCCCTCTTTTAAGCCAGATTGGATCCCTTACATTAGGGCTTTTTACTTAGCAACATTGTTGGGGCAACTAAACTACAATCGAAAGGATGAGAAATATTTATCTCCTTTTGGAGAGATCAACATAACTCCTACACCGGATCCATTTTTTCTCCTTGAGCCATCAAAGAAGAGTTTCCATAGTCCTCGAGAAATCGCTAGACGCTTTGACCAATTATAGTACAATCGCACCTTCCTCATGTACACAGTATGTTCCCAATCTAGTCTCTTTTAAAAACATGAGACCGAATCTTCATTTTCCAAAGAAATTGTCATATAGGTCGTATTGGTGATCTGCTTCATTAAAGACTATTTCAGGAACCTCCTCTGTGAGAGTAGTCGATTAAGTGGTCTGCATATTCCTCTTTGGGTTCACCAATGGCGTAATTTCTATTTACGGGCTTGATTGTGTATGGTTCCACATGGTTGTGGAAAATGGGTTCACCTTCATCCCGTAATGAGTTCTCAAAATCATGTGTGACCAGTCTGCTGATAAATAACCACCCATTTTGGTGGTGAAGTCTCGTGATAAGAAAATGGAAAAGAGAGGAGGGAGATCGATGATTGATATGTCCTATGTGAATGACAAACTGGGACATGCGTGGATGGTGAGTTGTAGGCCTTTAATGATCCCAACAGTCTTGACTTCCATGCCATCCAACTTAACTACTCCTTTTGAAATTGGGGTATATGAAATCCCCAATATGTCTGTAATCTGCTTAGGCATGACATAACTACGACCCCGAAATCGATCATGCAACTATGAACCAAATGATTACCGATGATTAGAGAGATGTAAAATGGCGGTGGCTTATTTGCTCTGGGAATCCCTTTTGTCTCCGGTTGACATAGACTAGTTGATATGGATGCTCCATGACTCGATGGTTTATTAGTAGTGCTAAAACTATTCAAAGCTTCTCGTAGAAAATTCTGCTGAGACGGTATCGAAAGCACATCCCACATGGTAACGCTCAAATTAGTCTTTTTCATCTGCTCTACGATATTGAATGGTATTGCCCCTACCTTGCTGATGCTCTTCTAAGTGTTAGTATCTTCTTTTGGAAAATGTCTATTCGGCACCGTCACAACTGTAGGTCCATTACTCTTTCAAGATTGGCTTGTGGATACTTCTAGTGATTTCCTCCCTGCATATTTATCTGTCACTGGTTATGTTTGAGGATGTGAAGTAGAGGCTTGGTTAGCTTTAGAACTTTGCGGTTCTATTTCCCTCTTTTGGGAATGCGTATTTGAAGCCAACAAGGAGGCGTCAGTATTTAGTCCACAAAAATCATCAGATTGCCAATTTACTAATGTGGTTTCTTCATTGAGTGGAGTCTGATTATCTTGGGTTGCTATCTCAACTATTGATTCTGATGGGATGGATATACTTTGGACCATGAGAGCCTGACTCAAAACTCCATTTGGGCAGAGATTCTGATTGTGGGGTTGGGAACAAGGATAACACCATTCATAATCTTGGATGAGATTGTTTTGAATGGGAACTATGGCTCTAGAAGAACTGGTAGCAGAAGGATTTCAAGAATTCAAAGGTTTAATATTGACAGCTTGGCTTATGGTTTGGTTTTGTGATTGACTATTTCCTTGAAAGGAGAATGATTTGTTTGATATTGAGATTGGAAGGGGTGAGTATATTGGGACTGCTACCTCTTCATTACCACAAGTTCGTTCCTGAAATTTTACAACATTGACTTCACCTCAGCCAGGTCATTAGTAGGGTTGGACGTAGGCATGGTTACTGAATTCGAAGCTTCCGGAATTGGTGCAAGAGCTGGTTGTTGGCCTGTGAATTCTACAAACATAAGCATAGGAGGCCTAAAGGCAATTTTACCTGTTTGAATTAGGCAATTCTCAGCTCGACAAAAATATCACTATTCAACACTCACAAATAATATAGGAAAGCACTTTGTGGAGATGGACGATGTGAGCCGAGAATCCGTTTCCAAGTTTTGTCGAAGCGAAGATTGAAATCACTCATATATTCTTGAGGAGATCTTTTGATGGTATGGAATTGTTCCACAAGGGATAAATGATCACTTTTGTCTTCAAACTTCTTGCAAATCTTGGTGCCCAACTCATTCCATGTAGTAATCAAACCAGCGTTTAAGCTCCTGAACCATTGAAGTGCCCTTCCTTTAAAAGAAGTAGCAAGAAGTTGAATTGCTATGTTATCTTCTGTGATACTGTGAACTGCACAAATGCTTGCTACGTCCAGTATGTGTTCCCAAGGGAAATATTAGTTTCACCATTAAAAAATGGCAAAATTTTAAGGGTGGCTACTGGTATAGCGTCTCTCTGCATCAACTGCAAGGGGCTATTAACATTAAAAGGAGGACAAGTATTTTCTGCCATTGTGAATCTACATGGATTATACCTTGGTAGAGGAAAACATCCATCATGTGGATTTGAATTCCCCCTACGAGGAAAATCCGCAGGTACAACGACTGAAGGACTTTTGCCTCTTCTTCTTGGAGGGGATAATGAAAGCTCTGTATGTTGATAATTTCCCTACCTTGAAGAAGCTCTTGTATGAATCCTTCACATAAGTTGATATACTAAACTTTGAAATCCAGAGATATGGAGTCGACATGTACTTAGATTGATAAAAATGAGAAGATAAGTACCAACTCTGTCCCACCAAGCATGCCAAAAACTGTTGTCACAAAATCACCGCACCTCCTAATGGCCTAAAAATGAATCACGAAATTTGATGTTATAGTGACACATGGGATCATCTCTTAAACCGTGGGACTTATTGTAGACACCAAATTTGTGTCTCACGACACCCTGTGCCCCGTATATCATTTCACAACCTAACCTCACCACCTAAACCTTGCACAATTATTTATTAATTACCTTATAATTAATAAATCCACATTTTCAAACCTGCCACCTCATTTCGCCACATCATCATGACCTAGCCCTAATCCTAAACTAACCTAATTAAGACCTATAACTTGGTCTACATCCACACCCATGACTAATTACTCCTCACCTCCACCAAAACCAACCTAATAATGACTTGACCAATCCCACAACTAATTCCTCAGGAGAAAAGGAGGGAAGGTTGGCTATTTTACTAAAAATAGCCCACTTTGACTTAACTGACATTGGTTCTACTCAACGCGCCGTCGGTTACGTGCAACCGCCATCGGTTCCACTGTAAATGACCTCCCCCAACCAAAAACAAAGGATGGGAAGTCATTGGAAGGATCCGAAATTCACTTGACAGAGCAGAGACAAGTGAAGGAAAGAGAAGAGTTTTGCAGGGAAGGACATCAAGCCCAAGACTGCAACTGAGTAACTAGAGCTCAAAGTGACACTCATCCAAGCATTGGGAGAGAAGATAGCTCATCTTGGATTGTCAGATCATCCTACCTGAACCCTGCCTTCGTCATCATAGTCCTTGGACCTGTATCTTCATCAGGAACTAGTAAGTAGTGTCTTGTACGTTCTTTTAATAACATTTCTTGGACTTCTGAATCACAATAATTATAAGTCTACTCCCAGATCCACTACCCGGTAACACCCTACATCTAACTGTACCTCCTCTACCCTTACATTGCCCCAAGAACAGCCCCCCATATTCTCTGAGTCTTCTCCATCACCCCCATTACCTATCCCCAATCATTTACCAGCCTAATAAACACCATAGCCACCTTATAGCCAACCTTCACTAAAAGCCCTAAATCATTGCCCCTACCGATCTTGGTTATCGAAACCAAGATCACGGTGACATGTGACCGATCGGTCACTGTGACTCAAAACCAAAACCAGCCTTTCCTCTATTGTTTTAACGAGGCAATTAAATTGTAATTTGGCAATAACTTCTTCGTTAGAATTTGTGTTAATTCATATTAGCAGGGGAACTGACCACCTTCAAAAGGAAGTCCAATATTTCCTGGGCCTAAGGTAGTTCCCTCATTTATTGTCTAATTAGAATCTGGTGGTCTTGTATTCTTACTTGTAGGTAGTCCTTCCTAGACAAAAAGGAGTTCTTCGCAATCGATCTGATCTCTCTCTACGGTACGCGCACACCCTCCAAACATTCAACAGGTATTCCTCCTAGCCCTAACCCTTATCTGTTTCTCAAGAGAATGAAAGGATAGAAGTAACTCTATTCTAGGAACTGAACCATTCTGCGAAACACTTATATTAGATATGAACCTCCGAGAGAGGTGACTTCCTTTGTTTAAACTAGGTGCTCCAACACTTCCAGGGATTAAGGAGAAATTACAAAGAAATAAATCCTAAACTAGAAGTGGTGATGCACCAAAGAGTAGGATGTTCAACTTTTGGAAGGGTTATGTGAGTGAGATGCCAAAGATCCTAAATAACTTTCACCTATCAGAACTAAAAGGGTATGAGTACCACAAACTAGAAACACATGTTCCTTTGTTAAACTTATACAAAAGAGAAAGAACACAATTTGGTTCAGATACACAGATAACTTTATCGAAAAATTAACACAAGCACATCTTAAGCACCCACTTTACGCAAAATAAAGATAATGTAACTTCTAATCAACAACAGGAAAAGTACAATCACAACTGAAGAGAAAATAACCACATCACTTAATCTTGGCATACAATAAATAATCTGAAGTAAAGGCAAGTTACTCAAACATACTAAGGAATCACATTCACAAAGCATGTAATAAATAATTATTTCACACAGTGATTCAGAATTTCAAATGGCAAAGTGTAATTGAATAAAATTAAAAGGGACTTCACAAATATATGAAAATACTCTTCCAAGCTTGAAGAGTAAAATCACCAAAATCTCAAAAATGTATATATATGAACTCTAAGCATTCATCTATTTATAAGTTCCTTAGGCTGAGCCATTACAGCTGGGCCCTTAACTAACATTTTACTAAAAATAGAAATGTCACTAAATTAAGGGAACAATCTCCCATGATAATAGAAAAATTGTTGCGAGGGTTTGGTAAGTCAACCCCGTAACTCTAACGATCTGGAACTCAAATTTGTCCTTCCATGGCCACTCAATCCTGATTTGGCTCTGCAGTTTGTTCATTTTTTCCTGGTTCCTCCTGACTTTCCTTCCATACAACTAGTCTTTGATTGTATTCGAAAAAATGTTTGATTATTCCTGGATTTCTTCGTATTCAGGTCCACATGCGTAGTGACCGACTACGTCTATTGTCTCAATCTCTCTCAGTAAACCAGCCGGTATTCTTTTCAGTTTGAAAACAACCTTGGACATCCTTCCTATGAAGTTTTGGCATAAGACCATTCGATCGATGGAATCAGAATTAAAAGTTCTTGTGACATCATCATCCCGCTTCACCAAGTATTTGAAGTTTTCCTGAATCTGTTCTTTAGGGAGGGAATCAATATTCTCATTGAAGAATTTACAATGAACAATATAAAATTCTTCTAATATGTCATTCAAGGCATCTGTGATTTCTAATCGCTTTTCGTCCAATTTTTAAAGCAAGTCTTGTAACACTGCACAGCACTGAACTCCATAGCCTTCTGATATTCAAACAACTTTAAGGCATCATCAATCACCCCTTCCTGAAGAAGCAAGTCATAATCACCTCTTCCCATGTTGCTAGATTTAGATTCAGATTGTTGCTTTCCTCAGAGAAAGCCTCATCCATCTTCTGAATAGCTATCTTTGCATCCTGCAAATCATTATAGATTTCCACAGCTTCCTTGATCAAAGGATTTTCTTCCTACAATATTCATTCAATCCACCCATTTACTGATCTCCCTTTCTGGCCAAGTTTCTCAAGCTCGTGATAAGAGAAGTCATCAATAGAAGCTGAAATTGCTAAGGCCGTAGTAGATGAGGACTCAGTAGATGAAATGGGCTGTAACTCTCTGTAATAAAGATGTAAGTTGTTCGACCTTAGCCTTTAGCTCATCTTTCGTAGCTTTATCCTTGTCATATTTTTCCATCAGGGCCCCCAGAGTAGTGTGAACATCCTGTTTGGCCCCCTCATGAGTGGCCTTCCCAATGAAAATCTAGAAATCTGATAATCTGCAGCCATGATTGTTTCCTTGGTTTTTCCCTTAACAGGAGTAGCGACCTCTATCACCCATTCTCCGGATGAATTTACTGTCAGATTTGACATGGTCCTTAGTCTCTTGGCCTGTCTTTTGGGTGTTTACTCCAAGATGTTGAGATCCATGACATCTCCTAGAGGCACCTTCTTTTTCTCGCTTGGGTCTTTCGAATAATCAAGTGGGCAAATTAGCAAAGACCCCTGGATGTTGATCAGATTTCTAGTTTGATCATACTAGCATCCAGTGTGATTGCACAACATTGAATCCTCTTCCTAAGTGTGGGACTCAAAAAATGGAAGAGGAATCTCCATATTAGAGGCTGGTTCCTCAACTCCTCTGATAAGCTATTTTACTTGCACAATTGCAGAGGTTTAAACTCCTAAATCTACTCTAAATTCCAAGGAGATAGAGATAGGGAATGCAAAAAGAAAGAACTAATGCTAATAGGTGATGCACCAAAGGAGTTGTAGACACCTAATGCTGCATGAAATACACAATCCATAAGGAAACACAACACAAAACATGCACAAATGCTCAAAATGTAATGAAAGATCAAGAAAGCAATGATAGATATATGAAAGGATTGAGGGATTTTAATCATAGAACATATATCAACATCTCAGATCTAATACAGTACATTACAGTGATCCAGAGGCAAGAAAAGGTGCTGCATTACATGGAAAGGTAAAATTTCTTCACAAATTCTACCAAGGAGGAAGAAAAAGGAAGTTGCAGAGCTGAAAAGTGTCTCTCTTTTGCAAAAATGAACTCATTCTGGCTTTTACAGTGCAAATCACGACCCCAGGAGAGAGAAACACAGGAAAACATGCAAGGGTTTCAACCATTGACCAAAATACCATCAAAAACAGTGTGGGCGACCCTGACACCCATCTCCTAACATTTTTAACTATGCTGGGAGAGAATGCGAGCCAATCTTCATTAAAATCGGTGGTTGAAACATCATTTCTGTTCATGACCACGTGCCAGAAGAATTTTTTAATTTTCTCTCTCCAAAATCCACCAAAATGAAAAATTGACCCCAGAATCTTGTAGAGAATTTCACCAGCTTTCCATTGATATAAAGAACACGAAAAACCAAGCTCTGGATCGAAATATATGGTGATTTGAAGTTTTAGGGCAAAACAGGGCCAAATCGGGTTGGCGGGCAAAAATTCAAATTTTTGCACCTTTTTCGTCATTTGGAAAATTTTCTAAAATTTCCCACTCTCCGCCACTCTAGGTGCCATGTGGTGGCATCTCATTGGCAGCTGGCCTTTCAGGGAAATTTTTCCAAAAACTCCACCGAGCCATAACTTCAAAAATACATGGAGTTAGGAGGAAAAATTTACCTTCTCGGAAAGCCGAGAAAGAGCTCTATCCAATGGTGTCATTTCCGAAGGTTTTGAGTGCCTGAAAAGCAAAATATTATGACTGAGGCACAAGAGAAAAAAAAATGAGAGGAGTTAGCCACAAAAAATGAGGAGGGGCACATTTTGGATGATAATTTTGCGACTCGGAGGGTCATCTACACTGCTTGGATGAAGTTACCATTGCTGAAGCATCCATTGGGCATGGAGTCATGAGTTGTAGCCTGCAAAATGATCTAAAATTTGAAAACCTCCTCTCTCGAGCCACTTGAAACCCATCAAATGGACTGCAAGAGCAAAACCAGCACCACAAAAACTATGTACAAAACTAAAGGTCATACATGTTCCAAAATTGAACATGCAGAGTGTGCACAAGCACTTCTTTTACTGAAAGAAAAACTACCTATCCTACTCTAACTGGAAGCAAAAGTGGGCTAAACAAACCGCAAACCGGGTTGGGAGAAATAGCTTCCTTTCTCAAAAGTTACAACCATGCAACCGATTTGCATCAACATGGTGATTGAATGAGTGGAAAATCAACAAGAAGTTGGTCTTCTACCCAAATCATCAAGGTGTCAACTGAAAACAAATCCAATACCTCTTTTAGTTTCTCTGCATTTGGATTGAAGAGGTATGACAACTGATCCTTGGTACTTTGTAGCTCACCCTCATGCTTAGAAGCAAGCATGACTGGTTGTGACTTCTCCTTTGACTCCAATGAAGTCAAATACCTTATTGGGCAAGGTATGATCCGTTTGATATGCCCATAGCTCTGATTTTCAATTCCAAAAATGGAGTCTTCTTGTAGACCTTCTTGGGTGGGTGATGTGGAAGCAATGGTAGGACTTTTCTGCCCTTTCTCTTCCTTCATGGCAACATGGAACTCTTCAATAGTGTGCAACTCCTCGTTATTGATTGCAACATCCAATGAAGTTGCTTTTGCATTGTTGTTACCTGCTGCAATACATTGTTGGCTTTGGGGCTCCTCCATTGTAGCTTTTGGAAGATCAAATTCTTCCAGCTTTGATTCAAGAGGCATGTTGCAAAATGTAGGTCTGTTGTCCTTGAACTCTTTTGTCCATGGTAGCAAGTTCTTGTTGTTGGAGAATGAATGGTGAAGAAGGAAACATGGTAATTTCAGCTAGCTCTTCATCTAAACATTCTTCTAAGTCTGATGGCAAATCAAACTCTTGAATGTCTTGCTGCAGCAAAGTCTCTCCCTCTTGTATGGTGGCCTCCAAATCTGCATTTTCTTCACCCTGTATAACTTCATTTTCAAACATGAAACTTGTCAATCCAAACTCATCCCAAAAATCAGATTGTTGGAGAGATGAAGTGGGAGAGAAGCATGAAATTTCTTGTGCCTTTTGCTCACAATTTGGACCTGTTTTTTTCACCTCCATAATGGCTTCATCAATCAAATCAGCCCCTTCAAATGAAAGCAAAATGTATCAATAATGCTTCCTTCTTCTACTGTTGTAAAAACTGACTTGACCTCATCCATTTGCTCCTCAAAGATGGGGTTTTGAGATGGTTTTCCTTCCTTCTCGATGGCTGATTTTGTAGTGCAAACTGGATCAGCATTTTCTTTGGGCAAAGTGCCAACATGGACACCCAACTCATCACCAACAAACTGCTGTTTTTCTCGCTTCACTGCTGTTATAAAATCAGCCTTGTTTTCCACTTGTTCTCCAACTTCAACATCCTCTATTGGTTTCACCATCAAGGGGATTTTTGTAATCCCGAATTTAAGAGCCCAACTCTTCAGACTTTGAATTTCTTCATCCTTGTTTGGCTCTTCTTTCTGCTGCTGTTTTCCTTGATTGGCATTCTGATTTTTATCCTCCCAACATGGATTTGGGAATGCAAGAGGAGAAGTGGATTGTAACTCAATTGATTTTGTAATTTTTTGTGGTGGTGGAGGAGGTAGGAACTCTTGTTTCTTTGGAGGGAATGGCTGTTTGGAAGGGAAAAGGACAGAAGAATTGAGATGGGGTGGAAGATTAGGGAATGGAGAAATGGATTCAACACTTGGGACAACAGATGGAGAGTTTAAAACTTGACACTGTTGAGATAAAACAGATTGGGAAAGAGGGAGAGAAAAGGCATGAGATGGTGTGCTAACCTGTTGACAAGGTTATTGAATACTCCTCTCATACACCTTTATTCCTTCACCCACTTTGCAAGCAATGGTAGTGTTGTAATCATGAAGTCTAGCTTCTCTTGAGGGTGTAATGCCTTGGAAAAGGTCGCACCCATGGACAAGGTGCTCTAAAACCGATTCTAAATGCTTTCATTTATGCTTGAGCCCTGGATTGCACCATGTTTACCTCCATATTTTGGATTTGTTCCAAAGAGATCTGCATTTTCTTCTTGATCGCCCTCACAACCAAAGATACCCTTGTGCTTGACATGCTTCATATCCAAACTGACTTTGCACCGCTGCTCATATGGGTAGACATGCTGATTTTGAATTTGATCAAAATGCTGATTTGGAGGATTTGTAAAACATGTTGGAGGTGTGATATATTGCTGTTGTAAATCTGAATTCCATGATGAAAATGAAGTCATGATTGCACAACTTCATGGAATGGAAAAGAATGAAAATGATGGAAAGAAGAATGGATGGAAATGAATGGAAAATAGGTTTGTAACTTAGAGAATGAGTTGTTTACCAAATGGAGTCATCAGATGTGCTTTTGAAAGTGCCTCCAAAAGGCTGAATCTTTAACAGGAACACACCAACCTGTCAAAGATAAAGTGGAAGACCTCTAAGGTCCCACCGGGCATGCCAAAACTATTGTGGCAAATCAGCAGCACCCCCTGGATGTTGATCAGATTTCTAGTTTGATCATACTAGCATCCAGTGTGATTGCACAACATTGAATCCTCTTCCCAAGTGTGGGACTCACAAAAATGGAAGAGGAATCTCCAGATTAGAGGCTGGTTCCTCAACTCCTCTGATCAGCTATTTTACTTGCACAATTGCAGAGGTTTAAACTCCTAAATCTACTCTAAATTCCAAGGAGACAGAGATAGGGAATGCAAAAAGAAAGAACTAATGCTAATAGGTGATGCACCAAAGGAGTTGTAGACACCTAATGCTACATGAAATACACAATCCACAAGGAAACACAACACAAAACATGCACAAATGCTCAAAATGTAATGAAAGATCAAGAAAGCAATGATAGATATATGAAAGGATTGAGGGATTTTAATCACAGAACATATATCAACATCTCAGATCCAATACAATACATTACAGTGATCCAGAGGCAAGAAAAGGTGCTGCATTACATGGAAAGGTAAAATTTCTTCACAAATTCTGCCAAGGAGGAAGAAAAAGGAAGTTGCAGAGCTGAAAAGTGTCTCTCTTTTGCAAAAATGAACTCATTCTGGCTTTTACAGTGCAAATCACGACCCCAGGAGAGAGAAACGTGGGAAAACATGCAAGGGGTTCAACCATTGACCAAAATTCCATCAAAACAGCATGGGCGACCTGACAGACCCATCCCCTAACATTTTTAACCATGCTGGGAGAGAATGCGAGCCATTCTTCATTAAAATCGGTGGTTGAAACGTCATTTCTGTTCATGACCACGTGCCAGAAGTATTTTTTAATTTTCTCTCTCCAAACTCCACCAAAATGAAAAATTGACCCCATAATCTTGTAGATAATTTCACCAGCTTTCCATTGATATAAAGAACACGAAAAACCAAGCTCTGGATCGAAAGATATGGCGATTTGAAGTTTTAGGGCAAAACAGGGCCAAATCGGGTTGGCGGGCAAAAATTCAAATTTTTGCACCTTTTTGGTCATTTGGAAAATTTTCTAAAATTTTGCCGTGCTCTGCCACTCTAGGTGCCACGTGGTGGCATCTCATTGGCCGCAGGCCTTTCAGGGGAAATTTTTCCAAAAAACTCCGCCGAGCCATAACTTCAAAAATACATGGAGTTAGGAGGAAAACTTTACCTTTCTGGAAAGCTGAGAAAGAGATCTATCAAATGGTGTCATTTCCAAAAGGTTTTGAGTTCCTAAAAATAAAAATATAATGACTGAGGCACAAGAGAGGAAAAAATGAGAGGAGTTAGCCACCAAAAATGAGCAGGGGCACATTTTGGATAATAATAACCACTCTGGAATAGGCCGATAATGAAGAAGATGGAGTGGTAGATGTGACACTTAAGGTGTGAGTTGAGGCAAGGGTATTGGGAACATTCATGGGTGTCTAGATAGAAGTGGCAATGATGGATGGGGTGGATGTTAACACGGTAGTATTAGAAGAAGGAATGATAGAAAAAGGAAGTTATAAAGGAAATGGAGGAGGTAAGGGTGATCCAATATTCTCTCCAACCGAGAGAGCTGGAAGGGATGAGAATACTTGGGCCATAGAAGGAGATGGGAAAGATGAAATGCTGGTAGAAGTGGGAGGAACTGATGGAGGAAGGGACGATGGAAGAGAAGAAGGAAGTGATGAACCTTGTGAACAATCAAGAGAATCACTGACAAAAATTACATCTGCCGCAGTCTTGGCTATAGGTATTTCTTGAGAAACAGGAGTTTGAGGAAGAGATGAACTTCTAATAACAAATGAAATTTTCCTTGGCACTGTGGGGGTCTTCTGAGTTGATCACTTTCCTTTGTGGGTGATGTTGGGTTTAAGACTGGTGGGGCTGCTGTATTTATAACCTGCTCAACTCCTTTGGGTTTGATCCCAAAAGTAGCCAACCACCTATAGGTCCTTTGAAGAATGGGACCCACTCTATCTTTTGTATTAGAGCATTCTTCTTGATACTAATCAATCCATGGAAGTGGTTGATTGGCAACATCTTTAGTCTTATATGCTTCATCCAATACTTCACCATCATCTTGCAAATATGCCGAGATCTCAGCTATCCCATATTGGCAAATTTCATCTACATCCAATCTTTCATAATCTCTTTGTCAGATGATATAATCATCTCGATAATGAATCTAGATGTCTTTAAGTTGAGATGTATGGGAAGTCGAGTGTCCTCTCTTGACAAACTTTCCCAAGTAGTCGAAGTTGGTTCTTGGATGAAAAGTCCGCAGGGTTACCTCGGCCATCTCTGCATCGACATTCTTGGCTTTGTGAATGTTTAGACAAGTATACCTACCAATCAAAACTGGAAAATGCACTCCTACCTTGTGGCACTTGTTTTGGGTCTGATGGTAATCCAACAGTTTCTGAACCAGCTCCAGTAGAACGTAATTGTCTGTAGGACACCTTGGAAATTTGCTAGGGGCACCAATGAAACCTAGAATTTGAATGTAGTTAAAAGTGGGAAATTGGAGATAGATAGCTCCCCATTCTCATACTTCTTTGAAGGATTCATTGGAAATTCTCCAATTGTACAACTCTTTTTCAAAGTAGTAGAGGATGACTGTGAAGAAAGCATCACTGACCCTTTAAAAGTGCTTGCACCCCTCACTCAGAGTGAGCTGGGGATAGAAGTCATAAATTTGGGATGTGCTGCGAACGCTCTTGGTATTTAGTTTGGGAAAATATCTCATGGCAGCAGTGGCAGCGTAGCTGGGAATGATGTCATGTAGAATGATTTTGTGGTTGACACTCTACCCAGCTGATAGTAGATGGAGCTACTAGATATGCTCTCCCCACCTGATAAGCTCCTTGTTCTTCTTGATAGTGGCAATGTATAAAAACATCCACTTTTGGAATTCCTTGGTATTTGGGAGGCCTGAGACTCGGCTCAGTAGTATGATTATGTCATTAACTTCTTGGATGAAGTCTACCCTTTACAAGGTTTTTGGCAACTTGGCCATGCTCTTGGCCAAGTAGTTTTTCATGACAATCTTGGTACATGAATCAACATCATTGTTCCAATGTTCTACTATGTGATTTTGGGTGAAATAGTGGCATAGTTTGGAATGTCAGGTAGCCTGAGAAGATCTTCAAAGAAATCAGGATCTAGGTGAATGACCACCTTGTCATCATCATCCTTAACTGACATAGAATCTACATCAAAGTGGGCAGCTGCAGCTAGAAAAAACTCAGGATAATGTATTGAAGCAGGAAAACCAACTGCAAGGACAAGCCCGCTGTCATAAATTGCCTACATCTATGGATTTTTGTTAGGGGCCTTCACTCTACTCCAGAAATATAGGAATTCAATCTGACCTAAGTCGGTATCCCCTATGTTACCTAGATCAGACGATAGGCAAGACTGAGGAGCAACTCCAAGGAATGAATACTTCATCTTCTCTTTCTCTTTTGAAGTAGAAGTAGACATGAAGTTCTAGATTTTGGAAGCCAAAGAAGGAAAAACTCTAAAATTCTGTAGGATGAAAATATCTGAAAGAAAACTCCGAAGTCACAATCTCCAAAAGTCCAAAAGAAAATTGCTCGAAAGAAATGCCGAAATGAGAGTATCCGAAATTCTGAAATGAAAACCTCTAAAAGAAATTTTTCCGAAATGATTTTCCCAAAAATTTTCTCGAAATGGAAATTTCCGAAGTGAGTTTCCCGAAACTCCGAAGTGAATTTCTCCAAAGAAATTTTCCTGAAAACACTTTCTTGAAATGGAAATCTTCGAAATGAGTTTCTCCAAAATCCATGATGATTCCCAAAGTGAGTTTCCCTGAAATTTCAAAGTAATCTTCTCTGAAGTGAGTTTCCCCAAACGATCTCTCTGAAAAAGACAAACTAGCAACTCTGCAAAAACCTGAGATCTACCTCGAGATGATTTTGTGAATAACCTGAGAAACTAGAGATAACTCAAAAACAAAAACATGGTGAATGGGAAGTCCATTATTCGAAAACACCGAAGAAACAAAAAGGAAATAAAATGGGAGACGAGAACAAAAAAGAAAATCTAAAACCAAAAAGAAATAACAAAATTAACATACCTTGAAAAAGGACGTCGAAAAAGACAAGAAAAATGGATGTCAGAGATATTTTTCAGGTGAAAATGACTGTAGAAAATTGAGTTTAAATAGAAAACCCTAGCATTTATGGAAAAAATCTGATCCGTATGGGGTTGGTGAAGAAATAAATGCTCAAGAAAACTCCGAAGTTCTGAAACCCAAAAAACCTGAAAGTCCAAAAATTTGGAAATTTGGGATTTCAGATTTCGGGAAATTAGAAACAAAATGTGAATTGGTGATGAAAAGTTCCAAAACCCAAAATTCCAAAAATTTGGAATTTCAAACTTCGGAAAAAATGAAACCAAAACACCAAATGTTAGAATGAAAGCTCAAATTCGAAAACCCGAAAACCCAAAAATTCAGAATTTGAGACTTTCAGACTTCTAAAAAACTTCCGAAATGAAAACTCTGAAAATCTGAATTTTCACAATTAGACTCTAAGACTTGGAAATTCATTATATAGGGGATCTCTCAAATTTTTTTGTCCGACCTCATTTGACTTATCTTTCAGGGTAAGTTAAATTGCTAATAGTTCCCCATTTGAATGAGCAAAATTTTTCTACTTTTTTAGATAATGCTCTCTCTTTTCTTCCTCTAATAACTTCTTATCAAAGGAACACCTTCCTTAAGAATAATCTCTTCAAAAACCTTAAATCCCGTGCTTGGGTAATATTCATCCATTTCATCTACTTTATTTGAAAGGAAACTACTTTCATAGTACCCTTCCAAAGAGGGGAAAAGTTAGACACCACGAGTTTCACACCCCTGCTAAATCAATTAATTCCCCATTCCATTTCCCACAAAATCCACATCAAATTAATCAATATTAGTTGATTTAATCTTTAAAATAACCTAATCCTCCTCACATGTCATTATTCTCCATATTTATCCACTTGTGAATTAAAAATACAAGTTTAATTCTCACCGACTTTTTTTGCCCCAACTCACCTAGTCATGCCCACATTTTCAAATTGTGATTAGTTAAAATACTTTAAGTTAATCCAATTCCCAGGCTATAAATAGAGCCTTACCCCCTCTCTAAATACACATAATAATAAACAGAAATCCGTGTCAGAGATCTTGCATTCTTTCAACAAAGAGCATCTCCTCCATGTCCTGCGAATGTTTGAATAATCCCACTCTATTCATCTATAAATCCATTATCCCCAATCCTTGGTGCAAAGTTTTAGTTGATCTTATTGCAACAAAGGTCTTGATCCAATTCAAGCAAGCATCTACACTTCACACAATCATTGCCAATCCACAGCCCATTGCCTATTTCAAGGTTTACGATGGAATCACGGAGGAGAAGGTATTTTAGTTAGTTACTTTGATTTCTTGTTATCAGTGTATTTTCCATAGCTCACACCTATATACATACATAATCCTCCAAGAAAATTTATATAATCTTAAAGCTTTAAATCATGTCATTTGCACTCCCTTTCATTTTTACACGTTATATGGTCCCTTTGCATGATCAAGAGAAGATATTCATAGAGAAACCATCCATACCTAGCATAAAAGAATGATAGATCATCATCTAGCTCCTCTCTTGAGAATGCCAACTAATTCTTGTGTAGACATCACTTGTTTTCATCAACTAGACTACTTACCTCTATACACATATTATTCAATATAAAACTTATCATTATGTAATTATCCTAAGTCACCCTCTCTTCATCTAGTAAAATAAATTTTTATCCTCTCATAAATGATTATTTACCCATCCTAAACTATCTTAACCTCTTCAAAACCAATTAACACCTCAAACACATTTTATATTAACATCCTAACCTTCCCAACTCATCCATAACCTCATCCTAACCATTTTTCCTCATAATTTACCCAAAAACCCCATTTAGGAAGTGGTTTTAACCATTTCCTAAACGTTTTCCCAAAAACCTAGATCGCCAACAATTCTACCTATTCGCTAGAAATTACAAATATGATTTGTTGCTACTCCCTTAGGGATATTCATAAACCTTTTTCTCATACTTGCACTTTATCTTCAACTCAACAACGAAGCTACATCATTTGTAGAGATTATCAAGGATATGTATCAACCAAAAGCTCTTACAAACATACCATTTTGATAATATCTTCATCAATAATTTTTCAAAAACTAGTCATCAACTTCAATCAAGTCCATCTTTTGTTTGGAGGAATCTTTTATAATAATTACACATCAAGAGGTATTTCTCTATGTGGTTTCATTATTTATATTTCATAGAAACATCAAAAATAATCAAAAATCATCATTTAAAATCTTAGTTTGTCATTTTTATCAAAGTTTATCATTTTCACACTAATCACCAAAGCAATTGTTTGAAACTCCCACAATTCCATTTGATCACACACATTTCCTCTAAATTACCAATGATCCTATCAATAATTAATTTATGATTAACTTATTAGTTTATTTTCAATTTTTATCAATATTTTAGATTTAACTTGTCCTCTGCAAGCATGGATTTAATTTAGATGGAAGTACATGGCAGTCCCATCCTATTACAAGTATTTATAATATTCCAATAGTTCAACAAACCTTGTTTTGGGAACAACATGATATCCTTCTCGAACTTAAACCATGTGCAATCCGATTTATACATGACATCGAAGATATTGAGGATCGAGATCCCGATCCTCCACAAGATCTAACAAGAAAATTATAACTTTTGGTACAATTACTTCGAGTCCATTCAAATCAGATCCACCCTTGCTTGGGCCACAATTGAAGCTTCATATGACTTATCCTTCGATCTTGAGTTCTAGAGATTCTCATCCTTTATCTATCTATATTTTTCTATTACGCATCCTTGTCATTATCTTTGTTAATATACTCAATTGTATCAAAGTGCGTTGGAATCCTCTAAGGAAGTCCCTTTGGATTCCTGGAATCAGCCTTTTCTGAGAATATCGTTTATCCATTTATCTAATCTATTTTTTTAATTTTCTTTGATATGTAGGTTTCTCTGTTGGTGTAAGAATAAGGAGCTTTATCCAACAACATCAACATCTAGTGCCACGGGTATCGGTAAACCCCACTATCTTTCGAGGTTAGTTTATTTTTGTTATTTCATTTTATTAAGTTAAAGTTGGAAAGCAAAAACTATTTGGTAAATTTTGGCATGCCGGTGGGACCTTGTCCCTTTTCTTCATTTCAAATAAATTATTTTTCACCATCGGGTTCTCTTATTTGCAATTGATAATGATCCAAGAAAAATTGTCGATGATTCCTATGAATCTCCAACAATCTTTGTTGATTATTTCTGATTGCTCGATTAGTTAGCCTATAAGTTTCATATCTCTTTCCTATTATCTATCTTCATCTAACCCTTGAAAGTTTCTACCTTGGGAGATTTTTACTTGTTGTGTTGTAGTTATCTAAAAAATTGAAAATAAAAAATGAAAAATTAAAAAGGAAACATTTTACAGATGCATCTCTTCCTTTATTTTTCTTTCAAAGCCTTGCATTTTATCTATTGTCCTCATCAAAATCAATATCTATTTTGGGCTAGAAAAAAGAACCTCTCATTCTGCTTGATCACATAGTTTAATTAGGAGGTTAATATATTGCATTCACTTAAATTTCCCCACACATAAACAAACCACATCAAATGCAACTTGCATCAAAACATTCATAACCAGGTGGAGCTACTTGGATTTCATCACCAAAAGGATAAGTTGACTCGGTGTTCTGGCCGAGTATACATAATTGGTTTCTCATATATTGGCTAAGCACACAACTCCCTTATCTCTGGGGACCGTGAAGTGAGGGGTAGGCCCCAATAACAAGCAACACACTGACACTAGAAAAAAATTTGGCATCACATTCCTTTGGGTATATCAAAGACTCCTTCCTTAAACATTACCTGAAACCATCCATAGGTTGTTGTTTCCTATGACCTCATCAACAATTTTTTACATTCCACTCTTCTTTTAAATAATCAAGATAATAAAAATTTTCTATTGCGTTATTTTTATACTTGTTTGTAATAAACAATTTAGATTTATTTTTGATTTTAGGTGATTTTTTGCTTTCATGGTTAGTACAAAAAAAAATCTTGTCTACAAAATTACGACAATATAACTCAAACCTTTCAAAAATCTATCAAAATTATTCAAACCTGCATCGAGGGTGCCTCACATCTAATCAATCGACATCAAGAATCCCTATCACCTTGCCCAAATGATAAATAACCCCCACATTATCCTAGTAGCCAAATTGAATCATCTGAAACACATGATCCACCCAGTCCTTATTTCTTCGGTAGAGAAGATCTTGTCTTTTCTAAAATTTTGTATTCGAACCTTATTGTGCTCAATACATACCGTGTTACCTAGATTTTTCATCTTTAGCCATTCACACCGAAATTTTGACCCCAGATATATAGCACCTCATATGACTTATGTTGACTTACTGATCCGAACCATGAGCCCATCATCCAAAAAATACACTCTTATCCCCTAGCATTCAATTAGAAACTTCTAATTTCATGTCTCCAACCCCTCTTATCACCTCTTACCTTAATGTGGTCTCCTCACAAGACACGACCAATCAACAACCTACATCTTCACTAGACCTTTCATCTGGCTCTACATCATCCCAAAATAATACAAATACATCTTCATCCATGTTAACCCCGTTAGTATCTTCTACCATCCAAACTCTCCCTTTGAGTTCACTAGCTATCCCGTCGAAGCATATCTCAAGCTACCTCATCCAAACAACCTACATAAATTGATCGGAACATAGTTATGTTTATCCCTACATCAATACCACCTATCAATACTAGTTCTATTTCTATTGTCCATCCTTCATCACAAAAATCATCTACCATCCCTACTTCCTCTCAATTCATACCTCAACAATCTCAACCTCTCATTCATACCTCTATTCCCTTTCAGCACATACCTCAATAGTCTCAACCACTCATTCACTCTTTCATTCCTTTCCAACATATACCACAACAATCACAACCTCTTATCCACACATCGATTCCTTTCCAACACATACCTTAATTATCACAACCTCTTATAAACACGTCCATGCCTTTCCAATACCAATACATTCAACCTTCATAACCTTTAGTTTCACAACCATCTTATAACATTCCTCTTGGTACTCTTCTTCATCACAATATCCCACAACCATATCAACAAAAAAATAAATTATCATATGATTAAACTAATTTTTCTTCATCCAGTTCACAAAAAAACCACAACATGACCCTCTCCAAGATTTAATGAACAAAATATCTAGCCTCAAAGCCACTTCCATGGGTCCCAAAAATACATTATCTTATGAAAAATATGAAATGAACTAGTCCGCTCATAAGTGTCATACAAATCTTATCCTCTTCACTGGGAACTTCCTAAGTTCCTTACATTCTATAGAAAAGAAGACTCTCAAATACACATCTTGACCTTTGAACATTTATGTTACCTTATAACACATGACCATGACATCATGATGACAAATTTTCCCATGTCCTTAGCTGACCCTTCCTTAGATTGGTAAAACAACATCCTACAATACTCACTTTTCTCATTCACTTAGCTTTCTTAGCTCTTCCTTGAACATTTTTCAGTCATCATCGCACATAATATTACTATCACCAATGTATACACAATCAATTTTTTTGAAGATGGATACTTTGATGATTTTTTCACCTCTTGGGGGCATTATCAACCAATTGTCATTTTTCCTCCCACAAACTGATATAATAGAGTTATTATCTTGCTATTGTGTTAATAGTATTTCATTTTCATTGCAAATCCAATCTTTCCAAAAAAATTATGAAGCATTCACAATGGCTTGTAAACTTGAACTATGTGCTCTTGAAGATAGTAGAGTTAAACTTAGACCAAAAAATCCAAAACCTGTTTTTTCATCCAAATCATCATCTAGTCATGAAAGGTATAAATCATTAGCCAATGTAATTGTCATCAAGACCACTCCCAAAGAACGTTTGACCTCAGAATGATCTCGTCCTAAATGTTATTATACTCCTATCAGTGATTCATATAGTGTAGTCTTTGACAAACTCCTGTATACTCAAATTGTTTCATATCCTAGAAAAAATTTAGTACACACATTGCCTCGTCATTACTTCTATTATTTTAATTTCATATCATTATCATAAGTTACTTGCAACAATAAATGTCATGTAATTATCTCTATAAATGAATTTCAGCAATAAATATGCTACAATGCCCTTATTAAAGGGAAATGCTTTGCAAAAAAATTCCTTGAATTTTAATATCCATTGAAGCTAGAATTCGAATGATGTTCCTTGATTGAGGATTCAAACAAAATATATCATTTGCATAATCTTTCATTAATAATAAACAAGCATTGGCACAAGAATCACATTTTCATATGAAATTCTTGAAGATGATGATATTTTTGTGTTTCCCTATATGATGATGGAATTGTGTTTTTCTTAGGAAAAATAACATTTTTAGTAACCTACACATGTATATTATTTTTATTAACATCTAATTTATTAATAACTACTAAATATTTTAAGAATATATTTGATAAGAAAATCATTAATTTACAAAGATATTTTTACTTACAATAATATTGTTCTTATGCTAATGTTTTACCATCCAAATATAACCTTGATGTCTATGAATGTGAGTGTTACATTCAACATTATTGTACTAGCCTCCTAAGTTCAAACAATGGAGTTTCTACTATTTTATTTATATAAGTAATGTATCCATACTCTAAATTTATTTTTTCATCACCTCCAAGTGGATCTTCATAGTCAAGAATATCATTAGATTCACTCATTTCATAAACACCATAAATTTCATTATCACTATCTTTATTTTCCACAATATGATGATAATAATAAATATAACCAAAATAATGAGAATAAAAATATGGTACCATATCATCCAAATTACCATCTTATTTTTGTCTTCCATGTCATTCCTTTATTGGACTACTTTGAGGTTTATGTATTATTCTACCTTCTAGAACTGATCATCTTTTCCATTGGTCATACATTTCTAGATCTAAACTTTCTTGTGAAATTTCTCTTTCTTGGATAATCATATTCTTAGGGTGCATGGGATGATTAGGAAACAAAATGGTCCATTTATATGTTTACACTAATGCAATTTATTTCCATCTACAAAAAGGTGTTTCGATGGAGGGGAGTGGTTTTCCATATACGATATTTGAAATAAAAAATAAGATAAATAAATTTCCAAGATAAATTTTTGTTATATTCAACACAAACCACATAAATACTTCAATAAATTTCCAACATTGTAAATGAAAAATAACATTTTATATTTGTAAATATTCATTATTGTAATTTTTCCTATAACTTTTTCTTTAAATCCATATATTAAACCTAATAACTAACTCATTAATTAAATATTTTATATTTAAAGCCCTCTTTCTATGAAATTTTTGTAACTTTGTGGGATTGGTAAGCTTAAAGTTATAATGAATATTAAACAACTATTACCCTAATCTAGTATCCCCGATTTGCTCAACCATTCTATAATGAGATGATTCCTTTGGCATATACTCCTATTTACAATCACACACTCATTAAATTGACATTTTTCTTGTTTTGACTTGTATCCTTTAGAATTTTTTATCAAAACCTAAAATATTCTTATATGCATATGCATGACCATCTATATATGTGTCATTATACATAATTTTTATTTATTCTCCTTATTAATATTCTCTTTTAGTGTTTCTACATTTGAACATAAACCATTATTTGACATACTAAACTTATACTTCACATAAATTTTCAAATTTTTGAATGAATATTCACATCCATAGAATGGTAAAAGAGAATGTCACAATATTTCCTAATTTTTGATCCAATAATTATGGGGGTTGAAATAATGATACCTAAATTGTATCACATATAGGAAATGTTTTTATCTTTTTATTTCCTAGAATCTAAATGGTTCATACACAATAAGAATATCTTTAGTCGTTTCCAATGCACCAAATACTATGAAATTTTTGAACTCTACATCTTAAAATTTCATGTATTTTTCAGAAAGTTTGATATCACCCCGAGACTCCTCATAAGATTTATATAATACCTTCCATTTGTCTTTTATAATTTTATTTAACATATTTCAATACTATATCTATCACAATTGACCTATTTAAACCTCACTTTATTCATCAAATTTCTTGTAATTAAAAGGACATGGCAATATTTTTAGTCCAGTGTTGTTAGAGAACTAGATCTTGCAATAGAGGGTATAAATGAAGATTCATAAGACGTATACTTATTGGGATTCACCTAAAAATGACTACTCTCACTAAATTTTTTCCCCTTCCCGTTCTTCCTCTTCCACCTCTACCTTTATTTTGTAGTGGTATAATGTCATTAGCCTAAAGTATGACAATTATTTTCAAACTAATCATGTAAAAATTAAAAATTACATATAATTGAATAAAATAAAACATATTGCATCATTTTTATAATTCAAACATACATGATGGGGTAGATAATTGATGATATCATGATTCATAAAATGGATATCTATTGAAGAACTTGAGTGAAGATTTAGAGGATAATATAAGTTATTATTTTGTATTGCATTGTCATGTAAATCACTTACTATATCTACTTAAAAGATATCACATTGAGTTTTTAATAATGTCCTTAATCATACATTTATGCTAATTTTTATTTGAAATGAATTTTGCTTATATTATCCAATAGTTTGTAAGTTATAAATATGTGAAAATAGTTTCTAAAAATAATGATTTCCCTCCACATAATACTAAAATGATTAAATTTTCCCTCTATATATTGCAACACGACTCCAACTTATTGAATTGAAAATATTTTAGATGCATTAGTTTTCTGAATGGAGAATAATATAAAGTCCGTAGAATTTTGAATTCAATACAATATGTGTTCCCTAGGTTTCTCAATCGACCAAAATATTTGTGTCATACAATTATCAATCCAATGCTATGTTTTCTCTTTCTAAATTCAGCACAATATTATGCGTTAGTTCTCTCAATCCAATATAATATCTGCTCCTTCATTTTCTAAATCCAACAAAATATGTTTTCTGTCTTCCAAAACATGGACATCTATTCCAAATGACACTTTTACATCTAACTAAATAATTTTAGCATTTTGTCTATTTTGACTTTAACAAAAATCCCGTTTATTCATAAAATAATGTAGGGTAAATTCAAAAATTAAGACTCAGATTAAAACACCACAAGATCACCCCCTTACTATAATCATCAAAGAAATTAAAAAGACAACTTTAAGGCACCCTAACATATTCCATAACATCCTAACTCAAAGATGGAAAATAATGTACCATTTAAGTCACCCCAACATCCCTACACATGAGACCCTAACATTGGCACTTTGCAAATACACCGTAGTGTCCAAATGTAAAGTCTAATAACATTTGTGAGTGTAATTTAAACTTTAGGGTTCAAAATTTTACAAATGAGACTTTAAAGTGACTTAAGTGAAACTTAAGGCTATGAATTTAAATAATCTAAATGTTGTAGTGCATGTTGTAGCGGATTCCAATAAACCAATATTCTAATTATTCTATTTTGGTTATATACATGGATAAGGATTTTTATTTAAATCACACATGTTATTGAAAGTTGTTATATTCAATTATGATTATATTTAATGTAACATGATTAGTTAGTGCTTATTTATAGTACTCATGCATTGATGATTTTTATAAATTAATGATTGAAAGTTTTGATGTGGTCCTTGAGTGTACACAAGACAAGTAATCCAAGAAAGGATTAAGGACTATATTGATCCTAGTGATATTTGTTCTATATTTTTGTATTAGTATTAATTAGGTTTGATTTCCTACCTTTACACTTCCACCTTCTACCTAAGACATTTAGAAGCCTATATGTAACATTGTAAGAGTGGGAGAAAGTGAAAAGAATTGGCACAAGTGGCCAAAATATAATGGATATTAATATTCTCATGAAAAGAGGTGCAAACAAACTCGAGGAATCATTTATGACTAAATCTAAAATTCATAATTGTTATGGTAAGATTATGAGTAGTTTTTTTGATATTTTGGGGCTATTTAAATGGAATTAAACACCTCCATAATGGCATGTATGTTGAGAAATTTTAAAAATGGGAAATAAGTATTTGTTATGTCATAACTTTATAAATGAATTAAGTGCATTTTGTTGAAAGTTATGGCATGGTGAGACTATTTTAATACAAAAAGTCATGGGAAGGGAAAAGTTTCACTTTCTTGTAAGGTAAGAGGATTGGATATTTCGCTATAAGTAAAGGGGAATGCATACAAGATTACTATTTTTGGTGCTAAAACATTATATTTTTAGAAAAATATAGAATAAGAAAAGAGGAGGTAAGGATGTGATCTTAGAATTTTAATTAGCACAACTTCTATGAGTCGTATAAGAAAGCAAGGATTGGAGGTAGGATATCTTCTATCTCAATTTTTATTCAATTTTTTTGTCTTGCATTTATAAAGAGATGGAGTATTTAAACCATTAAATATTATTACATGTGATTATTCCTTGGTGGTATGCTTTTGATTTCATTTTACTTAGTTTGAATAAGAGAGGTATTAATCCCCACAAAGAATATTTCTATTCTTATAATGGTATCAAATTCTAAAGGTATCATGTTGTCCATTCCACAGGTTTTAGAATTATTTTCCTATTCCCTATTTCTATAATTATCTCAAAATTTTAGGGTTTATATAATTTACCTTTGGGTTTACACATTTTTACCTATAGTGTAAATAATTGATACCGGGATATTTAGAATTTATTTATGGTTTACAACATTTCTCTTAGAATAAATCCTAGGGTTTACAAGATTTAGACTGGAGTGTACACATTTTCCCCATGGCTTACATATTTTATCCTAGGGTTTTTACAATTTATTTTGGGTTTATATAATTTCCCTTAAAATATAACCTAATATTTACACACGATTTCTCACATTATTTACATTTTACCTCCTAGGGTTCACATACATTATTAATGAAATTTAGATGAAAATATCCATACCTTTGATATGGGAGTTTTTAAATAATCATCTTCCAATGGAGGGGTTTCTTTCCTTGAATTTTTTTATTCGATTCCATATTATCTCTATTAGATTTTGTTTTTTTTTCTATGTTATCCTTTGTGTTGTCTTTTTCCTTTATCCTCTTCCATTCTTCTTTCTTTTCTATATTTCCTCTCAATTTTTTTGTCCTATAATTTTCTACTACTATAGATCTACACTTCTCTCCATTTTTTCTTTTTTATTTCCCCTTGTCACGATTGAAATAAAATGAAATAAAGTGGGAGGGAATTTTGGCATCTAAATTTATGTTTCTTTAAGTTGGAGGTGATTATGGTAAAAATGTGAAAATATTTGAGTCACATTTGTACCACCCCTAAAATTTTATAAAAAGACTTAAATTTATAACCTATCTAAATACTTATTTACCTAGATATAACACGATTAGGGAAATTAAATTGAAAAATTAGATCAATGAATGAGGAAATCCTATAGCACAAGTTTTAATTTGATGGTCCACCCTTCCTCTCAAGTATTTTCCTATGAAATTTAAATATTCAAACAAAATTGAATGATTTTCTTAAGTATTATGAATGCAAAAAGAAGGAGAATGGAAGGTCAAACAAGCAAAAACACTCATTTCACGGTGTAACCAATCGGACATTATGTTAATAGGAGAACAATTTCCATTTTGGTGTCAACCATATTGGTATAAGGACCATAGTTTAAACAAGTTAGAGTTATGGAGATTAAAAATAGAAAATTTTACCCAAAATAACCCCCTTGGTTATATTAGTAACTTGCGTCCCATCCTGGCTATAGCATCGTGTTCGGGCTTTGCACGTCATTGGTTTCCTTAGTGTATTTACATAGTTATAGTCCTTCGTGCATGATCGGGGATCATTTTTGAAAAATTTCCTAAACATCCCTAAATGGTGTTAGTGCGAGAAGATCATTTCGAGAACTTTCCAACGATTGTGAGAACGCGACAAATGAACATTGGGAGCTCTAGATATGTTTGGTCAAAGTTTAGACATCGGAAAGTCAAACTATGGTCAACTGGTCAATATTGCACCAATTGCACTGTGACACGTGGCTTGCCAACACTCGTCGAATTCTCTTGATTTGCCTATCGGGAGACGACAAGTGGATTATATGCTATTTACCGAGTTAATTATTTCTATGCCACATTGTATGGGTCGAAATTATATTATCTTGGTAAGTCCACTTTCCAAATGGCACACATATATGCCAAACCACATATATACATATTAATGTTTATACATTAGTATTATTAACCGCCAACATAGGCTATGACCATGGGGATGGGAGGATGAAGTGGTTGTTGGGCTAAGCCATGCATGGTGCCAAATCCACGTGGAGATGGGGGCGGTTATACCTCTTATGGCCCTTTGACCACTTCAAACATATGCATGGGAAGGCTATTTAAAGCCTTAAACCTTATCAAATCTGCCTCCATTGGGATTTTATCCCATTAAAATAGGTAAATCCGCCAAAAAATGATGGCCGCTGGGATTTGATCCCCCGACCTCACCGCTCCAAGACCAATCCTCCAACCAACTCGCCTAGAGGCTTGGGCGCATTATAAAATGGGTCGCTTCCACTTATACAAGGAGACAGGTCTGTGTAAAGCAACTTAAGGACCAGTTTTCAGAGAACGCATTTTTGAAGGCCTTGCACTCAGATTGGGCACTCGGAGTAAAAAGATGAAATGAAGAAAATTCTAAGATGATTCCAACGATGTAAGATTTGATCTTTTTTGTTGAGTTTTAACCTGTTTTTGGAAGCTTTGAATGCAGATTTTAACAGGGATCTTCAAGACAGCTAGTTGGAAAACACGAATTTCAATGCACTTCTGGTCCGAATTGTGACTTGGTGTAAACATGCAAAATGTTCATAATTAAGAGATGATCTTAGACATATGATTTGTTTTCATAGAATGTTTTTAAATCTCCATTTGTAGGTGTTTTTCTAACATAGTTGCAGGGAGATCTCATTGTGAAAACACTGTAGGAGCCACATATCGTTCTTGGGACAGTTTCTGCTATTTTTCAGAGTTCTTGGGACATTGATCAACTCATTTGCAGGTTGTGATTCATTATTGGTTGTTTGTAAGAGTTATTGTACTTGCATTTCAATATTATTAATGGATCGGTTCAATCTGAACTCGGGGACGTAGGAATTTCCAAACCTCGTAAACAATCTTGTTTGTTATCTGAATGTTTTTAGTTTTCTGATTATTTATTTGCTACACAAGTTTTCCGCACTTCTATGGATGCATAATAATTAGAATTTAATCAATTTGTGGAGTTTAGAATACTTAAAATTGGTTAAGAAAATCACGATCTTTGGAAACTTTTAAAAGTGATAAAAAATACAACACACATTTTCAGATCAAGTTTGGTATCAGAGTGGTTAGATTGCCGGATTAGCTTCTAATTGTGTTTGAAAATTTGGCTCCAGTTTTCAATATTGATTTCACTTTTCAGTGTGCAGAAATTTTGGGGCTTGTTAATCTTCTTTTGCAGTGTGCAGTTTTGGAAGTATAGGTTGTGTTTGCAGGAACCGAGAATCATGGGCAAGTCATCTAAACGGGAGCAACTGGATGAGCTTGAAGCCATAAACCGCCAACTCCAAGAAGAAAAATCTTTCTTGAGAGATAAATTTTATTCCTTGGAAGAGGAAATAGTGTGGTTAAAATTTGAGCCACAATCCTCTATAACCAAGAAAGAGGAGTATGTCAACAAGATGCTTGAAGAGAGCAAGAAGTTGATGGGCTTTGTTAAAGAGTTCGGGGAAGAAATACGAACCAAGGATGCCCTCTTGGAAAGTTGCAACAAGGTGAACATAAGAAGGAAATGCCTTCCAAATCGAGATGCAGTACTATTACGAATGCACTGTAAGTTGTTCACATTTTAATTCTTCCTCTCATTCAGTTTCAGATATTCCTTTGGGTCAGTTTGAAAAACACACTAAGGGAATTGGGTCTAAGCTAATGGTTAAGATGGGATTTAATGGAAAGGGCCTTGGTAAAAATGGACAAGGTGATGCTAACCCAATACAGGTAGAGGATCAGCCTCGGTTTGTAGGTTTGGGTTATTCTAGTGGGAAAATGGAAATTGGAGAAAGTTCCAAAGTAGCTGAAGGAAGACAAGCTTCCAATAGCCAAGGATCTACACCACTAGAATTGCAGGATTCCACCATCAGGAGGAACAATGAAAGGTGTAAGAAAATAGGTAAAAGAGGTAATCAGATTCCACCTCCTTCCACTTACACTAAAAATAGCACTAAGGGAAAATCAAATCCTAAGACTTCTAATACACTCTTTCAGTTGGAACAATATAGCTTTGGTAGGCAGAAATATGCTTTCCCTTGCACATTTTGTGAAGGTACTAATCATTCTATTGCATATTGTTGGAAGAGGAAAAATTTGATTAAGAAGTTAATGCCTTTTGTGAATGATAAGGCAGGTGTTAAAGACCAATCTCACCAAGGAAAGGTGAGAAATGGAAAGAATGTTACCTCTCCTAAATAGGGGAATCATTCTCGTAGACAGAGTTCCGAGAATGGTAAAATGGGTAAGACTCCTAAAAATAGGGAAGTTAAATTTTGTTCCCATTGTAATAGGAATGGTCATGATGTTAAGGTTTGTTGGTTTGTTTCTAAACAAAAAAATTGGAAAGTTGTTAAAAAGAACAATATTGTAAAACCAACAGTGTTAAACCTAACTAAAACTCATTTTGGTACTTGAGAAGATAAAAAACAACCAAAATGAAAAAAACCCAAGTGATTGGTTTGGAAAAACACTCCTCAACTTTATATTTTCACTACAATAAATTGTTGATAAAGTATATTCCGTAAATAATTGAAGTTTGAGTGATAAGTTCAGGCAAGCAAAAACTGTTTTTCGAGCTATATTTTAGGGATTCCTGTTGATTGATAAGGATTTGTTCCTAAGTTGATATTTAAAGCTTTGAAAATGAATGGAAACAGCTGAAGAGAAGATTTGAGTGATAGGTTCATCATACTCATGTTTTGTTTTCTCAGATTGGTTGGTAGTTCCATTATTGAAAACACTATGTAGGGATAGGCATCAGTAGCATGTCTAAATTTGAAACTTGTAGTTGTAATCAACATAATCACAAAGTGTCAGTTGAACACTAGCTTCTGTTATAGATGGGTGTTATTATCTGACTTATTATTTGTGATGGCGATACAATGGTTTTGGCATATTCATGTTGATTCAATTTTTGACTATAGCTATTTTTGGGCGTTGATAGTCTATTATATTCTGGATAGTGAATACTTGCAGTTATTACTGATTTGATGGGCGGTGGGCTAGCCTAATTAGTGGCTTTTAGATGTCTTATCTTGATCTATGTTTATGGAATTGTATTTTTGGTAATCGGCCGTATCACAAAGTGACAGTTGAACACTAGCTTTCCATAATAGAATGGGTGTTATTATCTGGTCAGTTATTTGTGATGGCATTACAATGGGGTATGACAGTTCATAGTTGTGTGTAGAGTTGACAGGGTTGCAGCGTTTCAGTTGAACACTAGCTTAATTGGGTGTTATTATCTGATCGATTATGTGACTAGCTAATCAACTATTTGCATTTATTTAACCTATAATGTTATTTTGGGTTCTTGTATGTGTTTGTGCAATGCAGGAAGAGATAGCATGTTTTTGTGGGTTGATACACAACTTTTTGTGGACAAAAAGCCTTTCTCAGTGGGGAGGTGTGATCAGGGGATCATTTTTGAAAGTTTCCTAAACATCCCTAAATGGTGTCAGTGCAAAATATCATCTCGAGATATTTCCAACGACTATGAGAATGCGACAAACGGACATCGGGAGCTCTAGATATGTTCGGTCAAAGTTTAGACATCGGAAAGTCAAACTATGGTCAATTGGTCAATATTGGACCAATTGCACTGTGACACGTGGCTTGCCAACACTCGTTGAATTTGCTCAATTTTCCTATCGGGAGACGACAAGTGGATTATATGCTATTTACCAAGTTAATTATTTCTATGCCACATTGTATGGGTCGAAATTATATTATCTTGGTAAGTCCACTTTCCAAATGGCACGCATATATGCCAAACCACATATATACATATTAATGTTTATACATTAGTATTATTAACCACCAACATAGGCTATAACCACGGGGATGGGAGGATGAAGTGGTTGTTGGGCTAAGCCATGCATGGTGCCAAATCCACATGGAGATGGGGGTGGTTATACCTCTTATGGCCCTTTGACCACTTCAAACATATGCGTGGGAAGGCTATTTAAAGCCTTAAACCTTATCAAATCCGCCTCCATTGGGATTTTATCCCATTAAAATAGGTAAATCCGCCAAAAATGATGGCCACTGGGATTTGATCCCCCGACCTCACCGCTCCAAGACCAATCCTCCAACCAACTCACCTAGAGGCTTGGGCGCATTATAAAATGGGTCGCTTCCACTTATACAAGGGAGACAGGTCTGTGTAAAGCAGCTTAAGGACCAGTTTTCAGAGAACGCCATTTTTGAAGGCCTTGCACTTAGATTGGGCACTCAAAGTAAAAAGATGAAATGAAGGAAATTTTGAGACGATTCCAACGATGTAAGATTTGATCTTTTTGTTGAGTTTTATCCTATTTTTGGAAGCTTTGAATGCAGATTTTAACAGGGATCTTCAAGACAGCTAGTTGGAAAACACGAATTTCAATGCACTTCTGGTCCGAATTGTGACTTGGTGTAAACATGAAAAGTGTTCATAATTCAGAGATGATCTCAGATATATGATTTTTTTCATATAATGTTTTTAAATCTCCATTTGTAGGTGTTTTTATAACACAGTTGTAGGGAGATCACATTGTGAAAACACTGTAGGAGCCACGTATCATTCTTGGGACAGTTTTTGCTATTTTTCAGAGTTCTTGGGACATTGATCAGCTCATTTGCAGGTTTTGATTCATTATTGGTTGTTTGTAAGAGTTATTGTACTTGCATTTCAATATTATTAATGGATCGGTTCAATCTGAACCCGGGGACGTAGGAATTTCCGAACCCCGTAAACAATCTTGTTTGTTATCTGAATGTTTTCAGTTTTCTGATTATTTATTTGCTACACAAGTTTTCTGCACTTCTATGGATGCATAATAATCAGAATTTAATCAATTTGTGGAGTTTAGAATACTTAAAATTGGTTAAGAAAATCACGATCTTTGGAAACTTTTAAAAGTGTTAAAAAAATACAACACACATTTTCATATCAGTCCACACGTTTGTGCGCTCTCCCTCCTACCTTGCATAACTTTCCCTTACACACATCCGATTCATGCATTCACTCTTCCTTCACAGATGTTGGAAAACTTATCATGCACACCACCAAGATGTGCATTTAATTTTACAAATTCTTTGCCATGCATGCTTCCATGTGCGTGTCTTTCTTCCGATTCATGCGCATTTCATAGTGTGCACTCATTCTCCTTCGTGATTTTCTTCATAATTTTTTTTTTCTTTCCCTTTCACATGCATTTTTTCATGCAATTATATTTTCTTCTGCCATCATATTCCCAAAAATATTGGTGTCTTCCCTTTCAGATGTGCACATTTGCATACTTATGAAAATATGCATCCTTCCTCTCATTCCCTGCACACCATCTCGCGTATGCCCATGCGGACTTCTCTTGCTTCATTTTCCTCATGCTTCATATTTCCACACATGCATCTACAACTATAGAGTTTGTGCCAACCCTAGCGCACCATGTTTCCTAAACTAAGGCTTTTCGGATAAAGTGCAACTCACACAACAAATAAAAACTCAAGTTTTATGCCTAATCCTTACTAAAAATGAGCATGTGACACGCCAAAGAGACAAAACTACAAGATTTTCTCAATCATCTTACTCCCATGACCAATCAGATTGAACCATGTATCGACATCTTCCTCTTGCACTTTAAAACTTTAAATAGCCATAAATTCTACTACAAAAATCGATATTAGGTGTGTCTAGTATCATTGGAAAGTTAATGATACGGGGTACATTCTAAGTTTTTCAAAATCAGATTTTGGTGGGATGTGGCAGTGAAAAAGTGAAAATATGTTTTCAGGTCATTAATGTATAGCTCCAAATCAACTCCACCACCTAGATTTCATGGGATTTGGCCTCTTTCCTTCTTCCACTTTCACCCCTAAGTATAATGACATGGAAGAGGTGGATTGATAGAGTCATAGGTGAATTTGTAGGCATTTATTACATGTTGATGGTTATGAGATGGATTTTGAGTTTTCCATCTCTTCTTCCCTCCTCTTCTCTCCCCTTTCTTCTATATATTGTGGAATAATGCTCATTTATCAAGGTTATGCCCTCCTGGATTTCAAGAGCATTATTCGAGTATTGTTACTCTACATTTTGAGTTACAGGCCTTAGATTTGGCTCATTGCATATGTATTATTTCCTTCTCCTCTCATTGAATCAATTGTGCATACTTTAGAAGCAATAAAAATTTATTTTCTAGTTATCTTCACTCATTTCTAGCTCACATTTTATTGCATTTAATTTCCTTATTTTGTAGTGGTAATATGTCGCATATATTTTATATCTCTTGTGGGCTTATTTTATATTGTACTCCATGGAAATGGATGCTTGAATGTTGTTCTATATTATGTATGTTTACCATCCCTTTACATATTTTCTTCCATTTTCATTCATATGATATTTTTCATGCACTTAATTTTTGTGATATCACCTCCCTTTAGCTTACGATTTCATATTAATGTATCTCTATCTCACCCTAGTCCCTTACAGTCATGGAGTAGAGTTATATAGTTACATTTCCTTCCTACGAGTAGTTATAATAGCTGAAAAAAGCATAGGAATCCGCACCTCTCCCGAAGGTTGGTATCAAGCGCAAGTATGACCTTTGAAACTGCACAACTTGGATACAATCCCATGTTTCCTCAAAGCCTTGAATAATCCTAATTCAGGATGGGTGCAATTTTGAGCTCCAACATTTTTAGCACATGTTATGATCCTCATGTGCGAATTTCACTAACGCCTTAAGGTTTTGGTTTAATGGTTCAAGCACATTTGGCATCGGAGCGACCACCCAGTTCGAGTCCCTGGCACGGGTAGATATCTTGACATTGCGCCGTGTTCACTCGGGTTTCATATAGGGCAAGGCGGGGTCCCTCTATACGGGCACAAATCTATCTTGGGGTCTAAGCTACGAAGCATGGTGGGATGTTATGATCCTCATGTGCAGATTTCACTAACGCCTCGAGGTTTTGGTGTAATGGTTGCCCAATCACGGACACACCCAAAGGGACCAGTATTGAAAGCTTAAATTACATCATTGTTAAGTTCTATTGTTTGACTTGGTTATTTATTATCCTTTGGATGTTTGTTTCAACACATCTTGTAACTCCCACCATCTAGATCTACTGATATCAACAATCATTGCACCCTATTTCATCAAAGGAAACTAAGCATGTCGATGGGTGTGAAACGGGTACGTGCACCCGCAAAGCAACATCCATCATGCCCCATTTCATAATAATGATAAAAATAAGATAGTTTCACGTGCGAGAGGTAAGTTTGGTAAAAGGTGAAGCTGACATGTGAAAATATGAGAAGTGGCTAGTTTGTGATGAAAACACATCTGCGGGATAATGCACTTTATAATGTTTCACCAAGTTTGATGTGTTCTTGGTGAAATTCAACATTTGGAGGCAATTCTAAGAACATCAAGTGACTCCACTGATTCAACCAACCCATTATCCCATTTTTGAACCATTTATTTCATCCTTTCATTCATTTCTTCCTTTCACTTCACCCATCCATTCATCTTCATGTTTCCACTTCATACATAGCTCTTCATGAAGAAATTCTATTTTTGCATTTCACTTCTTCTCCCCTGCATTTGCAGCAATGGGACGATATCCCCAAAATAACATCGATTAATTTTCCCCTCTTTCAAGTAAATAGATATCAATCTCCTATTGATCACATCCAAGACATAGTCAACCACTATTCCATTCAAAATGCCAATGAAGAGAATGTTTTCTATAGGCTTATTGCTCTTACATTCGGAGGAAAAGCATAATATTGGTACAAGTGTTTGACACCATAGTCCATTTCCACATGGGATAAGCTGGGAGAAATTTTTTGTAAACAATCCAAGGAAAATGTAGATGTCATATTCCTCATGAAACATATCAATAAAATATAAAAAGCTTGAATGGATTACAAATTAGACTTCAAGATCAGGTTAACAAAGACTTGACACATAATTCCTCAAGAATTTAGACCTTCAAAAGGTATGGAATTCTTATATTATTTAAGGTCCTTGAATTTTTATTTTTATGTATTAATAAATCTCTAGAAGGATAAACTCTCCCTCGGACATTTGACATTGCTATATTAGTTGATAAGAGTCTTATTCAAGATGGTAAAATAAATTCCATCCTTTTCACACATCTTCCCATTTCTCCCATTCTTTCATCTTCTTCCACATCGTTTTTGTTGACAAAGAAATAGATCAACAATCCCTTACTTATTTATCATCCCCAATTAGTCTCATCATGTTTAATGATCAGAAGTATTGAAGAATGGTATGAATCTGATTGGGAAGATGAAAATTTTCAAAGTAAACAAAACAAGGAATCTACTTCAAAAGGAAGTCGAGTTAAACTTAGAAGATGCGTCTTTTAGAGGAGGCGAGTTTTTGTCAAGGAAAAACAATGTATAGTCCACCTATACAAGTTCATCTTCATGAGGAAAGTTTGTATTGTTAGCATACGTTGGATAATAGATTTTTCTTAGGTGTCTATCTTATCACTTTATCTTCTTCTTCTGTTATTCCATCATTCTCTGCTTCTGTTGTGGATCTTCTCCATTCAATTAGGGAGTCCAGTACAAATTATTTCCTATAAATACTGTGCGAGCTTTGTGTTAATGTGAATAATAAGAGATATACAATCTCTTCTATTTCTCCTTCATTCTGTGTCTCTCAGTTTGGTATCAGAGCGACTGAGCCTCTGACCTGTGTGCGTTGGACAAAAGTGCATCGTGCTGGTTCAGATTTGTGTAGGTTGGACGTTCAATGTCATAAACCGCTTCATTGTCAGAGAAACTATTTTCTTTTGTGTGTGATTGGAGAGAAAAAAAAAAAAAACGTGGAAGTTCACGTGGGAGAAATATAATTTCTACTGCTGGACATGGAGACCCCACAGGGACGTGGAGACTCTAGATTTGTCTTGTGGAGATCTTCACTGACAGAGATCTGAGCAACGTGAAGACTTCAGCGTGAAAATCCTCTATTTATTCTACCTCTAGCCAAAATGGTATTGAAGACTACCTACGTTAAAAACTTTCCTCTCTAACATTCAGTTGCTGTTGCATGGAAAGGAAGAATTCCTTGCGTATAAGTTTTGAATTATTTTTTTATCATTTTTCTACGCTGAGAGAAAAGATTCTTCATACATGCGTGGAAAATATTGGAATCTTCTATTGCGTAACTGATTTGCTGCGAAGTGAAGGAAGGCAGCACGTGGGTAGAGAGCGCATGTACCTAGGTGGAAAGAAAAATGTGGAGGTCTCGCCGGGAGAGAGAACTTATTTCTGTGCGTGGAGACCTTCAACCTGTGTAGCGCTGTGATCGAGGTAGTTTTGAGTCTACAACAGTTTCTTCAACACTACATCGAATGTCGAGTGTAGACAACTTGATTGAGAGCGTCAATAACATGGTCGCCACAGCTGAAAGCCACAATATCAACTCGCCAGCCAGAGAACACCATGGAGAAGCTCCTGAGAGCTCCGGGTTCTACTTTGCTTTGCTGAACGAGCTTCGAAATTCTGGCAATCTTGCATTCGACAAACTAGTTCGAGAAGGACTCCTTGAATACTTTCTTTTTGATGTCAGCTGCCAAGCAAAGTGAGTACGGGAAGAATTAGAAGCCGGATACGACGCCGATTGTGACGACGAAGAAGAACGCCCTACAAAGCGTCGCCGTCTCACAGCACGTGAATATCGCGAGCATCTACGAGCCAGTAATTCTCGACAGTGAGTCCAAATTGTAATAAATTTTAAAATAAATAAATATTTTTTTATTACAATGTTTGCTCCGAAGTTACTTCTGTCTGACGCTTAGTTGCTCAAAGGGCCTAATTTTTGGGCTGGAAGACAAAAATGAAGACAATCCTTCAGTTTGAAGGATTATGGGGAATTGTCACAGGATCTGTGCCTGCTCGCTCCCACAACCCCGATGAACTAATAAAATATGACATGGCTAGTGCTAAAGCCTTGATGCTGATAATGCTCAGTATCAGTGATGATGTGCAACCGCATGTTCGGAATGCGGAGAAACCCAAGGAGGCCTAGGACAAGTTGGCAACCATTTATGAAGCCAAAAATCAAACAAAGATTCTTCATCTTCAGTCGAAGCTGCACACCCTCTCTATGGGGTTTGACGAGAAAGTGGAGGAATTCCTGCGTCGCGTGGCTAAGTTGAGATCAGAGTTATTAGCACTCAGTGAAATGGTAGACGATAAACTACTCGTCCCAATCACCTTAAGAGCACTCCCTTCTCAATTTCGAGTGTTTGTTACAACACTGAATGTGTCTAAACAAACAGTGACATTCGAAGAGCTTGTGAATTTACTGCAGCAGGAAGAGGCTATCACTTCATCACATGGGGAGTCTCAGGACAAAGCCTTGTTCTTAAAGCCTAATCGTGGCCAGAAGAATCGGAAAGGTCCCCCAGAGAAGCCAAATCCAGCGCAACCCAAATAGAAAGATCAAAAGTCAAAGAGATGGTGTCACATTTACAGAACCAATACTCATGACACTGATCATTGCTGGCACAACAGCTTGAAACAAGGGCCTTCAAGCCATACAAGCACATCCGGTGCGAAGATTTTCAAAAGTCCAAACGATGTCCCCAATGGAGAAAGAAAAAGGACATCTTGCAGCCCAACAAGAAGATGATGACTCTGATGAGGAGACATCAGAAGGAGCCCATTGTAGTAAGAATCTTGTACTCGTCTCTCAAACTTCTCAGCCCACGAAGAAAGTCTTGGTTGATAGACTCTGGTGCAAGCAAGCATATGTCAGGTGATAAGAAGCTGTTTGATTCACTACACGAAGAGCCAACTGGAGATCGAGTTTAGATAACGGATGACAAAGAGTACATTGCAGAAGGAATAGGGAATGTGACCATTCCTCTGGGGCCACGAAAATGTACACTTACAAAGGTACTATATGTTCCTGGCTTGACTAGCAACCTTTTGTCAGTTACTCAGCTCTTGAATCATCACCTTAAGGTTGAATTTCTTGTTCAAAATGGCATTAAATCATGCTTAATCTCCCGACAAGGTACGGTTCTTGCTAAAGCTTTTGTAAAAGATAAGTTATTTGCTTTAGATACTGTTTCATCTTCTGCAGTAGCTTTATCTACTTCAACAATAGAATCAACTACCTTATGGCATTTTAGATATGGACACTTTTCGGTCGGTTCATTGCACCAGATGAGTTCAAAAGCAATGGTCCGTGGACTACCCAAATTGTCCAGTTCCTTGCCTATTTGCCCTAGTTGTCTTGCAGGAAAAACAACATAGAGATCTGTTTCAAGTGAGCATCTTCCATGCCAAGAAGTGTCGGAGGTAGTTCATGCTACCGATCCGAACACCCATTACTACTTCATTTTCAGGATACAAATACTTCCAGTTGTTCGTGGATGATCACTCTCACAAGATGTGGGTATATTTCCTAAAGCAGAAAAGTGAGGCTCTTCAACACTTTCAGAACTTCTATCATCGTGTTGTCAAAGAATCTGGACAACCACTTCTTCTACTCCACTCAGATCGAGGGGGGGAATTCACATCAAATAAGTTCTTGGCCTTCCTAAACCATCACGGCATTAAGCAGCACCTGACTGCTCCCTACACGCCCCAGCAAAATGGCATTGTTGAGCATCACAATCACACAGTGATGGAGATGGCTCGCTGCATGCTATCAACTGCAAAGCTAGGAGATCGCTATTGGGCTGAAGCAGTACAAATGGCTGTATATCTTCTCAACATGGCACCAACAAAGATTCTACTAAACAAGACGCTTGAAGAGGTATGGAGTGGTAAAAAACCATCAATTTCTCATTTGCGAGTATTTGGTTGCACGCAAAGATACATGCAATGTCCCATTCGGAGAGAAAGAAGGTAGAGCCAAAACACTCCCGTGTATCCTTCTTGGCTACAATACTACCTCAAAGGCTTATCGTCTCATGGATCCTGAGACAAAGAAAATATACGAGAGTCGGGATGTGGTTTGTGACGAGTCATCCTTTGACTCAATAGTATCAACAAAAGATCCACTTCCAAACACATCTCACCGATTAGTCTTTGAATCAGATGATGAGCCGGAGGAGACTACTCAGAGAAAAGAAATACTACGAGGAGAACTATTTGTTGACCTTGGAGAACTGCAGAATGTGACTCCACATCAATCCTCACAAAGAACAACAAAGTTCTTCTCAAAAGCATCAAGTTCTCATCCAAGCGGGTAAAAGCACTATCAAGGACTCACATTTGCAACAACTCCCAGATACATCATCCGGAGTCAAAACAAGGAGTCAAACAAGAAATGAGGTAAACTTTGCACTCATGAGTTCACTGATGAATAGCTCCGAGCCAGATAATGTTCGTGAAGCACTCAGTCAAACTCAGTGGAAGGAAGCTATGGAAACAGAATATGACTCACTCATGAAAAATCAGACATGGGAACTTGTCGATCTACCTACAGGAAAGAAACCCATAGGCTGCAAATGGGTCTTCAAGACAAAATATAAGGCAGATGGATCCATCGACAAACATAAAGCACGACTTGTAGCCAAAGGATATGCTCAGAAAGAAGGCATCGACTATGAAGAAACCTTTGCACCCACTGCGAAGATGAAGACCATCAAATTAGTTTGCGCCCTTGCAGCACAAAAAAGGATGGAGACTTCAACGATGGACGTCAAGAGTGCTTTCCTAAATGGTGATCTAAAAGAAGAAGTATACATGACCCAACCTGAAGGATTTGTTGATGAAAATCAGCCTAAAAAGGTATGTCGTCTCATCAAATCTCTTTACGGACTGAAACAAGCTCCCAGGGCATGGTATATCAAGATCAACGATCACCTTTTGTAGCATGGGTTCACTCGTAGCCCCTCAGATTCAAATTTGTATATAAAGAAGGTAGGCAAAGAAATTATCATTCTGGTTGTTTATGTAGATGATCTTGTGATCACTGGTAGTTTAGAAGATCAGGTTGATATTGTAAAGAATGATCTCAAAAGAACCTTCGACATGACAAATTTGGGGCTACTACATTACTGTCTTGGCTTGGAAATATGGCAAAAGGAGCATCACATCTTTGTCTCCTAGACAAAGTATGCCAAGACACTCTTGGAAAAGTATAGAATGTCCGACTGTAAACCTATATCCACTCCCATGGAAAAAGGCTTGCAACTTTCAAGATTCCAGGACTCACCTCAAGTAGATGCTACTCTCTACAGGAAATTTGTTGGAGGGCTCATCTATTTGACATACACCAGACCAGATCTCTGCTATGCTATCAGCTATCTTTCCAGGTTCATGCAAGAGCCAAAGAAATGTCACTGGAATGCAGCAAAGCATGTTTTGAGATATGTCCGAGGAACAACTAATTATGGTCTGGAATATAAAAAGAATGATCAATTATTTCTACAGGGATATGTCGACTCGGACCACGCTGGATCTGTTGATGATAGGAAGTCAACTACAGGATACATATTTCATCTTGGATCTAGACCTATCTCGTGGATAAGCAAGAAGCAGAATGTTGTTTCTATCTCATCCACAGAGGCAGAATATCGCGCCGCATGAGGAGCTGTGTGTGAAGTGATATGGATACGTCGCATTATGGATGACCTAGGAATTCCTGAAAAATAGTCACCTATTCTCTATTGCGACAATCAGAGTGTGTTGAAGCTCGTGCAGAATCCAGTCTTTCATGAATGAACAAAGCATATTGAAATTGACTACCATTTCATTTGAGAGCACGTCTTGAACCATCAAATTCAGCTCCAGTACTATCCTACTGAAGCACAAGTTGCTGACATTCTCACTAAATCCCTTGGAAAAGTGAAATTTGAATCTTTCAGAGGTCACATTTGCAAGAATAATGTAATAAGGGGGGGAATGTTAGCATACGTTGGATAATAGATTTGTCTTAGGTGTCTATCTTATCACTTTATCTCTTCTTCTGTTATTCCATCATTCTCTGCTTCTGTTGTGGATCTTCTCCATTCATTTAGGGAGTCCAGTACAAATTCTTTCCTATAAATACTGTACGTGAGCTTTGTGTTAAAGAGAATAATATGAGATAAACAATCTCTTCTATTTCTCCTTCATTTTGTGTCTCTCATGTATGATGATCCCATTTGTGAAATTTAGATTCATAGAAATGGGAAAATCGAAAGGATCAACCCATGCCCAATACGATAAATGGCTACTTTAGATCCATAAAAAAGTTTCCACTATTCATGCTCATTTCAGGGCATGAGGAAGAGCTTGAATGCGATAAAGGTTAGTGGTAACGCCTCCCGCATCCAAATGCAAAATAATTAAAGGAGGTATTTGTTTTGTTTTGTTAATTGATACTTTGAGGATAATGGTGGAAAACTAACTTAAACACATTTTTCCACTCTTATTAGAGACCATGTTAAATGTAAAATCAGTTACATGGTCTCAATTTTAGAGGAAAGGCATCTACTTCTCCCTTTTTATATTAGGATTTATCTAATGTTCCTATTATCTAATTTCCTCCACCACCCACCTTGTCTAAATTAGATAACAAGTAGACTACTGCTATGATTAATCAAGATAGTGTTGAGGATTTCAATCTAATACAAATGGGGTCAAGTCTCCGTAAATTTTGGGAGGGACTTAGCCAAATCACCGTGAGAAAGCCGAGCCCGGATTAGTGAAATCGAAGAAAATGGATCTACTGAAGGTACCATGTGTCGACTGCACAATTCCAAAAAGCGGGAGGGAAAATTGAGATCCAAAACTCCCATGGGACTTCCACATGGAGTCAATAGTGAGGGGACCACCAAGAGAGGGTCCTCGTATTAATGTGCAATGAGTCTCATCATGAACTCGCGAAAGAAAAAAGTAGGAGATACTTGTAAGGTGTCATGTGTCATTCAACACATTTTCAAAAGATGCAAGAAAAGCGGAGACCCTAGAGATGCGGTTGGCCTCCACGTGGAGCTAAGCATGAATAGACTTTGAACCCAAAGTAGGTTGCAAAAAGATTGGTGGAAGGTCAATACAATGTGGGATTAATCATGAAACCCACCAGGAATTTTAAATGCTCAGATCTTTTAAAAGATTATGAGAGCTCGCGTGGAACACCCGACCCCGAAGTTCAAACAAGCCTAACTTTTGACTAGGAGCTCATATTTGCACAAGAAATGAATTTTTGGAAAGCTCTTAGTTTACTCCACATAACTATAATTGGTTATCTTAATTTAAGTGAGACTAAGTTATTCAAAATTAAGAAAATAGTCTGCCATTTTGGAGGGTGTTCCCAAGTTTCTCACCTACCACAATGATGAGGTATAGGCTTCTTTTCTTTCCCAACAAGGAATAGTACATGGAGGTATGGGTTTTGTAGTGGCACTCATAATTTTTGTAGTTGAATTCAATGCATTTTTCGATGGTTGAAGAAAGATTTTTGGTTTCTTCCTCTCTCCCTTCTCTCATTCTTCCAATATATGTAAGGAGGGGGGTATTGTTCTAGTGGTTGGATTATTTTTACTTTGCACCCTCCCTTCTCCTCTTGTCTAAAAGTGAATTGGTGGAGTTAAAACCTCCCATTCAAGATGTAATGAAATTTTATGCCTCTTGGCCATTGTAATGCACTATATCAAATCCTTGGAATAATAATACAAGTTTTTGGATGCATTTCAATCCTCTCTTGTGTTCATTTTTACTTCTAATCTCTCATTGCAATCTTGGTTATCTGTGCATGGTTATTGTATTACATGTTTAATGTTTTTTGTTTAATGGTTAGTGGATTATCATTAGTGGATTGATCTATGGTGTGTTTTCATCCTCCTTAATCTAATTTTGGTTTCCATCTCTATGGAAAGAAGGCATTCAACATTCCTTTTTTTGTATCACCTCTTGTAGTTTAGGTTTAATTTCTTGTAGTCTTCTTAACCCTGTCTCCTTGGCAAGTTAGAGTATATTTTAGAGTAGATCCTCTACAATTTGGATGTGTGCATCAGAATAGAGGAATAGGAACCGCCTTCATCCGGAGATATTTCTTGTTCAAGAAGTCCCACACTTTGGGAAAGCTCCATGTTATGTAATCACACCGGCAGGTTTCAATCTATCATGTTGCGAATAATTAGGGGTGTTGTGATTACTCATCAACACTTCCTTTTCGTCTAGTTAGACTATGTTAGTGTAGGCTTGTTTTCATTAAAAGAAGTGTTTGCACACACTTTGCATGTTTTCCTTAAAACATGTATGATTTTAAAATTTTGTACATAGTTTTTGTGTTTCTTATTTCTCAAGATACACTCCTTTCAGCGTTGCTTTCCTTTCCTTTCGCACATTGTTGCATGCACTCTTTTTTGTTTTAGCTTTAATAGATCTATGCACAAGTTATTAGTTATTGGAAGGGAATTATCCAACAGCTTCTTACATGCTCCTAGGTTGTACTACATAGTTAAAAAAGTTATATATGGCGTCAAGGGTGACTTCTTCGGGTTACGATCATAATTTCATGTTCTTAGGTTGACTCCATGCATAATGGATGCTTTAAGGGAATTATTATCCTTTATCTACCATGCAGATGTCCCCAAAGTCTCCAAACTATTGCCAAAAATAACCCCCTTTGTTTTTTAACAACTTGCAATCCCATAATGGCTCTGAATTAGGTGTTTGAGATCCACAATCAACTAGTTACCTTCCTTGGTGTATTTTCATAGTTATATTCCTTCGCACGTGCTCTCATGTGCTCTTTCCTCCTCCCTTTCATTCTTATATCTACCTCCTTTCCCCTTGTGCACATCTATTTTACACATTCACTCTTCCTTCCCATATGTCATGCACTTTATCATGCACACCCATAATATTTCATTTCATTTTAAAATTCTTTAGCATACATGCTTTCATGTGTGTCTTTCTTCTTGATTCCTGCATATTTGCACGTGTAGACACATTTTCCTTCGTACTTATTCCTCATACATTTTTTCACACTTTCCCCTCTTTCATGTATTTATTTGCATGCTTTTCTTTTCTTCCATGCATCGTATTCCTCAAACATATGTGCCTTCCTTATTATATCTTTGTTTTTATATACACATTTTCATACTTATGCAAATATGAATCCTTCCTCTCAATCCCCGTGCACCATCTAGTGTGCTACTACATACTTCTCTTGCTTCATTATCCTTGCACTTCTTATTCCCGCACATGCATCCAAGGTTGTAACCTTCACGCCAACCCTAACATGCCACATGTCCTAACATGATGTTTGTAAGATAAAGTGTATCTCACATAACAAATAAAAAGTGTCAGCTCTATGCCAAATATAGAAATGGAGTCAAGTAGCTTACTTCTGCATCCAATCATCTTACACCATGTATCTTGTGTGTTCCTCTTACACTAAAAACATCAAAGCACCATAATTTTTACTACAAATCTCTAAATTATATGTGTCTTGACTTGTTGGAAAGATTCTGATGTGGGATACATTCTAGGATATTTAAAATAATATTTTTGTGGGATTTGGTAGGTAAAAATGGGAAAATGTGATTTAGGTCATTAATACACAACTCCAGTTAACTCAACCACCTGTATTTCATGTGATTTGTCCTCTTTCTTTTTTCTTTAAGAAAATTAACGTGGAAGAGGTGGATTTGACAAAAGTACATGTGGATTTGTAAACATTTATTGCATGTTGTTTATGGTTGTGAGCTAGAATTCAAGTTTTCCTTCTCTTCTTTCCTCCTCTTCTCTCCCCTTTCGTCTATATATCGTGGAATAATGCTCATTTGCAAATATTGGACCCTCTTTGATTGCCGATCATTATTTAGAGTAGCGTTCCTTTTTATTTTGAGTTCCGGGCCTTATATATGGCTCACTACGTGTGGATTATTTCCTTATCCTCTCATTGTAATCGAATGTGCATACCTTGGAAGAAATAAAAGTCTTGTTTGTGGCTATATTCTTCCTATATCACGTTATATTTATTTTACTTTCATTATTTTGCAATGGTATTATTTGTTAGCATAATTTAGCATAGGCATATTTATGGCATTTTATTGCATTGTCTTTTATTTAATAATGTGCAACATGTGCACTCTAGTCTAGTGACTTGCATTCAATATTGTTATGTTGAATAACATTTAATATTGGTATTAGTAGTAATTACATGTGCATGTGAGATGGGTCTTATCATCTCGTGAGATGGGTCTTATCATCTTGTAGTTGGTGTCTAATATAGTGTCATGTCTATCCATATGAGGTTGTTTAATATCTATAAATATTACAGCTCTTGCATTGTTATGTAATCTGATTTCATGATCAATAATATTTGTGAGACTTCCGTCCCTCTTTGGTCATTGCAATCTTATTTTATTCTATCATTTGGTATCAGAGCTATACCATTATTATCATTTGGTATCATAGTAGGTTAGATCCAAGAAAGGTTGTAAATGAGCACTATTTGAGAGGATCCATTGGAGAATAAGATCTCGCATCAAAGGAGAGCCATTGAAGCATCCCGCAGCCTCCATTCCTTCCAAGCATCCCTCAACTAAAATTTGACCTATCCACTTATTTGGAAGGTAAATTTTTTTTTGATTATTCATTGACATAGCCAATTGATCTAACATATTGGCGGAATATTTCAAATTTGGAGATCTTTTAAAAAAAAAAAGATCTAAGGATTTGGGGTTAAAAAAAAAAGAATCTTGAAAAAAAAAAGATTTGTAAAACAAAAATAGATCTTAAAAAAAAGGAGAAACATCTTGAAAAAAAAATTGCAGATCTAAACAAAGAGTAAAAAAAAAAAAACAGATCTGAAAGTGGAGGTGTGAAGAATTCGGGAGCAAAGGTTGAAGCAGTCCCGTCAACAAAATTCCAGCAGATAGCTCTATGAAAAAAGAACGTAATGTTTTCATACAATGTCAGATTGATGTGATATTTTTTTTTTTTGGAAAGATAAGAATGAGACACACAACTTTTCAGTTTACATAATCTTCAAATTCGGCTTCTACATATGACGAAAAGTCTCAAATCGGGTCATTTTTTCTAAAAAAATCAGATCTAATCGGTAAATTGGTAAAATCTCAAAACCCAAGATTTTAATTCTTCTGAAATTTTGTGGGTTTCAAGAAAAATATTTTATGATGGTGCTGTAAAAATTTAGAAAAACCCAAATCATGGTTTATGAGAAAAGGTGAAAACAATATTCAGATTGTTTGTTTGGATCTTGGGAACAAACAGTCGTCACGGTTCAATTCCCACTCTCTACATATTTTTTATTAATTTTTTTTTAGAAAATTTGGAGAAATTACTAAGTTTTGGGGGATTTTAAAATTTAGAAGCTCACCAAACACATTTAGAGCCACCGCTAAATTTAGCGGAAAAATACCTATTAAGGGGTAAAAATATTTTTGTTCTAAATTGTGTATTTTGTGATTCTGACCCATTTTTGTAAAGAGGGGGATACAAAAATTTAATTTTGATGTACTTTTGGAGAATTTTGTACTAATATTGGTGCATAAAGTGCAAAAAAAAAAAAAAAAGAGTAAAAAAAGTGTAATTTTTATTTTATGTTTGGTTCTATCACACGAGATCTTTGATCTCATAAAGCAACATTGGTATATATGGTGCCTCAGGGAAGCGCTTACGGGTGATGCCGTTGCGACTACTACTACACCAATGCCTAACACAACCGCCTAAACTTCGTGCAGGCATCAACCCTATAAAATCGACGGGTAATAAGGACACAATACACACACATTTGAGCCCTCCCATCCATTTGTGCTTGCACAAACCCCTCTCCGTATCTTGTCTACGTACCACGTACTCAATTCTTTCACATGTGTTAACACCTCTTTCTATACTTGACAAGTATATTGAAAGGGTGATCTTCTTCCACGTCTTGACAGGTATATAGGAAGGAAGCGTATATAGAAAGGTTTGGTATATCGGCCTAACGGTATATTGAGAGGGAGACCATAAACCTAGAGTGATAAGAGTCGTACCATTTATCGAAATTCGAGTTTCGAAATTCAGATTCTCAAATGGGTGCATAAGCACCAAAGTTCTTCTTTCCAGATTCACAACTACTTAGAGGAGACAACTATGCTACATGGAAACCTAAGATCAAGATGTTACTTGAGTTTGAAGACCTATGGACAATTGTAGATGGAACAACAACAAGATCACTTAATGATGGAAGACAACAAGTTCATTTTGACAAGACCAATCAAAAGGTCGAGTTGATCATCTTGTTTGGCATAACAGACGATGTGTAACCCCACATTAGAGATGCCACATCGGCCAAGGATGCATGGGATAAGTTGAGCACAATCTATGAGGCAAAGAACAAGAATGCCATCCTCAACCTACTATCACAACTACATACTCTCAAGTTCAAGCACAATGAGAAGGTTGAAGTTTTTTTGAGATGAGTTACTACTTTGAGGGCATCTCTATTGGCATTGGGAAAAATATAAGTGATGAAGATCTCGTACACCAATTGTGTTGCGAGCACTTCCTCCTTCCTACAGAATCTTTGTGACAACTATCAATATGAGTGAACACACAGTCACCTTTGAGAAGTTGGTCAATCTACTCCAACAAGAAGAGGTAATGAACGACAAAGATCATGAAGATGAGAAAGCACTATCTTCCAATCATAAAGGAAAGGGGAAATTTCAGTCTGCAATCTAAAGAAGTCCCAACAAAATCAAAGTCAACAAAGGGGCCAAAGTCAATGAGACAACACCAAGAAGTGTCCCATTTGCAATAGAGGGGACATGAGATCAAATATTGTTGGTACAATTCCTATAAAAGGGTTCATCAAGAAATTCAAAACCCAAGAACCAACAGGTAACAATAATTCAAATCAAGGGAAGTCCAACAACAACAACAATCAAGGGCGGAAAATATAGAGCAAGATTCAGTCTATCGTAGCAAAATAACACAATAAAAATTATTTTTAATCAATTGATTTGGATTACACATATATAGGAATATGCATTCCTAAAAAAAAGGAGGTTGTTCAACAACACTCCCACAAATCTCTCTCTCAACACCTATATACGTGAGTTATTAAAACTCACCCAAACTAATATTGTTATATGAGTTGTTTATCAAACAACTCACATTAACATTTACATCACCCATATATATTTACCTCTAAGTAAATATTCAATCATAAATATTAATGGAGCACTAAATAAATATTTCCTAACATTCCCCCCCTTAGTGCAAACATGGGGAAAACCTACCTTATACTTGCACCTGCTCATGATCTGGTGATTTTCACAGGATGATCACAAACCTCAGGGATGGTTTTGCAAACGGTTGACCAAAAACCGAGAATGGTGGTTTTGCAATTGGTTTACCACAAACCAAAAAGTGATGGTTTTACTGAATGGATTACCAACAACCAAGAATGGTGGTTTTTCTATTGGTTTACCATAAACCACAAATGAAGGTTTTCAAGTGGTTTACCTACAACCACATCATGATATGCAAATTACTATTCTCAGCCCTCATCACATCTCACTGCAGGGAATAACATAGGAAATTTTGTTGAAATCTGCTGCTCATACATACATAGGAAAAAATGACATAATGGAAATGGAACATTGGATCATGTTCCCCCCCTCAATGTGAAATTTCCACTTATTGAAAACTTAAAAACTGTACCACACTGGAAGCCCTAAAATCAAATTGCACACACATGTCACCAAAGCTGATATCCGGCCCCGTCGTTGGCAACTTACAAGAGGTCATTGAATGACCTCCAACCTCCGATGCCTCCTACCTCCGGTGTATGTGCTACTAACTCAGTTGGATTTGGATATGAAGCTCTATTTCCACATTGAGATTATTCTTTTCTTCCTTCCCGCAATGTGAAATACTTTATTTCCAGACGTCGGGTAACACCGAAAATGCGTCTGTGAGGCAATTTTTTTTTATTTTCCAATATTTTTGTCATTGACTCTTGACACCACCTAAAATCACCTATTTGACATGACTTTGACAAAACAACAAGGACTACATAACAAAAGATGACTTTATGACACTTTGACACTATATTCACAATGACTTTGATTTTAACTTGTGACAATTTCACTACTAATATCAACACTAAAAGGTATAGACTTTTAACCACACAAGATATAATGATATATTTAAAAGACGAAACCTTATAAACTTACCTAAATAGGAATAAAACGACCCAACAACACAAATAACATACATGCGGTATACTCTAGGGCTTAAAAATTAACTCAAGATTTAATATGAATGATTGACTTAAATTATAAGTGGCCAATGAGAAATCTAAAGGAATAACTAGACTCCATGTCATTTATCATACATACGTGTTGTTATGCATGTCAAGTTGTATTCCCAAATGGAGGAGATTCCAACCTCAAATCTCCCCAACACCAAACGTGGAGCAGAGACTGAAATGACAACGCTTGGTAGATTTTTGAAGTTGAGTGTCACCTGGATCGATGCTATTTGGAGCTGTGGGCTTTGGTTTTGAGGTGGTTCGGCAAAACTGAGACAAAAATGATCATCTATTGACAGCTATTGAGTTGAACGGTCGCTTTGATGCAGGTTCGAATATGACAGATCTGCGAATGCAGCTTGTATTTTGAAAAACATCTAAAGAATGTATATAGTACTTTTTGAACCGATCAGATATCATACAGTTGTGGAAATGGATGCTAGAAAATATTTGAATGATGTTGATTTGAGTCGGTATGAAGATGATGCAAGACCCTGGTGCTGTTCACACGATATAATAATTCTCCAATGCTAAAAAAAACTCATCCACCGATGGTAATCCATTGAATCTTGTGCGTATTCAATGTCAACAACTAATTATGTATACCACTGAGCAATCTGTTTAGTAATCGATCCAAGCAAAGAATAACTTGTTGCTCGCTCTTTGAGATAGAAATTAATATAATAAAAATGCATGCAAGGAGATATGAATTCAGGTCACAGCCAAGAATCATTCAATGCACAAAGAGAAGGTCGAATTTGGAGCAAACTATGGAGTCGCCAGAGATAGTTCAGTGCAGAAATTTGAACAAAACACAAAAAAAGGAGCGCCAAACCTTATCTGATGATGCAGGACGGTCGACCAAGCTAAGCATATTTAGATCAGAAACTTTGTGAAAATGTAGATCGGTTGACTATTCACGCTTTGCCAAAGGTTATCTTTGGATCTGTCAATGAGACTGCTCACGTGAAATTGAAATCTTCTACATCAAACAAAAAATGACTCTCATCGTACAGGCAATAGCAGATGTGCCTCACTTTATTGCAGACAGTTTTGAATGACGTTACTGGTCATGACTGACTGTCACTGCATAAATCTAGAAATAATCCTCCACAGGAAATCCACAAGCTTGAAGTCGATTCAATGTTAATTGAATGATGCAACTTGAGGTGCAGGTCTGAAGGCCTTCCTTTCAAGATTCACTTTTCTCACAACTCTAGACAAGAAAGATGATTAAACTAAAAAGAATTGTAATACACAACTAATCTCTTGTATTACCAGGGGTGATACATTTAATGTTTTCCCCTTCATATGCATCATTATTCCATTAGAGGCATGACCGACACGCCCTGATACCAAATATAGAGCAAGATTCAGTCTATCATAGAAAAATAACACAATAAAAATTCTCTTTAATCAATTGATTCAAATTACACATATAAAGGAATATGCATTCCTAAAAACAAGGAGGTTGTTCAACAACACTCCCACAAATCTCTCTCTCAACACCTATATACGTGAGTTATTAAAACTCACCCAAACTAATATTGTTATATGAGTTGTTTATCAAACAACTCACATTAACATTTACATCACCCATATATATTTACCTCTAAGTAAATATTCAATCATAAATATTAATGGATCACTAAATAAATATTTCCTAACAGAAAAATGGTAATTGGCAAAGAAAACCCAAACAACAAGAGTACATTTCCGAACATGAGGATGATTCGATGAAGGACACTACATGTATTCTACTCAATTTGATGAAGAAACCAAGTCCACACAAGATATCTGTATGTTGACTCAGTGCAACTCAACACATGACCGGATGCAAGGATTGGTTCTACACACTGCGTGACTCACCTAACAAGAACCACGTGTCATTAGGTGATGACTCATCATACAGTGTCAAGGGGATTGGAAACATTTCACTACCTCTTGGAAAGCATAACTGCAAAATCACAAATGTATTGTATGTATCTGGGTTGACCAAGAATTTTCTATCAGTTAGTTAACTCCTTGATCACAACTTGAAGTTGGATTTTGACAGTAATAATGGAGAAAAAGTGTGCTTGATAAGAGATAAGTCAAGAGGTTTCAAGATTGTAGCAAGAGCCTCTAATGTGGGACGCATGTTCCTACTTGATTTTGTCCACAAGGATGATCAAGCTCTAGTGGCCAAAGACACACAATCAGAGAACTATGGCATCACGAGATATGGTCACATTAGTTTTGGCTATCTCCAAACACTTCAAAAGGCCAACATGGTGAAAGGATTGCCTACACTAAAGCACAAGACTCGACAAGTGTCACAATTGCCTAGCCGGAAAGCAACACAGTACCCTTCCGAAGAACACATATAGAGCTAAGGGAAAGCTTGATTTGGTACACACCAATCTTTGTGGGCCCATGTAACCAAGTCATTTTGGATGTCAATACTTCATGCTTTGTGTTGATGACTACTCAAGAAAGATGTGGATATATTGTCTAAGAAACAAGAGTCAAGCCTTTGAGACATTTCAGAAGTTCAAAGCACTTGTTGAGAATGAAGTTGGTCACAAGATCAAAACTCTCCGCTTAGATCGAGGGGGGGAATTCACAAGCAATGAGTTCAAGACTTACCTAGAAGCTCATGGGATTCATTGAAAAATGCCTCCTACTCACACACCATAGCAGAATGGTATAGTTGAGAGAAGGAATCATACTATCATGGAAATGGTGTGATGTATGATTGATGACTCAGGTTTAACAAAGACATTTTGGGTAGAAGCTACAAGAACTACAGTCTATTTTTTGAACAGAGTGCCCACAATAGCTCTTGAAGGAGTGACACCTCAAGAAGCATGGTCAAATTGGAAACCATCAATTGCACACCTAAGAGTATTTGGGTGTAAAGCTAGCATGCACATACCCAAGAAGAACAGGAAAAAGTTGGATATGAAAGCTGAGAAACTGATATTCATTGGATATAGTGAAGAAGCAATTGGGTACAGATTATGGGATTTGAAAGTAAAGAAAGTATACACAAGTAGGGATTTTGAGTTTTTTAGAAGAAATAAGCAAATGCTCCACTCAATGACTCAACAAACATGCAAAATACACCTCTTGTGAAGACATAATTTGATGTTCCCACTAAAGATGATAGTGATGAATTGGATGATGGTGAAAACTTGGATCCACCACAAGCCAATGGAACAGCTAAGAAGTTACCTAAATGGTATACTCAATTAATAAGAGATGTAAATTTGGATGAAGCACATAGCACATCATCCAATCCTAGACCTAGAACTCATAGTCAAGCTTGTGAAGAGGTAAATTATGCCCTAATGAGCAGAGTTGTTGAAATGGTTGAGCCATCTACACTTGGGAAGCCCTACAATCAAAATCTTGGAAAGATGCCATGGATTCAGAGTATCAGTCAGTGATGAAGAACAACACATGGCAGCTTGTCGACCTTCCACTACGGAAGAAACCCATTAGATGCAGATGGATATTCAAGACTAAGTACAAATCAGATGGGACTATTGACAAGTATAAAGCAATGCTTGTAGCAAAGGGGTATGCACAACAAGAAGGCATTGATTATGAGGAGACATTTTCTCCCATAACCAAGATCAAGACAATCAAGATGATCTTTTCTCTAGCTGCACAATTTGGTTGGAAAGTCCACCAAATGGATGTGAAAAGTGCCTTTCTTAATGGAGATTTACAAGAAGAAGTATCTATGACTTAGCTAGAGGGTTATGTAATACCAAGAAAAGAGATGATGGTATGTAGACTCATAAAATCTCTATATGGCCTAAAACAGGAACCCCAGGCATGGTACATCAAAATTGATGAGCATCTCATAAGTCACAGATTCGAAAGGAATCCTTATGACCCCAATCTCTACCTCAAAAATAAAGGGGGGAGATTGTCATTGTGGTTGTTTATGTCGACGATCTAGTCATTACAAGCAGTTCTGTGAAGATGATCGATGCAACAAAGAAGGATTTTAATTGATCGTTTGACATGACAGATCTTGGGCTCATGCACTATTGTCTTGGGTTGGAAGTATGGCAAAAAGAGAATCATATGTTTGTGTCACAGTTGAAATACACCAAGACAACACTCGAGAAATTCAGGATGATGGACTACACTCCTATTACTACACCTATGGAAGCGAGACTTCAGTTATCTCATTCCAATCCATCACCACCGGTGAATGCAACTCTCTATTGGCAGTTGATCGGGAGTCTCATTTACCTAACATATACTAGACTAGATATTAGCTTTGCAGTCAACTATTTATCATGCTTCATGCAAGAACCAAAAATATGTCATTGGAAAGTAGCAAAGAGAATACTGAGATATCTAAAGGGTACAATTGACCTTGGTCTAGAGTACAAGAAGAACGACAACTTCTTCTTGACAGGATATTCAGATTCAGATCATGCAAGAAACATGGATGATAGGAAGTCAACATCAGGCTTCATCTTCTTTATGGGATTTGGACTGATATCATGGGGAAGAAAGAAACAAAACTTTGTTTCTCGCTCTTCTACAGAAGCAAAGTATCGAGCTACAGGTGAAGCTATTTGTAAAGCAATATGGCTACACCGAATACTGGAAGGAATTGGTCTACCACAACAAAAATCTACTCTAGTATATGTTGATAATGAAGGAGTTCTGAAGCTTGTTCGCAATCCAGTATTTCATGAGAGAACCAAGCATATTAAAGTACAGGGTCATTTCATATGTGAGCATGTCTTGAAGCACAACATACAACTCTAGTTCTATCCTACAATTGAATAGAAGGTAGATGTTTTCACTAAGTCACTTGCACGTGAAAAATTCACACTTTGCTCAGAGATTTCCTCTCCACTTCATTGGAAACTATGAAAAATTAAGGGGGAATGTTAGCATAATTTACAATAGGCATATTTATTGCATTTTATTGCATTGTCTTTTATTTAATAATGTGCAACATGTGCACTCTAGTCTAGTGACTTGCATTCAATATTGTTATGTTGGATAACATTCAATATTGGTATTAGTAGTAATTACATGTGCATTTGAGATGGGTCTTATCATCTCGTAGTTGGTGCTTGATAGGGTGTCATGTCTATCCATATGAGGCTGTCTAATATCTATAAATATTACAGCTCTTGCATTGTTATGTAATCTGATTTTATGATCAATAATATTTGTGAGGCTTCCCCTCTTTGGTCATTGAAATCTTATTCTATTCTATCATTTGGTATCAGAGATATACCATTATTATCATTATGTTTTTCATATTCTATATCTCTTACAAGGTTTTATTTTTGTTGTGATCCACGGAAATGGAAGATGTAATGCTTTGTTCTTGACTATGGAATATATAGCTACCCTCCCTTCAAACATTTTATTTAATTTTCACTCATGCAAGACTGTTCATCCCCTTCTTTCTAGTGCTATCACCTCCTTGTAGCTTATGAATTTAGTTTTATGCATCTCCTTCTCACCCTGGTCCCTTGGAGTCATAAATTAGAGTTAGATAGTTGTATTTCCATTCCTAGGATTAGTTGTGGTAGTAGAAATAAGTAGAGGAATCTAGCTTTCTCTAGAGATATGTCTCAAGTGCAAGGTCCCACAACTTGGAGATAGTCCCATGTTGCCTCAAAGCCCTTAATCATCCTAATTTGGGAAAGGTGTAACTTTGAACTCCAATCAAAACCTAGGTAATTGAATGGCATAATCTTGTAATATAGGATTCTATTCGATAATAGATATGAAATCTCAAGAAATATTTATGTGACATTTATTTCCACAAATAAAATTAAACAATATATCCAACTAAGGTTTAATTATTTAAATAAATGATAATTTTAGAGTTACGGAAGAATTCTCATATGTACTTAAAGGATTATTTCACATGGTGTAGTAAGGCATTTTGTTAAATATGAAATATAATAAGGATTTATGGTATCATGAATTTTTAGAAGAGTAGAGGACGAATTCATATAATCAAACAAACTTTTTTCAACCACCCACATTTTTTTATTAGGAGGAAAACTTTAAAATCAAGGTATCTTCCATATTAACCATATCTGGATCATTTTGAGAGTGTGGGATAAGATTGAGAAATGATAAAACATAAATGAAAAATAAAGAGTAATGTTAGGAAAGAGAGAGAGGAACTAAACATGAGCTAAAAGATAGCTGAAATTTCAAAACATCTAAAAAGTGTTTTACAAGAGGTACATAAATAGGAAGTAAAGATGTGTAACCGCCACTTAGAAAAGTGGATAAGTGTAACTCCCATATATCCAAATGAATCCTAAAAACATAAATATATGTGTAGATAAAACAATAAAAATGGACTAACACACCCTTAAGCATATCTAAGGTGGGTAGAAGAATTGGGAACTGAAAACAATTCCTTATGAGGTACCCAAGTATAAGAAAATATCTCATAAAGTATATAAATAGAGAAACTTGAAGAAAACATTCCCCAAAAGAGAGAGAATAATCATATAGAAAATATAACTCAGGTAGATAGGACCCCTACAAGAACATAGAGAACCCACTTGATATAGAGAGTGAAATAAGAGTAGAAGAGAGGATTACATAGCCCACAAGGAGATGAGGCACTTTCAACTCACAATGCATCCCATATATCAAGAGTCTTGCTATCATAAAATGAAAAAGTGAAGACTGAATTCCAATCAATAATGATATATGATGCATTGAAATATTATGGATCAAAGGAAGAGGCAATAAATAATATATCTAATTTTTCTCAACAAATTCAGTCCAACATTGAAATATAACAAGTGTTGATGAATCAAATCAAGTGAAAAATATGACCGATAATAGAACCAAAAATGATATAAGAACCGAACAAAGAACTAGGTAATTTTTTTATGAGGTTTCATCAAGAATGATGAAAAAGGATAATTATATGATTTAGGATGTGTGGTTTGTCTCATCATGTAAGCATGTAGTGGTGGAGAAAACATTTTCAAATAAGAACAAACTCTATCATAGTTGTCATCGAAAGGAAGGAAAAAGATACTCGGTAGTGTCATCAAGATATGAAATTGAATATACAAAAATAGAACTAAAATGTCGAGAAAAGTATACCTTTCAATGAATTAAATTCTCAAGTAGAAATGAACAAACTTGTTGTATAGAATAAAAATAGAAATTTAAAGAAGTAACTCTAAACTCTGAGGAAGAAGCAAGTGATAGTGGAATGTCTTACAAGAGGAAATGTATGTCCTTAATGGTTTCATCTAGTTATTCTAAGAAATGTGTGTCTATACAAACAAATAAGATATGTTTGGTAGGTATGTGTCCAAATGAAGTGAATTTAGAAGACATAAATTTATGCTTCAAAACATCACTAGAAGCCCTTAAAGAAATTAATTTGAACTCTAATGTAGAAATAGGTTTAGGATGAATGTCCCCAACTATAGATTTGGTGTGAGGAGGAGGAGGAAGAGGATCGATAACAGTCTCAATATCATCCATATTTGAATGGTTTTCATTGGAAATTTCACACTTAGATGGATAATCAAGGTCTTCTTACAATTTTCATATAAATGCCCAAGTAGTGAAAGTGAACTCAATGTACTCAAGTTGATGTGAATATCCTCATATATACAAAGTGAGACATATAAGTCTATATAACATGTCATTATTATTAAACCACACAATCTTTTACTTGATATTCATTAGGCTCGGGAATGGATCCAAGGAGATAAGGCATTACATCATGTACAATAAAGTGATCTTGTATCAATTTTTATAGGAAAAGTTATTCTTTAAATCCATACAACATAATGATAATAGTGCCAAAACTCATATTAAAACCTCCCAGCATGAAAATTTATATTAATTCATGATTACAACACCCCTTATATGATCGCACTTTATATTTTAGTGAATATATATTTGTTAAAGGCCTAAAAGTGTCTCATACATGATGAACACCGAAATGAAACTAGCACCAATGTAAAGAGATAAAAAACACTTTTAAAAAAAGTGACTCGAAAGGAGCTTCCAACAAAAAGATATGCATCCTACAAGTTTATTCTACTTCTAAATTTAAAAAATTGCTCATGGTCCTTGAAAACAGTTTGTATCCCTTGATATTAAATTTTTTAATTTATCATGCACCTTACAAAAATTTGCTTCTCGCGAGTTAATCCACATTTGGGCTGGGCATGACGAAGGGCTAAACTCATTGTGATTAGGGGCTAGGGATTAGAAAAATGGTCACATGGAATTTTCAAAAGCTGTAATTTTTAGATGTTTTTGTGCTTATGAGGGACAGGTTGTGCACTTTCTTATTAAACTATGAGATTTCTTATCACATACCGAGGAGAGAGGTTCCTATGGTTATCCTACTATAAAAATCAAAGAGAGATGTTCTAAGGTTGGATCATGAAGCCTCGAACTTCATTCCTTATCTATGAATAGTGTTGACACCTCCATCTCCCCAAATTTGTGTCATTAATATGAATAGTAATGGAAGTTCCATGTTTAAGTAAACCAACCTATAATAGGTTAATAGAAATAGTAACCTCCCACATGTAGCTACTAACAAATCCATATATACAATCCTACACATTGGTATGACCTCTAACATGTGGCTAGGTATGGCCTCCAAACATAGGTATAACTAGAAAGCATAGTGTCCCATCAATATATAATAGGTACAATAGTTTCCTCATATATATCTATGGAACCAAAAAAGGACCCGCTCTTTTTATTGAAAATTCGAGAAAAACCCAAAAATTATTGATTTCGGTATGAAATACCACCAAATAGCTTAGATATGACTAGAACAAACTCAAAAATGACCATATTTGGACTAATTCACAAAATAATCAAGTTCAATATTTATCTTAGGGCTTTGGCATGATTTTAATTCAATGGTATAGTATATTTCTCTAGAAAAGGGATAGATTGAAGGTTTTCCTACACTCCCTGCTTATATAAGAATTTTTCCCTTGTTCTATTTATATTGTCCATATCATTCAAAGACATGGGAGGAACATACTTAAAGACTTGGGAATTATAACAAAAATATTGAAATAAGTCATGATTCCAAAAAGTACAACAAAATAATAGTGTTCAATTACTCAAACAAGATCCAATAACATATGAGAGTGTAGGCCAAGATTGAGCACTCATAAAATACAAATGTTCGAAAGTGTAATGTTATGAGAGAGAGGAATGAAACATGATCCAAAATATTCTAACATATTTGAGAATATAATATATAAAATATATTTACAAAAGGTACATAATCATGAAGTGAAGAAGTGCAACTACCATCTATACAAATGCACATAAGTAATCTAAATACATGTGTGTAAAAACCATACAATGGAATTACAAAACTACACAAATACTAAAAATCATAGTAAAAGGAGTTAGAATAATGGAGATTAAAAATAAAAACAAAGAGAAATTAGTGAGGCACTCCTCTAGCATAAGGCTAAATTTGACAGTTGACCCTATTTGGTAGGGATTTTTATATGACAATTATGTATTCAAACACAATTGAATGATTATGTTAATAGAAAATCCAATTCGATTTGGTGTCATCCTAATTGGTATAAGGGTCATGGTGTATTGGAGTTATATGATACCACAAATAAATTATACCATCCAATATGGGATTAATTGTTTGAAGGGTTGAAAGTATAGAAGTTGTCTGAGATCTTTTATGATGTACTTAAAGGCATGTCCTAGATGATGTAGTTAGTCATGTTTGTAAAGAAGTAATTTAAAGGGTAATTATTTTTATTATCAAGCCACATAAGAGGAGATGTATAGGTAAATAAATTTAAGACACTTTTGTAACCAATAAAGTTTTTTTAGAAAGTGAAATTTTTCCATTATGATGCTAACCCCTTGGTATTGTGAATCTAAAAGGAAATCGGAAGGTTAAATAAACAAACATACTCATTGCTTAATGTAACCAAACAATCTGATAGTAGGGACACCTATCGGCATAAATATAACTATCATATATATTTTAAATCACAATAAAAAGGGTACCTACTATTGAATAGGAAAAATGTTTTTCAACATACGATTGTGCATTATTTTAGTTCAAGGGACCAAACATAACCATATGAAAGATTTGGTAACTCATAAAATTTCTATCAAAAACAACAATTCACTTTAAATTAATATTAATTATGTGTAGATATTCATGTATTTAAAAGAACACAATAAAATGTTTATCATTGCATAATGAAAGCAATATAAGCCTTAGAAAAAGGTGCTAATACCTAATTTATAAATTCTATCTCAAAATAAATGAGCGTACACACACACACACACACACACACACACACACACACACACACACGTGTATGCACACACACACGCACGCACACACACAAACACGCACACACACATGCACATACACATGTATACACACACATGTAAAAACACACAAAATTAAATAATCTTGTTATGAGGGTTACACATGTCGGAAGTTATATCCTCAAAACCTTGTAAATTCACATTTCACATAATTATGTTGAAGGTGTTCCCCATGGGAAAGGCCTTTCTGGTCATTTCGGTGATTATGTTAAATTTGAAGGCCTTTTGGACATTTTTTTAAGGTGATTAATTTTAACGTATGTTTTCCTGTATTTTCTGTTTTTATTGAAGTTTTCGTTTTTGTAAAAAAAAAAAGCTTATTTTTAACTGTTTTTAGCTTCAGATCTGAGAGGACAGACAGAGCTACACATAGATGGGAATGGAAATTTAGAAATCTGAGAGGAGTGACAAACATAGACACATATTTGATGGGATCGTATTCGGTAGTAGAGCTTTGATGAGATTCGATTTCCATTGGCTACGTCTGGATTTCTGCGTGGATCATCTATTTCTAGTTTTGAAGAAACATTGTTTCGTGAATAACACTCATTAATACTTTCTTTCAATCTTGATTTACCATGATAGAAACATGTTTTAATCTCAATAATCGACAGCCACACATCATAATTAGGATCTACCTCCGATGAGATACAATTTCATTGCCATACAACTCCAAATAATATTGCAGCAAATATGTGGGTTTCCTTGATGATTTATAAAATACCCTTATAAAAAGCTTCGAAAACCGTATGTAACACACCAAACATATAAAAATGTTGAATTTGGTCCATACCATGGCAAGGGGGACACCTGAGATTGATAACCTAAAATAATGGAGGGGAATGTGAAAGACAAGAGCTTCGGCTGTAGAGACTATGAGCAGAAGGGCCACACTTGAGTTCAAGGGAAAATCATGAGTAGATGAAGGAAAGACTGCTTGATAATAGGTAGAAACTATAATGTATATATACATGTTGGCCTAGTTATGCTCTCCTCTTGTCAAGAGTGATTCGATGTTCAACCACAATAAATGGATGGGCACAACAACATAGAGAAGGATGAGGATTGTTCTTTGAAGAATACAATTTTTTGGGTATATGGATGGGAATTTACAAGTGAAATGTAGGAGTTAAAACACATATTTTGGAGATGACAGTGAGCATGGAAAATTTTTATAGGTGATGGACAACTACTGACTATGGTTTTCCTTTTTTGTTAAGGAGAGATTTCTCCTACCGTAACATTTTTTGACATGCACCAACTGACATATTTGATAGACACGTTGGAACGTTATACTTTCCACCCAAGTCACTCGTCATACCACATGGTATCCACATTACATTAGTATTGGTCGTTGTCTAATTTATGCAAAATCGAATTAAAATAATCTTGTTTTTTTAAAAAAATTACAGGTAATGTGTTTTCTAAGTTAGATGATTGTTTTTGATTCTATCAAATGTCACTGGGCATAAATGGTGTAGACGTTTTTGATTGTTAATGTACAACAAAATCATGGGCGTATATTTGAAAAATAATGACTAGTGACTGAAAATCATTCTTGTAAGTTCTTAGAGATTGGAAATTTTCTTTCATGTTTCTTATTTCAACTTATTATTGTTCAAGTAGAGGTTGTTGAGGAAATACGGATAATCCTTTGTTCCATAAAGAAACATTTGTGATTTTTTTGTGTTCATTGCACACCACTCCATTGAGCGTACTCTTACATGGATCCCCTTCAAACATTAACATCTACAAATTTGGCATGTCATTCTTTCTCTCACTCGTGCCCTCTGACATTCCACTCGACAATGTCGATGACTACCTCAACCTCATTGACCCATCCACCATTAGAAAATCCTCCGGAAAATTGTGTTCCCTTTCTTAGTCACACGTCAAACCATGTTGTCATTGATGTCAATTCCTTTGATTCAGTGGTGAAAAAATCATGGCTCATCGCGGGTCTTCTCAAGTCTAGGTTTTGAGCCTAATACCTTTTTGATTTTCTCCATTATTTTTATCAAGGCCCCTTTAAGTGTAAAGTGCACTCACACAAATAATATGAGCTAGATAGAAGCGATAAATTGAAACACCAATAATGTAGTGCCCACTTCCCTTCAACACCTTTTGTTATTGATTATGATATTGTCAACTATACTTATGGACATTACTGTATCTTTCGAGTTGGTATGATGTTAGACATTAGAGATCATGGACTGTGGTTGATTTGATTCATATATGATGCATGTGGATTATTAGAGACATTTTATATTGATGTTGATACAATGCTTGGCATGGTTATATACATACATACATACATACATACATACATACATACATACATACATACATACATACATACATACATACATACATACATACATACATACATATATATATATATATATATATATATATATATATATATATATATATACATGTGATATGTTGTCATATTGAGTAAACCTAGAAAATTGAACTAATTTTATGATCATATGGTTATTGAAAAAATTGTAAATGATGTCATTATTTCTTGATGGTGTTTGGATTTATATATATATATATGACCTTGGAGATTATTGTATAATTATTTTGGATGATTTGATGTGGCCACAAGGCCAAAGGAGGTATTTGTGTTTTGCGGTAAACATGTCACAACAAACATCAAGGGACTGGAGACCAACCACATTACAATCCTAAATGAATTCAACAAGGTCACCATGGAAACATGTATTTTTATGTGTGTGTGTGTTTGAATTGATGTTAAGGGTGCCAATGGGGGAATTACCTTTGAATGTGACTAAGGGATTATGTGTATTCTTTTATTTAGTTCCTTTGTTTAAATTTAGTATGTGGATTTTAGTAATGCATTTTCCTCTTTATTATTTATTTTATTTGTGTCTAAATTACTGAGCAATCATGTTGTTAAATAAATTAAAATGGGTGAAAATAATGCATTCATTAGAGCTGATGGCTCTTAAATTATGTGTTGTGAGTAATGTGTAAGTAATTTTGAGTTTGAAACACTCCACCTTCTTATTGAAATTTGGATATGTCCTTAGGGGCTGATTTTGGAGGTTTGTGGGACAAGTTAAACTTGTCCCACACCTCTTAAATTGTTACACCAACCCTACCTATGGGTTGGGAGTCAAAATTAGGCCTTATTATGTATTTTGGGAAGGCAAGTTGTAAGTCTTTTTTGCACCTTCTTGCATGAAATTAATTTTGGTCCTTGGGGTGTGGACTTGGATTGTGTGTGTAAGTAAAATGTCATTCATTCACCCACCTTTTTAATTGTGCTTTGGAGTTTGAAGTTGACTTGTGAGGTGGAGTGGAGGATGAGTGATGTGGCATCCTACATGGAGCCACCTCATCCTCCTCCCTCCCTTTTCTATTTATTCAAATTCTTTTGTTGTTTAGGGGTTACTTCATTTGGTGACTTCATTTTTGGTTACTTATTTTGGTTTGGAGCTCTTGTAATTTGGAAGAGAGTTAGATATTTTGTTGAATGCTTGTGGATTGCTAGAGCTTTTGGACTGTTTGGATTGGAAAAAGCTTGTTATTGAACCTTTGGAGAAAACTCTACCATGGAGAGGTAGGATCTTGGCTCTTTATAATGTTCTCCATTTTTATGCATATGTGAATGCTTGAATATTTTGGTATGTTGTTGGATGGTTGGGTAGATTGCCTAGGTATGGTGTAGGAGAAGACTATGGGGATCTCTTATGAGGAGTCATAAGAGTTTTGGGGAGGTATAAGTGTTATTGTAGAGGGAGTTTGAGATTGGGTTCCACCTTGTAAAAGAAATAGCTTGCATTTATTTACTCATTATGGGTTGTCATAAGAGTGTGGGGAGGCATAAGGGCAAGTAGGGGTTTTGAAATGATATATATATATATATATATATATATATATATATATATATATATATATATATATTGGCGGGTTTATTTTAAGGTGGACACCCATTTCCCCATTGGGAGGTATAAGAAACTTCCCCATAGGTCTTGCTCCTTTGGCTTGTGCATGATGAAGTCGAGTATTGGCTGCTGTTATTCCGGTGCTTGTAAACCGTAGTATGTATTTGGGCTGTGTTCTATTTGTGTAAATTGTTTTTATGTTGTGGAAGCTAGTTTGTTGCCATGAGTTGAAATACATTTCTTATTTCTTTGTGGTTGGGGCTCGGGGGCCAATGAGGAGGACGGCTTCTCCTCTTCATTGGAATTCTTGGTTGGGTGGAGAGTGTTGCCTCTCCTCCTTTTTTTGTTGTGATCAAAAGATATATGGTGGATCTTCTTGTTACTATTCTAGAGCTGAGGATGAAGACAATTTTTGCAGTTTCTCCTTGGGTTCCTTATTGTGAAATTTCCCACTTCAAGTGGATGGCATTGTAACATTATTTGTGGTGGAAAGTTTCTCTATTTTGGAAATGGAACCTACATTTGAATGTGAGAGATGTATATTCTATAAGTTGTATTTGATGAATGAAAAAGGAAGTTGTAAAAGAATTATTGGAGTTCAATAGAAGTTGTTTTAATTACCACAAATGGTATGGTTTTCATTTGAAATATGTGTTTGAAATATATTGTGAAATCTCTGTTTGAAAAAAAAAAAAAACGTATGAAGAAATATTACATTCTCTGTTTCATTCGAAATGCATGTTTTGAAAGTAGAACTATATTTTGGGTTTTCACGCATGGATTGAAGTAAAGTTAAGCATTGTAAAATTGGAATGGAATGAACTTAAATATCTAAAGTATGATAATGAAAAGTAGATCAATTCGGGCTTAAGTATGTTTTTCCATTTGGATTCTTTGTAAAGCTGCAAATAAATATTAGAAAATATACAGAGTACTCTGCAACTTGAAAGAAAAAATGAAACCTTGAATGAACTAAGGATGATTAAAAACATCATAAAACAATGCATTGCCCTATTAATTTATTCAGAACTCTAGTAATCGGGAAAAAGGCAAAATAATGTAATTTCACAAGAAAAGAAAAGAAATTCGTATTGAAATATCAACAATAATCAATTAATACTTGCAATCCATTAGAAATGTTTCAATTACATTTCTCCACACCTGTTTAGGGTGTTGAAGGAGAAAGAATAGTGAATTAGACCAATTAAGCGGTTTGAAAAAGTTTAGTTCATATTTTTATGGCAGGAAAGATGCTTTTATTAAAATTCACCCATCTAAGTTTTATGAAAATGAATTTTGAAGTTCCCCATGCAAAGTGGAATTCCATCCATTTCCAAAAAGTCCTCATTTTCCCAAATCCGAGCTTCTAGTTGAAAGTTATGGCCTTATGAAGTTTTTTACTTCGATTGGCTTACAAAAAAAAACGAGGATTTTTGCAAATCGGATCCGTGAGCCCGAAAATTACTTAGGGTACTTTTTGCAAGAATGCAAAAAGTTACAAGTTCCTCTGCGACTCCACAGCCCCGCATCCTTTGCTTTTGAAAAAAAAATACTTCCGCAGGTTCGTGGGCTCGCACCTTCAAACTCGCCTTTTTGTAAAAGAGAAAAAAAAATCTTAAGTCTCCCATCGGCTGCCTTTGGGAAAATTTTCTTCCCCAAGTCCGCAGCCCACCTTTGGGAAAATTTTCCTCCCCAGGTCCGTCGACCTGTAACTTAAGAAATATGAAGAGTTAGGAGGACTTCTTTATATCATTGGAAAGGGGAAGAAATTTCCTATCTAATGGAAATGTTTTCTGGAAACCTTAAGTGTGTTAAATATGTGAAAAATCAGGTTGAAGTGCAAAGATGAGTCTGAGAGTGGGTAAGTGGGAAATTACCCCTTTTTAACTTACATGAGTAACTCTAAAGCATGGGTTGACTTTTTTTGAAGGGTCACGCTAGGGGATAAGAGAATGTTTTTTTAACCCATGTAAATAGGACCTTTGTTATTGTTTAGACCTAGTAAAATTAAATACCTTGGGCATTTAATTGTTTTTGCCCTTTGACCCTCTAAAATTAATTAAGGAACATTTAAATATAGTGTTAATTTAATTATTTATTAAATTAACACCTAAGAGAAATTTAACTATATTGGATTAATTACACTCAGGTAATTTTGTGATGTGGATTTAATATTTGTTACAACGGGAAAATTTCTTTTATTAAATTATAATTGACTTGGAATCTTTCTGTGACAACTGTTGCTTGAAGCTTTGGTAGTGGTCATGCTTTTCAAAAAAATTATTCGATAACTTTTCTATCTAAACCTAGGTTGTTCTTGGGTGTCGATTGGTCATTTTAGCGGGTGTTACAAATAAAAGATAATATTTGGGTGTTACAACTTGAGTCGAGGAAGTGTGCTACATACGTGCATGTATTTAATTTTCACTTTTTTATTTCCAACTTTCCATTGATGCCTTCATCTTGTCTAACAAATCAAATGAAATCCAATTGAAAATTTTGACGACATCGGTTGTACTTCAAACCTAGAACTTATTAGATTTTACCCTTTTTAGTTTCCCCCTTTAATTACATATTGCACTCAAGTTAATAATGCAAGTGAGATAGAGATGATACATTTGAATGTGATTAGCGGATATTATTTGGGTGTTACAATGTGAACCATGGAAAAGGCGTGGTACATGCAGGTATTTAACTTTAAATTTTTGATTTCAAACTTTACATTGATTTCTTTGTTGTATCTAACAAATCACATGTGGTCAAATAGAAAACCTTGTCATGATAAAATATTAAAATAAAATAACAAATCTTGATTGAAAAACAAAATCTACACGCCACTTATATGCCATGTTGTTTCATGCATAGCCTATTCTGAGGTAATTATTCAAGCTTACATTTAAGGGGTTTAATTAACAATGAGTATTATAATGCAAGTGAGATTGAGATGATAAAGTGGAATATGTGTGGGAAGTGTAGGGTTTTAATTCCTATGTGTTAATTTTCAAATTTCCATTCATGTACTTTGTCTTATCTAACAAATTATACTTCATCCACTCAATAACCTTTACACTGAATTTAAAAAAAAAAAAACTGTAAATCCCATTTTATGTTAGTCACCATGTTGTCATCGTAGGACAACCCTTGTTATATGTCGAGCATGGTTGTCCTTTCATTCATAATTAAAGTATAGACATTTCCCATGAATAAATGACATGGTTTTCATTTCCTCCATTCCAAAATAGTTTTCCTTCGTGGTAATCGAGTATGGAGGAGGATCAAGACCACTCAATACCATGTTCTCACATTCCTCCATCCATGTGGTGAAGATTCACAAGTTTTAATTAAACATGGTTGTTTGCACATTTCTTGATTTCCTATAATTACTCAAGCTCACAATTGATAGGGGAGAAACAAATTGCTAGAAGAATAAAGAAATGTGGTTGGGTTTAAAACTAGTAACATATTGGGTTTTCCTATTTTTTATGAGGGAAAAATGGAAACCTTCATCGTTACCCTGATAGCTAGAGAGAAACCCTATTAACAATTGTGCATGAAATCACTACCCTTAAATGCTTGGTCCAATCCACATATCCCTATCTCTAAAGTGTTTTATGAGACACACAAATAAATTCCTCTTATATTTGTGTGTGTTTCAAGTACCTAATAAACACAAGTGCTAAAATTTCTAACACCAACCATTGACATTAGATTTTTGATGGCCCACTACCCGTGTTTAGTGATATCTCCAAAATATGTTTCCTTGACAAATTGCACACCCCAACTCCTTTCTCCTTCAAATTATTGAAAAATAATGACATCTTGTAGGATAAAAGAGTTACGTAATGGTTTCTGCATTGATTTCCTTTCCCTTTTACCACTTCTCCCTCAAACCCCTTCTTCATCACCCCCGATCCTCTCCCTTTTTTTGCTTCCTCAACTATTACTTCATCATGCTCCATCCTCTTCGGCGTTTACATTGTACATGTCACATACGATTGTTAGTAAATTAATTACGTCGAAGGTGTCTCTAAGTTAGAATGAGGCGATACGATTCTAACAACATGTCGATGGCTGATTTAATCTCAAGCATTCATAGGTAAAGCCATATCAACGTTCTCTAAAACTTCTACTTCGTCCACATGTTATTTTTAATTTTTGGCGATAACAATTTGGGGAGAAACACTGTCTGATTAACAAATGGACAAACACTACTCGGATTAATAGTCATATGTCAACTATCATCGCAATAATTATACAATGGAAATAGTTTGAAGGAAATTCCTAAACAGTTAACTACAATTAGCAACTATGATCAATTCGCGGTTACTGATGAACAATTGGGTATGTCTGTGTTATTCTTCTCTTTTGAATTCGTCTTAGTTGAATCCATATAAAATGGGTAATCGGTGTAACCCACGACCTGATCATGTGTGTAGAAAGTGGATCTATCATACTTGTTCAGATCCGCTTCAATGGCGAATATGAGAGGCAGATCTGGATTCGAAATGAACAACTGTCGTAGGATATCATGTCTGCACTGCAACTTGAAACAAATTCCATGGAAGTTTGTATCGTATATCCCCCACTCCTCGTAAGCCTTCCTTAGAGGGGGATTAATCCTTAGGCAAACTAGGCGATTGCTGGGCGCCCAACCGTCGGGCGCTTGAATTTAAAAATTTCCTTTTTGTCCATTAATTTTAGAACTTAACTTTAAAATAATTTATCTGAAGACTTAATATTGATCAACCCATTTATAGATATTATTGTATAGTAACATAAATTTCACGCATACACATAAAAAGTTTTGTAATATTTTTTCAAGTAAAAGAAAATATCACATATTTATAAGCACATATGATTTTTTTGGTATTGTTACACATTCTCTGATATAGCTCTAGATTATATAGGTGTGTAATTTGTTTTAGAAAAAGGTTAATGTATTTTTTATAATGTTGTTGGTGTATCTAGTAGAGGTGAGTATAATTAAAGGAAACAAGTATTTAATTTTCTATTCTTAATTTTGTGGGGAAATTTTCTATTATTTTTTTATGGAGGAATCTGTAGGCCTAGTCTAAATACGACTCTTCACAAAACCATGGGAGCTACATAAACATTTTTGTTCTTTGGAAAAAAATAGTGCTATATTAGAGTTCATGTCACCTACTTGATAAGGCTAAATTAGACTTATAACAAGCCTTGTATAAAATATTGTATTTTTGCATTCTGAGCATCTCCTACGATTAAATTTTTCCATCCACAGTATATTTTTTATCCTTAGTGATAATTTAATAGTATATTTTTATTATTATTTTATTATGACCATGATGTAAATTTAAAAATACAAAAATATAGACATATTTTATTTATTTACTTTATGGAAAAAAATATTAAATAAATTTTTGAGGAGGGCGCCCACTCAAACTATTGCCTAGGGCGCTCCCAACCTTTAAGTCGGCCCTGGCCCTTCCTCTGTATTCATTTTTAATGATATTCCACATTTTTCGCGGCATGCGGTCACCTGTGACACATCCTCTCCGAGCCCTTCATTGGTGAATTGCGGCTCGGTCATGTGAGATAAACGAGAGGAAAAAATATAAGCGAGTGAATTAAGTGAGATGTGAAGGAGAGAGGGTCAGATCGGCGGCGCCAATGTGATCAATTATCGGTGACATTCGTATGGTTGTGTGTGTTTGTTGGCTAGCAAAAATTTATTGAGAAACACCGGTCGAGGAAAGATGGAAACACATTAACAGATAACATCGTTGCGGAATCTATCCCTTCTAATTCAATTTTTGACTTCTCTCTATACTTTGTATTTGGACAAACATGAGAAAATGAAAGGAATTTTGATTGAGGATCGTAGACCATTCCAACTCCAAGCAGAAAATTTTAAAATATAAAGAACCTCTATGTCCCGAATGGATCACTAATGGAGCTAAAGAATCTTCCACGATTAGAAGATTTTCAAGGCCAAATAAGGAGTGACGATGACTTTACCAAGGCAAGTATTTGAGTCTCTATGTCTCTTGAGTTTGTATAGGTTTTACAAGCTTGCTTGCTTTCCTGAAAGCTTAGGGAACATCAAGTCATCGCTTAAGTTGAGGATAACATATTGTAGTAGACTGGAGAGCCTTCCAGTGGAGATCGGCCAACTCAAGTATTTGGAGATGTTGCAGTTGATCGAATGCAGGGCATTGAGGAGTCTTCTCTACACCCTTGGTCAACTCAGCTCTTTGAAGGAATCAAGGACCGACACCCTTTGCTTGTTTACAATGGGCTTTCCGTTTCTAGGATGCAATGAGGATGACATTATTTGATAAGGAGGGCCAAAGAAAATACATATAAGAACATAATTTTTTTACGCCGAAGGATTTTTCCCGATCAAAACTTAGAACCATGAGGGGCTTCGACACGTTGTATCATCGTGCGTCGATCTAAACCATCCTCTTCGTATTATGTATCGTTGACCTAAAATAAATCTTGGCCGTCCACATGTACCATCGTTCGTTTGTTTTAAGAGCTCGTTAATTACGTTGATAGGTATTTTTGCACTCATTGGATTTAATGTCTCTCTGATGTGAACCAGACCATATATATGTTGAAACCAATATTTTTCAATAGATGATCTAGAAGAGTATCAATTAATAGATAGAGAAGCTTCATCCATCGATTTCCTAATATCCCTTTGATGGCTATGAGAAAAAGAGCAAGGTCTAGCACGAGTCACTTGATTGATGATCGTTTATCTTTCCATCTAACAAATCTGTAATTTTCATAGCGTGTAAAACACTTTGTGTACTAACCTCTACCGCCCGTGGCATTTCCAAATTCATCTAAAATACCGAGGTTTTCCTTTTGCGAACAATTGTATCATTCCTCGGACATTATATCTCCCGACATTGTACACACCCATAATATTTGTTTGGAGTTGGGCCTAAAATAGAAGTGTTCTAACCATTTGATAACAACCTAATGTTGTTGGCAACATAATCAAGAATATTGTTCAAATCGTTATTGATTTTTCTTATTTTTTTGTAACTAGAATCATTGCATGCACTCATCGACATTGCTTGGTATATATGGGGCCATCTAACAATGCACAGTCCATATAAACGGTTGCATTTTGATGACTTCATGAGATATGTGAACAACCTAGCAAAGGCTACTTGGTTGTTATGTGTTTCTTCCAAGGTAAAAATATTTGTTTATTCCCCACTCTGTGCCCCAAGAATTCTTTACAATCCAATAGTCCTCTCCACTTTCCGATCCACAACTCACGATCAAAACTGTGTGGTTGATGTTGTCGGGCGCAAATGTAACCATTTAATGATGTGGTGTCCATTATTTGTGTGGTGTTTTCTCGTAGGAGAATGTATTTTAAACTGCTTTGTCACTAGAGAAGTATGTTGTATGTTTTGGAGAAGAAATATATTTGAAGACTGGTTTGTCAATTAAAAATTTTGTTATGTGCTTTGCGAGAAGAGAGAGTATAGTGATAAAAACCCTTGTGTGAGGAAGGAAAACATGTGATGGTATGGGTGCTCACCATGTCTTATGTGGCTAGCAATGACCTTTATAGTTATAGTAGAATTCACATTTGAATGGATGTTGCATGGATTAATGTAGACCATCCACATGTCTCCAGTCTGGAGTAAACCCAAATCTCTACAAAAATGGTGATAAAAGGTAAGATGTTTATGATTATTTGCATTACATCAACATGGCGATGACGAATCTGATTACACGATGATGCAAAAACTAAGACACCGAATGGAAATGGGGCATCAATGAGGAGCCCATGTGAAAGTAAATAATAAAACACAACTGTCACCACCTAAGTATGGTCATATGAAATGGACATGGAAGAGTGTGTCATGTATTTCTATCTCTATAGATACCCTTACAAAAACACACACTTTTTTTAAAAATATCTCTGCACAATCATATCTTTTGGTTCATGTCTATGTTTGTGCTTGTGACTATCATGAACCCACAACCTTCATGTAATAGGTGCATCGTGCATCATGAATAGGATGCTACAAAAAAATATACAAAGGAATTTTTCATGTTTTCTCACTCGAATTTATTGCTAGGTGCTGCAATTTACAAATCCCCGCTCCAAATTTCATCCACAAGCCAAGAATTTTTTTGTGAAATCGCCGATGTGGACATATAAATGTTTTGTAGATATGTTTTCATTTTGGTCAAATCCATAAGTTTTTTGGACATGGAAGAGATTTAGGGATAATGTTACTTTGTTGTTCTTTATTGAAATTTTGAATATCGGGACTCTTGAAATTGTTTTTCACATCAAATTTCATGTGTCAAGTACTATTTTGCATTTTAATGTAATAACTATGCCTCAATTTTAGCATTTTGATGGAATTATTGATTGCCACAAAAATCTAATAATTTTTCATTGAAGGCCATCACTTCCTTTTTGTAACATCTCATGAATAAGTTTGAGGCCATGCAGTTGTTTTCTGAGGAGGCTATCTGCCTCAGGTTGTTCCTCTCATATCGGTTCTAATCAATGTTGTATTATTTTCCTTTTTATTTGTAGTAGAATGACGAATATACATATCTTTGCAAATCTGCTCTAAAATTATATTTATGCGGCCTCTCTTGCGGAAAAGAATATGTATGCATGTTGTTCCTTGTGAATCTTTAAGTAATGTTGAAGATTTAATACTATAAATATTGCAGTTCCATCAATTTTTTAATTGGTTTTGTTGGGAGTTTTTGTCCCCTAAATAACGATGATTCTAACATATTTAATAAATTGTATTTAAAGTTATTAAATTTGTTGTGGCCCTTACAACACATGTCAAAATTTATTTTTAATATACCATGTTTTTTTCTAAAGTATATTTTATTTTCATTGCATTTTTTTCTCTATTAACATGAGTTTGAGAACGACCAACTAAAATCAAAATTAATAGGAATGAAAATGTTAAAACAAAAATAAAGACATGAGGTTTTCATATTCTATTATGATTTAGGTGTGAATTTTTTCTTGCTTATTTATACAATTGTCTGTCAAAATTAGATGTTTTTGATTGCAAAATTTCATTCATATGGTTAAGCGACTATTAAAATAACATTATATTTAAGTTTATTATAATATGATTAAGATGATGTAGTGGCGGAAATGATCAAGTCACATCTTCATCGTATCTAAGAATTAAACGTCACCAGGGAAACACCTTGACATCGTAGAAAATAAAATAAAAAATAGTGAAACCATTTTTTCAATGTTTTCTCAAAATTTTCCATTCCTTTCAGTTGTGTAAGTGTCATTTTTCATCACCCTTGAACTAACATATAAGTTAATTCCACTGACTACGTAAGCCTTTTATATGGATAAAAATAAATTCATTACAACATTATTCTTAGGATCGTTACTATTTTTGTAACTCATGCTACTCAATACCTTTTTCATCATATTTACGCACTCCCCTAGAAATATTCTCCTTGGCTTCTCCTCAATCTGCAACATATTTAAATCATAAGTTTATACATATATTTCAAAATATCTTTGTAAATTTGTCACCTCTCAAAACTTTATAATATTAATAACTAGATCAACTTATCAAAGTTATTATATCTCGTGTATATTATGGACCACTTCATAATTAACTTTCTAAAATAATGACATTGTTGTGTTGTACAAGTTCAAACATCATCTCTTGTTGCCATAAATATTGCAATGAATGGACCCACCATAGTGTATTACTATTGACGTTGACCTGCATACCCAAAAGCTTAAAAAAACAACAATACAATTTCCTTGCTTTGGGTATTTTTATTTCATTAATAAAATAATGCATTATGATGTCTTACACTTACTCAACAAGGTTTTCATGCTAAAAAACAAAACATGTTCTGCTCTAAAGTGGTATGCAAGAAAAGTTAATTTTAGTTATTCATTACAACTACAAATTGCACCTATATGATGCATAGGACCGGCCGATAAGGGGTGTTAAAGAAGTTTAAGTTGAAGGGCTGAAAGTGAAACATTGGAAACGAGAAGAGTCGTGATGAAGAAGGGGTTTGAGGGAGCAGAATTTTTAGGAATGGAATCAAGTCATTATGTTCTTGTTCAATAATGAATATGTCTTGGTCATTTCCACTATGAAAATACCTACTTATTAACTTTTACGAGATAGTTGCGATCCTTTGTAATGCCCATCAAAATCGACGTTCTAAAAACACGCTAACTCCCAACACTTAACCCGAAATTTGTGACTATTTTTTTTTGTGTTACAAGGACAAGTTAGAAGGATAAAACAGTTCTGAAGGATATTAATTCCTAAGGTAAAACAACTAACTAACACCACTAACTCAACTTTTCGATTGAAGAACTTGGTCTAGAATGAAGGTTAACATATTCTCAAATTAATTTCTAGGGTCAAGTAATCAATTATGCATTAGGAAGGTACCCTAGATTAATTTACTTAATTAAATGTTTTCTTCACTTAAGTTAATGTTCAATCCCAAATTGACTAACCTCGTGATTAAATAATTTAGTTTCATTATCCTAATAGTATAAAGTCCTTTTATTAATTTACTAAAACATACTAAGGGCTAATAAGGACTTTACATTCCTAAGGCAATGAAATGGCCCCATTCCCCATTTGCACATACTACTAAAGTTTTAAAACAACATTTATAAAAATCATTCTCACCTAACAAAAGTAGGGTGAAACCTCCACCCTTAGATCAAGTCATTCTTGGCCACTAGATCCTAGGGTTCCCATCTAGCCCTAAATTTCCTTATGGGTTTTTATTAACACCTTTCCTTTGTTTATTTCCCTCATTTGGTCTATTTGTTTTGTTAAAAAAAAATTGCAAAGTTGGAGAAGAGGAAGACATGGGAGCAAGGAGGAAGAACTATGGAAGATTCTACACATAGATCTAGTTTAGATTAGTTTAGTTGTAGTTTTATTGTTGTTATAACTTCCATTCAAGGATTGGGAGGGTTATTCCTTTACCAATCTGGTTTTGTTTCAAGTTTTTGTATTTGGGTTTTTAAATTTGGGGCAAACCCTACCCCCATGAATAAATGAAAAGAAATGTTTTAGATCCACCATTTGTATAATTTATTGCTCAAATCCATGGGATCACACATTGTTTACATGCTGGAAGTCATTGGTTAAGTTTTACAACTTTATTTTTTTCATAAAAATGTTAAAAATATTACACAAGCGCGGATCCGTGGAGTTCATGCGTGAGTGAAAGAACCACCACCGAGAGCGATGTGGCGAGTCCTGGGACTGCTACCCTACCCGGTGACAAACCACGAACTGCTGCCCCTCTTGGCGGTGGTTTTGAGACCGCCACCTTAGCCTGAGCAGCGGTTATGGGACCGCCACTCTGCACAGGGTGGCGGTCCTATTTTTAAAAAAATAGAACCTTAATCCGAGATTTTTACAAAATCCAAAAGTTACAAAAAGGTGTTAAAATGCATTCTGAGCCTATTTTGAGCTTCTAGAGTTTCCAATTTTGTGATTTCATTCCTATTGTTCTCTTCTTAGTTAAAATTTATTCATTTAAGCATTTTCCATTCCAAAAATAGTAATATAACTACAAGGTCTATTCTATCTTGTTCAACTAAATTTTCTCCATTATCAAGAGTTAAAAGAAATTTACATCTACTTCTAACATTGTTATCACCATTTCTAAATAGCAAATACTTTCAATTTATTGTCTCTTCCATTCAATACAAATTATAGATTCAAATATACTACAATAACTTTCTTTTTCTATTGAAATGGCTCAAATCATTTAACACCAAGAATTACTTTTCCCACAATACAACCAAGATTTCAAATAAAATAATTACTTTCTTTTCTATTTCTCAAACAATCTCCACAATACAAATCTTTCTTCTTTTTCTTATACAATAATACAATGCCACAATGAAAGTAACTTTCCTTTTTTCACATACAATTTCAACTAAAATCTTACATAAGATTTTCATTTTGATTATTTCTCTTTCCCTATTACATTCTAATGAGAAGGAAATTTATTTCTTTACAATCCTACAATGAACTACTACAAATATTAGTACAACTTGCATTTCAACATTTCCATTTAAAACATGAACAATTTACAATCTTCCACTTTGAGTGGGAAGCCAAAAAGGTTTCACTCAAGAAGGGATTTCTTCAAGGAATCCAACAAACTTCCAAGCTCCTCAACACCAACAAGAAGGCTCCAACATGATTTATTTTATTCACAACAAAATGGGGAGAGGCAACGCTCTCCACCCAACAAAGATATCCAATGAAGAGGAGAAGTCATCCTCTCCATTGGCCCCCGAGCCCCAACCACATTACAATGGGAGATAATTCCAACACATGGCAACAACAAGATTCCACAACACAAACAAATATTTCACAACATTTCAAACACATTCAAAATAACAACAACACAAGAAGAAGAAGAACAATCAACAAAACAAGGCTTAAAATGAAAACCAAAAGAGCAAGACATATAGGGAGACTACTTATGCCTCCCAATGGGAATGGTTTCCCACCTTAAAGCCTCCAATACATATTTCAAATCCCTACATACTTTTATGCCTCCCTCAAGTACCACTTATACCTCCCACATACTCTTATGCCCCCTCAATCTCTTATGCCTCCCTCATAAAAGAAAAAAATAAGAAATGCAAGCATTTCTTATCCTGAGGTGGGGCACCCAACACAAACTCCCTCCAAGAAATAAAATAATCTCTTATGCCTCCCTACAAGTAAAATCCCCATAGTCTCCTCATACTCCAAACTTAGGCAATCTACCCACACCCAACAAGCTTTCCAAAGAAAACAACATTCAACACAAGCACACAAAAACACAAAATAAAGCATAACATAAGCAATGTGAAGCTCCTACCTTTCCATAGTAGATCTTGTTTCGAAGAGTAATTCCCCAAGCTCCTAAAAACCAAGCATGCATCCACAAGCACTCCAAAAAAAATCCTCTAACTCTCAAAATACAAATGCACAAAATGATCAATTAACCCCCAAACAAGTAAAAATCTTCAATAAATAGATAAGGAGAGAGGAGGATGAGGTGGCTCCATGTAGGATGCGACATCACTCATCCTAAACTCCACCTAAGAAGTCAAACATCAACCCCAATGCACCATAAATTGGTGGGTGAGAGGAATGATAAGATACTTGCACACACAAACTAAGCCCACACCCCTCTAAGGACAAAATTAATTACTTGAAAGAAAGTGCAATAAACATTTCACCTTTTTATCTTCCTAAAACACCTAATGGGGTCTAATTTTGACCCCCAACCCATAGGTAGGTTTGGTATGACAATTTAAGAGGTGTGGGACAAGTTTAACTTGTCCCACAAGCCTTCAAAATTGGCCCTTAAGGCCAAATTCGAGTTTCCCATGAAGGGTAGAGTGTACATCACTCAAAATCTCAAGCATTCAACACACAACAGAAAATCCAAGAGTAAATAAAATCTAATAAATGAACTTCTTTTGGTCACATATTTAATTAGTTTAGGACAATATTTAATTACTTTAATAAGACACTTAGACCTATTAGGATAAAGGGGGAAACACTTGCATCAAAAACTAAATAATTAAAACAAGTAACTTACATCACTCAAAGGAACACATACTAACATTAATAAAAAGTAAACTAAAACAAAAGCAACACATGACCCCTTGGTCACAATTTTCCCCTAACCAAATAATTCTAACACACACACAATTACATGTTGCCATGGTGACCCTAGTTGAATTCATCTAGAATTCCAATATGGTTGGTCTCGAATCCCCTCGATGTTTTTATGAATATATATATATATATACACACACACACACTGCAAAACACAAAATACCTCCTTCGGCCTCGTGGTCACTTTAAAATTTAAAATCATCTATATATGAATTAATATCATCTAGAAATTACGAATCATTTACAAATTTATAGCGAAAATTCTAACCAACGTTTCATCCATGTCAAAAAAAAAAGATCACAACATAAATTCAATTATTAAGCCTACTCATGGCGAAAAAAGTATATCGCATGTTAGAAATATATATAAATAACCATGTCCACAACATATCAACATCAATATCAAATGTCTCTAATAATCCACATGCATCATATATGAAACGAAATCAACAACAATCTAGTATCTCTAACATCTAGTATCAAGCTAAATCAAAAGGCTACAACAATGTCCATAAGTGTAGTCAATAATATCAAAATCAAAGCAAAAGGTGTCAAAGGGAAGTGGGCACTACGGTCACATTTTTATGTCTTTTAATAACATATGCTTGGAAGGTAAAGAAATAACAAGGTAAGACAAGAGAAAACATGGTATATATTACGTGTAGGGTGTCTAAAGTACCTTTCATTGAGACGTCAACCCTTTCTTCTTAACATGAGTGACACAAATTAGATGTTCTTCATATACGCTTCACCGTAAAAAATTAGAGTTTTTTATTTTCTTCCACAAGCATTTCCTCCTCCCTTTGATTTCTCCTCCCTTAAAACCCTTCTTCACCACACATCCTGCTTTATCCATTTTCACTCCTTCCAATTTAATTTTTCCACTTTGCATATCCTTGGCATTTCCATCACACACTTGGCGTATGATTACTAGTAGTAAAGGATAATTAGAACTCTAAAAATACTATAACTACTAGATTGTCATGATGGTTAAAATCATGTAAAGTGTACTTTCACACAAGTTTTTAGGAGAAATAACGAGCCTTAAAAATATTCCACGATCGATGCGGTCATCACGATACTATGGAAGTTATTAAACTTGTTAAGGAAAACACAACATACTATAATCAAAGCATGCAAAAATATGAACCCGATGATTTGGAAATTTTTCCTTGGAACCTGCAAAAAGAGGTGTTAGTATGATTGTAATAGAATACCATGATTACCTTCAATAATGGAAACAAGATTAATGCCGCCACTTTGTGAGAGGAATCACTCTTTTGATTTAATCACAAGTGTGTGTATATATTTCTATATTAAAATATGATTATATATATTCACATATTTACTAATTGTATAAACTATAATACAATAAGGTAAAATCCCATCTAGGAAATTTGGGCAAAAAAAGATGAAAATTTTTCGCCTTCCCTTCTCTCATTATCTCTCAATTTTAGAGGAGGAGAGGGAATACGCATATGGAAAAAGGTGAAGGAAATGACATGTTTATGGGCGGCGGTGCCATGGAGGAACTGAAGAAACTTCCAAGAAGTTGCAATCATCAAGAGATAAGATATATTCCACAACCATTGCCATCACGATTACCTTAACTGTCGGTATGTTCCCAAACATCGATAAAGCCAAAGTCATTAAAATTTTGAACAAAACAAATGCGCAGCCTAGTGGCGGCGCACATGGATGTCACAACAAAGGTCGTGGGTTCGAATTTTGCCACCCCTCACTGCTAACGTGTGTGAGGGATAGGCCCACCTTGCCATCATCCACTACGCCATTTCCAAAATAAGAGATTTGGAACACTATTTTTCAGATTTTGTAGCTACATTTCCATGAGAATCATGTTGGAAAAAATGTGGAATGCATAGATTAGACACATGGAATTTTATCTAAACATATCTAAGAAATGCGGTGGCAGTATTTCTGATGGTTACAAGTTATACCAAATGGGTTTGTATATGGAATTTGGTGACCGGATGATGCGTTGAATAGGTAGTGTGAACCTTGATACAATTGAAAATTCTTTTGTAGAGAGAATCATTTTTTTGGGGCTCTCAATCTTATGCTTGTAACGGTCACACCATGTTTAAATTATTTTAAATATCTCTAATGATTGCAGTCCTTTTGTTTCTCAACAAATACACATTCACAAAAAAGGGGGAACCCCCAATAAAAATATTTGGTGGTTTTTTTGGTGTGTTTTGCTATGTTTACTACAACACCGAGTCTTGGGGTAGCTATAAACTGTACCATCTATATCTCAAACTTTGTGGTGGTTGTGCATGTTTTCTTACTTGGTACACCTTGGGAGGTGTGTGGGCCGACCTATGTGGATGTGTTTTCATGGTGCTTGAAGAGCACAAAATAATATTAAACCAGTTTTATTCATAGAAAATTTCCCACTTGAGGTGGATAATAAACTTTTTCCAATTCTTGTTCTCCTGTCAAAGACATCGGTCTGAAAGTGGGTTTTGGAAAATGCTTTGGTTGTTGAACCGAGGGGATTAAGCCTTAGGCAAACTAGGCAGTTGCCTAGGGTGCCAGCCGTCAGGGGGCGCTTGAATCTAAAATTTTCCTTTTTGTCAGTTAATTTTAGAACTTAACTTTAAAATAATTTATCTGAAGACTTAATATTGATCAACCCATTTATAGATATTATTGTATAGTAACATAAATTTCACGCATACACATAAAAAGTTTTGTAATATTTTTTCAAGTAAAAGAAAATATCACATATTTATAAGCACATATGATTTTTTTGGTATTGTTACACATTCTCTGATATAGCTCTAGATTATATAGGTGTGTAATTTGTTTTAGAAAAAGGTTAATGTATTTTTTATAATGTTGTTGGTGTATCTAGTAGAGGTGAGTATAATTAAAGGAAACAAGTATTTAATTTTCTATTCTTAATTTTGTGGGGAAATTTTCTATTATTTTTTTATGGAGGAATCTGTAGGCCTAGTCTAAATACGACTCTTCACAAAACCATGGGAGCTACATAAACATTTTTGTTTCTTTGGAAAAAAATAGTGCTATATTAGAGTTCATGTCACCTACTTGATAAGGCTAAATTAGACTTGTAAGAAGCCTTGTATAAAATATTGTATTTTTTGCATTCTGAGCATCTCCTACGATTAAATTTTTCCATCCACAGTATATTTTTCATCCTTCCGTGATAATTTAATAATATATTTTTATTATTATTTTATTATGACCATGATGTAAATTTAAAAATACAAAAATATAGACATATTTTATTTATTTACTTTATGGAAAAAAATATTAAATAAATTTTTGAGGAGGGCCCACTCAAACTATTGCCTAGGGTGCTCCCAACCTTTAAGTCGTCCCTAGGTTGTTCTGCTCTAGTAGATATGAAATGTGTTGGCTATTTTATTGAAACTCTAAATCTTATCACAAAATGCCTCAAAAAATGTGGTCTCTTTGAATATATTGATTACGGAAGATGTAAAAAATGTGCTTGGTGAAAACGCCTCGATACCACTCGGTTGAATACAACTAGCACGCATAATGGAAAACTCTATAACGTAAGCTAACGGTTGTTCCGGGCATGGATTTTACTCCTCCCTTCCTTCCCGCTTTTGATTTCTCTTCGTGTATAAAAGCTTAAATGTAAATTTAGTTAAGATTGTTTTTTGAGGTTAGATTACTTTATCTCTTTACAACATATTAAGTAATTTTTGTCACATAAAATTAATGTCGTGAATAGTCATCATGCGAAAACACCATACCCTAAACTAGACCGAAACAAATTTATATTGTTTACATCATTAGTGCACATCATGTAATAATAAAAATGATTTGGAAAACGTGCTCTACAACGTAAACTATCATTTTGAAAAACATGCTCTACAACGTAAACTATCATTTTGAACAATGTAAGCGATAGTTTAAAGTACACCCTCAAACTATGCCAAACGTCTCCCAAAATTGGCGTGAGGATCGCTATAAACGTCACTTTTAGTGGTGAACTATCTTAACCTATTATTTGCAATATGGTGATCCATTTTAACCAAGAAAATTTTCCAAACTACTTGAATATTGTGTTTGGGAAGTGGGTTTCGAACACTTGATAAATAGTTTATTGAGAGAAATTGTTTGCCTCTGACTAAATCGTGTAGAAATATTTTCATATTTTGTCCCATGAGTTATGTAAGGAAAGTTTGACCACTGTATGCCTCTTTGTTGTTATATGGAGAATATCCTTACACTATTTGTTTTACTGTTACCTTAAAAATTACATTTTTGCAATAATCTTGGAAGTCACTTGGTGTAGTTTGTTAGTGAGCAAACAATCCATTTCAGCCAACTATCTCTGAAAATTCATTGCAGTATGAGTCTTAGTGATAAGGCTTTTATTCCATAATTTTCTCGTTATTCTCTGTATAACATAGAATAGGGTAGAGCTTTTAGACATTCCATTTGGGGTCCCATGCCACTTTTGCAGGCCGAATCTAGGGTCACTTGGGATAGTTTGTCTAGCAATTCTATAAGGGTTGCGGACTTACGTCAACTCTCTTAAGTTCATACAACGTTTAAGATTAATGTTATGTTTAGAAATAAGTATATTTAGTGGAAATATGAGATCTAGTTCACTTACAACATGTTTACAAATGCAAAGTTGGAATTGTGAAATCGACACATTTACCTAGTCCTCTATATTCACAATGGAAAACAAAAGCTTTCTAGAGGTTGCAAAACTTGGTCTTGCTTTAAAAAATGAAACTAGAATGAGTTGAATCAAAATTTATTTTCATTTCTCACCATCTTAAATTTCAACAATACTTTTGTATATTTGTGTAAATGAAAATGTGTGTATCTCTCTTTACTCTTTATATTTAGAAAAATTTGCCTTGATTTAAATATGGAAAACGTAAATTTAGCTCTCTCTAAATTGAATTTACTTTGAAGTTTATCAATGGGTCATATGAGAGGGCATGTCCATTCCATTTTGTGTCATTGACCCATAACTATATGGTTTTATGGGTTGTAGGGAGTGTAGTGGCATATTATAATTGATTAAATTTGCGATTTAAAGATGTATATGGTTTCCTAGCATGTTTTTTTCTTCAAAATTGGAAAAGAAAATTTCTTATATCATATTTGGTTATATTTTGTATTTTATGAAATGAAAATATAATTTTTTCACAAGATGCCATTTTGTTTTAAAATAATTAATAATTATAATAGTTTTAATATTTTTGTCTTGTAGTAACATGTATATCTTGAAATGTAAAGTAGTTGTTATGGTAAATTTGGGAACCTAATCTAACAAATAAGGTATGGAAATATTTTGTATTTCTTGAAATGAAAATATAATTTTTCATAAGATGCCATTTTGTTTTAAAAGAATTAATAATTATAATAGTTTTAATATTTTTGTCTTGTAGTAACATGTATATCTTGAAATGTAAAGTAGTTGTTATAATAAATTTGGGAACCTAATCTAAGAAATAAGTAATGGAAATATCTTTATTACATTAGTTCTAGTGAGAAATGCTTTTCTTGTTATGAGTAAATGAAGATGATATGGTATTGGTAAACATTTGATTGATATTTTTGTTTGTCTAAATTTTGTATCCCAAATGAACTATTGATAGCCATGAAAAAGGGGAAAAAGTGCTCGTATAGTCAAATTAGAGTATCTTGATAATACTTTATAATAAAAATATTTCAACATCACTACTTATGAGATCAACCAACCCTTTTGATTCAATAGTGTGCATGTGTGTGTTAAGTTGAAGATGTTACATAAGAAAAACAAAAAAATTGATCTTGAATTTAAACCTTGTTATAATCATTGTTAGGCCATGGAACAATGTGTAACATTAATGGTGGTATGTAATGTATAATGTGTATAAGAACTTCCATTCTATTATAGAAAACAACTCTAGCATCTTATATGGCTATAGTGACTTACACTCTTTTGAGAGTGGGTTTACGTCACCTTAGGAAGTAACTCGTACCTCACATAGGGGGGATTTTGTTTATAAAAATGTGTAAATATATCTTCCACAAGAAATAGAAATTAGGACAAAATAAGTTAACTAAAAGAGACACAATTATGTGGCTTACAAGATCCTTGCAAACCTTGTTAAATTTTTTAAATTACTATCGGGATAATCCTACAAAACATTCTTTACTCTTAGATTGTTATAACTATAAAGTGATTATTGAGTACTTAAAGTAAATTAAGCTAGACAAGTAGTATTATAATGCACATTTAGAGAAGACTATAAAGTAATGAACAATGGAAATTCATGTTTGGCATAAGAGAATACATACAAATACATTAGGGTAATACTATTATTAATGATTTTGGTAATAATGGAATAATGAGGAACCTTTTTGGTGATGTGTAAATGGCCATTCCTTCTTTGTCAAAGAGTAACCCTCGGGGTATGATGTCAAAGGGATTGATAAGTTGTGCTTAACATTACATGAAGACTAATATGAAACTCTCAAGTCCTCTTTATGAAATTCCTAATTGGAATAAATCAATGTGTTAAATCTTGTAATTTACTAAACTTATCATGTTCATTGATGTTGCTTCAAGAAAAATGATGTGAAATTTTATGGTGATACTTAAGGATCCATCTCTCTTGTTAGTATCTTGTGGTAAAACATTTCTATGGAGCATCATGATAATAATGTTGTCACACTCACTAACTTAATAAAACCTTATTCATATGTTAATCTATGGGCATAGTTCCTTAATATGTCCTTGAAATGACTTAGAATATGTGCGAAGGGAAACCTAATACCAAATTTGGTTTGCACCACAAAATGATTTCAATAAGACTCTGGTGGTCTCATAAGTGATCTTCTTAACAACCCTGGTATGTATGATAGACTTAAATGAGGGTCTTATACCCTGATTAGTATGGGTTCATTTGGGTAATTAATATTTTTATACAACACTTAGGTTAAGGCTTATGTTATCCAGAGATAATTCTCCTAGATTTGTGGATGAATTTTACTTTCATTTTGACTACGATACATCACATTTCAGGTCGTGCGCCAATATTCTTGCTCATTTGGCACTTTGTATAGGCTGCAATCCATCTGCACACTCCCGCACCTTGCAATTTGTTTACACACCCCTCTGCAGATGCCTTCGAATCATCTAAGTTTGGGACTTCTTATCACGGGCCCTCTTTTTTTTATGCCACTTCGTGCCCTTAGTTGGATATGCATGCCCTACTTCTATACTTGTCTTTCTACCTCTGTGTGCCCTTCCTCTTGCGTGCCTTCATTTCTTCCCTTTTTCCCACGCGTTTGCCTTCTCTTATCCCCTCATGCCCTCTTCGCGTGCCCTTCTATAAATGCCTTAAAATTGGTTGTCCCTACTCTTCCTCTTGCGCACCCGCATACACACCCTATTGTGTCACACGCCATCCTCGCGCATGCCTTCCCTCTATTTCCCTTCCGCACTTTGGTGCCCATCTCTTAAACTTCAAAATGCCATAACTTTAGATCCAGGCTCGATTTTCACGAAATTGGACTTTACGGATATGTGAAATTTAAAGAAACATATCCAGCTCTAGTCAATTAAATAACCAAATCTGTCGAAATGATATAAATTCATGACAAATCCAAAACAGTGACTCCACTCGAGAAGGCCATATATTTTTCCTTTCTTAACTAAATCACACAAGATTGGTACGGTTGGAATCATGGCTCCAATACTCTTGACGTACATAAATCAAGAAATTCAGAATTTGATAGGGTATTGATGGTTATTTCATTATAAATCACACCTAGTTCAAAAAATGTTTTATTTGGTAGTTGGGGGTGCATTAAATGGAGCATGGGCTTACATTTCTCATTGTTGTAAGTCATGGGACAGCATGGTGAGCCTTTTGCAAACAACATACCATCACTATAATTCATTTACTACCTCTTGTAAGTAGTGAGATGACAAATTTTAGGATTTCCATTTTCCCATTCTCTCTCTCTCTCTTATGAAATTTCTATAAATTGGAGTGTTGGGCTCATTCTAAAGGGATGAAGTTTGTGGTAGAAAGCTCTATCAAAATTTATTTGTGAAGCCAATGTGCTATAGGCCCTTGTAATGGACTCCTTGCATGGTGATCCATGCCCTTACTTTGTAATAGATTGGACTATGCATATCATGAAGAATTCAATAAAAGTTTGTGGATGTATCTTCCCCTGTTGTTTTTTTTACACTCTTCTTTCCCTTTCCGTCTTCATTACAAGAGTATTGTGTCTATTTTATGATCTTGTAGGGATTCATTATTATTGTGCATGTATGAACTATGATTGTGAATGCATTTTCCAGATTGTGGAGGACTGTTATCACCCCTTCTAGTATGTATTTTGCTTCTATTTTTCACACATTGGAAAACTATCCTCATTCCCTCCTTTTCTAGTGTATCACCACTTTAGTGTAGGCTTTATTTTCATGCAATCTCTCTCCTGGTCCCTTGGAAATTTAGATTAGGATTAGATATTTTTTCTGCATTAGAGTAGACTATGGCGGGTATATCTTAGGAGAAAGAACCAGCTTTCTTTGGAGGTATATCTCAAGTAACAAGTCCCACAACTTGGATATAGTACACATGTTACCCAAAAACACTAGTTTCTCATTCACACAGGGCATGAAAAATCGAGGGTGCTAGTTTTTGGTGATAACGAGTTATTTTTGGGTCATTGTAATTTGGAAAATGTAACGTCATTCCATTATCAAACCTTTTTGTTGACCCAAGCATCTCCATTCTTAATAAATTAATGGAAGGATAAAGTTTTTTTGGGCATACTTAATGTACTCACCTAAGACCTTGGTAAGGGATGCATAGGTACTCGTGACTTAGCGTACAAGTTATACTTTTCTCCTTCTATTTGTGGGTATTATGAGTGTTCTTAAACCTATCGAAGGATGGTATCTAGAAAAATATACTAAAATTTAAGTAACTTAGTTGTGAAAAGCCCATGTATTAAGTGGTTTCTATTGTTGTCTTTGGGCCTCATTGAAGATGTTCATTCTTGGAACCAATCTTTCATGTCAAGAATTGAAGTTGAGATGTACATTCTTTAAGTGGTAGTGGGATCAAATAGGGAATACTGACTCTAGTTTAAAACATAAAATGATGTGGATTGTGAATGCATTGTGGCATTGTGTGGCCTAAACATATAATCCATGCTTTTGCAAAATTAAATACCTAATTGTAGGAAATCACGATATGTTTAAAAATAAAATTGTAAAAAAATTGTTCATTTGAATGATGCAAAATAAAGTGTTAGTGATTATGTGGTCCCATTGTTATGTGTCATGTGACAAGTGATAATGTTTTAAGTGTTGCGTCATATAAAAAGGAAGATTTTTTTTTCATTTTTCGTGTAATGATAATTTTTTTGGCATTATAGGTACACTCTCTAATTTGAAAATTGGGAGATACAAAATGAGCTTACCCATGGGTACTATTTATGAAAATAACAATATTTTTAAATACATATGGATGTCTATAAAAGTAGATATGATCATGCAAAGATAAATTTTTATTTTCAATATACGAATTAGATTTTCAATTGAATTTGCATTTCAACACATTTCATATCTTGACCTACTAAATTTGTAGTTCACCACATGAGTCCAATCCAAAAACTAGTACATTGGTCCATAAAAATATAATATTGGTAGACAAAACAAACGTTGAGTAGTAAACACAATATAATTGACTTCAAAGTGAATATACCAATACCTAGATTGGAAGAAGTAGATGACCATATTATAGAGCTCCCTTATCAAAATGTAAACTATTCATAAGGTGATGGGATTGGTTTATCCATTAGCCAATCCCCATAATCTTTCTAATTGGAAAAATAATATATATATTTCTTCAATGCCCTAAGTAAAAGTTTCAAATGTAAATTTAGTTACGGTTTTTTTCGAGGTTAGATTAATTTATCTCTTTACAACATATTAAGTAAATTTTTAACACATAAAACTAATGTCGTGAATAGTCACCTTGAATGGCATGCCAAAACATCATACCCTAAACTAGACCAAAACAAATTTATATTGTTTACACCATTAGTGCACATCGCATAATAATAAATATGATTTGAAAAACATGCTCTCAATATGGCGATAGTTTAAAGCACACCTTCAAACTATGCCAAACGTCTCCTAAAATTGACGTCTGAGGAGTGCCTATAAACATCACTTCTCTTGGTGAACTATCATAACCTCTTATTTGCTATATGGTGACCCATTTTAACCTAGAAAAATTGCCAAATTATTTGACTATTATGTTTGGTAAGCGGGTTTGCGGCCACTTTGATAAATAGTTTATTGAGAGCAATCATTTTCCTATTCTTGAATCATCCAGAAATCTTCTCGCATTTTGTGCCATGGGTTATGGAAGGAAATTTTGACCCTCCATGCCTCTTTGTTGTTATATGGATAATATCCTAACATAATTTATTTTACTTGTTACCTTAAAAATTGATTTTTTTGCAACCATCCCGAGAGGCCACTTGGTGTAGTTTGTTAGTGAGGAGATAGTCCATTTCAGCCAACTATCTCTGAAAATTCATTGTAGTTCGAGTCTCGGTGATAAGTATTTTATTCCATAAGTTTCTAGTTTTTCTCTACATAACATAGATTAGGGTAGATTCTTTAGACATTCCATTTGGGGTCCCATGCGGCTTTAGAAGGCCCAATCTGGGGCCACTTGGGAAATTTTGTCTACTAATGATATAAGGGTTGTGAACTTGCATTAACCTTTTTAAGTTCATAGAATATTTAAGATTAATGTTAAGTTTGGAAATAAGTATGTTGAGTGGAAATGTGAAGTCTAGTTTTCTTAAAACATGGTTGGAAATGGAAAGTTGGAATTGTAAAATCGACACATTTACCTAGTCCTCTATATTCACAATTGAAAACAAAAACTTTCTAGAGGTTGTAAAACTTGGTGTTGCTTAAAAAAATCAAACTAGAATGAGTTGAATAAAAATTAGTTTTGTCATTTCTCAACTTCTTTAATTTCGGCAATAGTTCTATATATTTCTATAAATGAAAATGTGTGTTTCTTTCTCTAACCAATCTTTATATTTAGAATAATTTTCCTTGATTTAAATATGGGAAATGTATACTTAGGTCTCTCTAAATTGAATTTACTTGGAATTTTATCTGCGAGAAAGATGAGAGGAGTGTGTCCATGCCATTGTGTGTCATTGACCCATTACTATCTAGTTTTATGCATTGCGGGGAGTGTGGTGGCATAATATAATTTACCAAATTTGTGTTTTAAACATGTATATGGTTTCCAAGCATGTTATTTTCTACTAAAACGGAAAATTAAATTGTTTATATCATATTTGGTGATATTTTGTATTCGGCGAAATGAAAATATAACTATTTCACAAGATTCCATTTTGTTTTAAAAGGATTAATTATTATAATAGCGTTAATATTTTAGTCTTGTAGTAATAAGTACATCTTGAAATTTAAAGAAGTTGTTATGGTAAATTTGGGAACCTAATCTAAGAAATAAGGTAAGGAAATATCTGTATTACATTAGTTCTAGTGAGAATTGCTTTTCATGTTATGAGTAGATGAAGATGATATGGTATTGGTAAATAAGTTGATTGATATTTTGTTTGTCTAGATTATGTATCCCAAATGAACTATAGATAGTAATGAAAAAAGGGAAAAAGTGCTAGCATGGTTGAATTAGAGTATCTTGATAATCTTTGTATGATAGAGAAATGTCAACATCACTAATTATGAGATCAACCAACCCTTTTGACTCAATATCGTGTGTGTGTGTGTTAAGTTGAAGATGTTACATAATAAAAAGGAAAAAAATAATCTTGAATTTAAAACTTGTTATAATCATTGTTAGGTCGCGGAACAATGTGTAACATTAACGATGGTATGTAATGTATAGTGTGAATAAGAACTTCCATTCTATTATAAAAAACACACCTACCATCTTATATGGCTATAGTGAATTATGCTATTAAGAGTGGGTTTGGCACCACCTTAGGAAGTAACTCGTACCTCACATAGGCAGGATTTTGTTTATAAAAATGTGTAAATATATCTTCCTCGAGAAATAGAAACTAGGAAAAACACATTTAACTAAAAGAGACCCAATTAAGTGGGTTACAGGATCCTTGCAAACCTTGTTAAATTTTTTTAAATTATAGGTAGGATAATCCTACAAAACATTCTTTAGTCATGGATTGTTATAACTAGAAAGTTATTATTGAGTACTTAAAATAAATTTAGTGGGAAAACTAGTATTATCATGCGCATTTAGAGAAGACTATAAAGAACAAACAATGGAACTTCATGTTTGTCATAAGATAATACATAACAATGCATTAGGGTAATACTATTGTTAATGATTTTGGTAATAATGGAATAATGAAGAACCTTTTTGTGGTGTGGAAATGGTCATTCTGCTTTATCTAAGAATAACATTGAGGGTATGATGTCAAATGGATTGATAAATTGTGCTTAATATTGCATGAAGACTAATGTAAAACTCTCAAGTCTTTTTTGGTCATTCCTAATTGGAATAAATAATTGTGTTAAATCTTGTAATGTACTAATATTATCATGTTCATTGATGTCACTACAAGAAAAATGATGTGAAATTTTATAGTCATAATTAAGGGATCCATTTCTCCTATTAGTATCTTGTGGTAAAACATTTCCATGGAGCATCATGACAATAATGTTGTCATACTCACTAACTTATTAAAACCTTCTTCATATGTTAATCTATGGTCATATTTCACTAATATGTCCTTTAAATGATTTACAATATGTGCGAAGGGAAACCTTATACCAAATTTGGTTTGCAGCTCAAAAAAATGTCCTTAGGACTCCTAGTGGTCTCATAAGTGATCTTATTAACAACCTAGGTATGTATGATATAATTAAGTGAGCGTCTTATACCTTGATTAATACGGGTCCCTTCGGGTAATTAATATTTTTAGAGAACAACTTGGTCATGGGTTATTTTTGGGTTATTGTAATTTGGAAAATGTAATATCATTCCATTATCACACCTTTTTTAGCCGAAGAATCTCCATTCCTACTAAATTAAGGGAAGGATAAAATGTGTTTGGGCATACTTAATATACTTACTTAACACCTTGGTAAGGGGTTCATAGTTACTCGTGACTTAGCGCATGAGTTGTACCTTTCTCCTTCTATTTATTGATTCTGTGAGTGTTCTTGAACCTATAGGAGGATGGTATCCAAAAAAAATATACTACAATTTAAGTAACTTAGTTGTGAAAACCCCATGTCCTAATTTTTTTTCTAGTGTTTTATTCAGGCCTCATTGAAGATGTGCACTCTTGGAACCAACCTTTCATGTTGGGAATTGAAGTTGAGTTGTGCATTCTTAAAGTGGTAGTGAGATCAATTATGGAATACTAACTCTATTTTAAACCATAGAATGATGTGGATTGTGAATGCATTATAGCATTGTGTGACATAAATATATGATCCATGCTTTTGCAAAATGAAATACCTCATTGTAGAAAATCATGATATGTTTAAAATTAAAACTGTAAACAATTTTTTCATATGAATGATGCAAAAGCAAGTGTTAGTGATTATGTGGGCCCATTGTAATGTGTCATGTGTCAAGTGAAAATGTTTTAAGTGTTGTGTCATATAAAAATGACAAAATAAGTGTTATTTTCATGTTTTGATAAATTTGTTAGGAATTATAGGAACACCCTATAATTTGACAATTGGGAGATACAAAATGAGAACACCCATGGGTACTATTTATGATACTATAAATATATTTAAATACATAATGACATCTATAAATTTAGATATGATCATGTGAATATAAAGTTTTCTTTTAAATGTATGAGTTAGATATTTAATTGAATTTGCATTTCAACACATTTCATATCTTTACCTACTAAATTTGTAGCTCACCAAATGAGTCCAATCCAAAAATTGGTACATTGGTCCATAAATATACAATATTGGCACACAATCCAAACATTGATTAGTAAACCCAATAGTAACTAACTTCAAAGTGAATATACCAAGACCTAGATTGGAAGTAGTAGATGACCATAATATATAGCTCCTCTCTCAAAATGTAAATTCATCATAAGGTGATGGGACTGGTTTATCCATTGGCCAAGCCCCATAATTTTTCTAATTGAAAAAATCATATTTATATTTCTTCAATTCCCTAAGTAAAAGTTTAAAATAATCTTTCGAATCTTCTTCATAAGGGGTAATCGAAATATTCCCCATTATTGCATGTAGATTAGTTGAAATTGTTAAAAACATATTTTCTCCATACACCATTGAAACTACTTTCAACCTCTTCCTCTTCAACACATTTTCCTAAACTATCCTATAATAATTTCATATTATCTTTATAATTGCCTTCAATTTCCATATTGTCTACATATGAGTGTGTAGATGATTCTTGTCTTGGTGAAGAGTAAATTGAATTTTTAGAAATTGACATTATGAAACAATAATGATAATTTCATTATTTTAAAATATTAAACAAAACTAAATGATACCATAAAATATCAAGAATAACTTTATTTTAAAGAATAAATCACCAAAATGTTTACTTAAATTTTATCCTATTGTTTAATGTTTTACATATTTACGTAATTTTCCTTAATTTGATTAATTTATCTTATTTTACATTAATATTCTAAATTTTCTAATTTTGACATAGATTTTAAAGGTTTACCAAGTTACACAAATTTAGTATATTTGTACACCCAGACATCTAACTCTGAGGACATCATGGAGAAGATCTATTTTTTCAAAGGATTGATAGTGTTTTAAGAAATGCAACCACCACGTGCCCAAAGTGATTATTTTACCTTTATTACCATACTCCTAACCTCTTCCTAAATAGGATCCTTGAAACAAGGTTTGGACACAATGGAGAAGGGAATACTATTAAACGTGGTATTTGTAATTGCCCTTGTAGATATGTATGCAAATTTTAGCAACATTAACATAGAACATAGAGTTTTGGGAAAATGACTAAAATAAATGTGATGAAATGGACTAAAATGATTCAAGGATACAAAAGCAATAGATTTATTTAGAAATCCTTGTAAATTTTCAAAAATGTAATTTGCAGCATAAATCCAAACCTTATAACATTTTATTGCAATCCTTAATGGGAGATTTAAAAATGGAATAGAAATTCATCTGATCATAATGGGAAAAAGATTCCTCTAAAAATGGAATAGATTCATCCGATCATAATGGGAAAAAGATTCCTCTATATTTTAGTTATAAGTAACCTTGTACAAATGTATGTAATTTATGTGGAAGCATACAAAAGGAAAACGAATTAGTTGACAAAATTTCTATAATAAAATTGGTCTCATGAACTACAATGATTGTAGGGTGTGCACAAAATGAATGTGTTAAAATGCCTTCCAAACTCTTACGTTATGTCATATGGTATATTTAAAAATAGACTCCATTCTTTTTTCAACGTACTCTAGTCTCCGGTTCATGCAAAAATGGAACCTTTACATTAGGGCATGGAAATCTATCGAACATATTCCAAATTGATTTTTTTGTCAAATATTGTATCTTGTTGTTTTGTAATGGATAAAAGTAATATAATAATAGATTAATATAAATTCTAAATTTTTCATATTTCCATTTAGATGTAATCTACTAGAGACACATCTTAGTTATAAAAATAAATATAATTGAACCTCATAGGGTTTAAATTGATATTAACGTTACGCCTAGATTTGTTTTTGAAAAAATGACCAAATTTCCTTTCAATGATCTTCTAAAAATAGGACATGATAGGTTTTTAATCTTTAAAGGTGAAACATGGTTAAGAGACATCATATCAAAATAAATGATTCATTTCCTTTTCTATCTATAATTCCATTACATTTCGAGATATTTATATGAGGTGTATGGCGAGTAATTAGGTTAGGGAAAAAGTTAATTTAAAAATAAATTGTAATTTCATTTTGACATTATAGATGTATGATATATTTGGTAAGAATTTTTCATTGTGAGATAAGGGTATTTGGCTGAGCGTAGTCCTTTATCAGAGACCAAGTAATCACATTCACTCAACAACCAAATGTTTAAGTTAGATTTTGATGATAAATTTTAGGATTTCCTTAAGATAGCCAACATGTTATGAATGTCAACCATGCAGACATATATCATAATTTCATTGAATTATTTACAAAATCCACTCATTTAATGATAAGGAAATGGAAATTCATCAAACCATAACAAAAATGGTTTTGTTAAATTTATTTGTACGTGGTTTGGTATAAATGCATTAAAAAAGTATAATTATAAATAAGGCAATAAACTATTTTTAAAAAATTAAGTAATCGATGTGATCTTTTACACTCTCATAAATGAAGGATATGCACAAGGATGTACTCATTTTGTTTAGACATGAAGTATTAAAAACACCTTAATGAGATGTGCTCTTTTGGACTATAATGAATATAAGATATGCAAAAAAAATTCAAGAAAATGCATTTGGAAGGTATAAAGATAGAGTCAACAAATTTTCTATCGTACTTGAATCCCATGCCAAATAGAGATATCTATTAGTCCTAGCCAATTGTAGTGTCCACTTCTCTTGAAACTTATTATATTTAGATTTCAATTACTTGTTGACTATAAACATGGATGTTATTTTATAGTTTTGATTTAGCATGATGTTAGATAATAGAGATATTCGATTATTGACGGATTGTGATCATAGTATGATTGTGTGGATTCTTAGATACATAGAGAGACATTGTATATTTATGATGATGATGTATTGTTAGGATATATATTACTAACATTCAAAATTCTCATCATGTTGACCATGATTTAGCTTTTGAACTAATCTCATGATCTTGTTGATATTGATAAAAGATAGAATTGAGATGTTGTTAAAATTTGAGACAAATGATAGCATTGTTTACTTGAGATGATGATTTAGCTATATGAGGATGGTTATTTAATTATTTACATATATTTTATCTTTGATGTTTTTGATATAGCCACGAGGCCAAAAGAGGTACTATGTGATTTTACAGAAATTATATCACAACAATCAAAAGGGGGATTTGAGACCAACCACAACGGAATACTATATGGATAAAACGAAGGTCACCATGGTAGCTTGTGTAATGTGTTATGTTTGTTTTAATTTGTTAGGGGTCCCATGGGGGATGACCTCCAATGGTGACCAGGGGTTTTGTGTGTAATTCTTTCCCTTTTCTTTTATTTATGGTAGACTATGTGATTTATTTTGTGATGTAATCTATTTAATCATTGTTGATTAATGTTCCTTTATTAAGTAATTTAATCATGTTATTAAATTATCTGGGGATGTGATAAAATGGGCCATTTATTAGAGTAGTTGGCCTTTTAGATTTTGTGATTTTGATTGAGGGTAAGTGACTTTGAGTGTTGTACAATCTACCTTACTTTGGAATTTCGGATTTGGGCTTAAGGGACATTTTTGGAGGCTTGTGGGACAAACTAAGCTTGTCCCACACCTCCTAATTTCTTGTACCAACCCTACCTATAGATTGGGGGGTCAAAAATAGACCTTGTTATGTGTTTTGTAAGACAAAAAGTGACATTTATTGCACTTTTTTTACATGGGTTTTAAATTATGTCCTTAGGGGGTGTGGGTTTAGATTGTGTGTGTAAGAGGCTTGTCATTCCTTTCAACCACCAATTTATTGTGCCTTGGGGTTGAAGTTTGACTTTTTATGTGGAGTTGAGGATAAGTGATGTGGCATCCTACATGGCACCACCTCACCCTCCTCTTCCCTTTATCTATATATGCAAGTTTATTTGTTTGTTTAGGGATTACTTCATTTTAGTGGACATGTTCAATTTGGGAGTTAAAGAGTTTTGGAGTACTTGTTGAAATCTTGGAGCTTGTTGGAGTTAGATTGAGCTTGAAGGAGATTATAGTGTGATTTCTTGATAAAGTTATTATTATGTAAAGGTAGGAGCTACACTCTTTTTACTTGTTTATATTTTATATGTGTATTACATGTATGTGAATGATTTATGTGCTTGTTGGGATCTTGGGTAGAATGCCTAAGTATGGTGTAGGAGAAGGCTATGGGGATTTTTCCATTTTAGGGAGGCATAAGAGTCTATTTCATGTTTTGGGAGGGAGTTGGGTTGGGTGCCCCACCTTTGATAAGAAAATTCTTGCATTTCTTACTTGGTTCTTTTGAGGGAAACATAAGAGATTGTAGGGAGGCATAAGAGAATGTGGGAGGTATAAGAGGATCTTGAGGGAGGCATACGAGTTACATAGGGAGTTTGAGTTATGTTTTGGAGGGATTTAAGGTGGGTACCTATTCCCATTAGGAGGCATAAGTGATCTCACCAAAGATCCTTGTGCCATAGGATTTACATTTTCAAACATTGTGTGTTTGATAGTTTCATTTATTTGATTGTATCTTGTGTTGAATGTGTTTTGAAATAGTTGTGAAATTTTGTATTTTGATGTGGAAACTTTGTGATAGTTTTCATGAGTTGGATCCATCCTTTATTGCATTTTGGTTGGGGCTCGGGGGCCAATGAGGAGGATAGATTCTTCTCATCATTTGGATTATTGGTTGGGTGGAGAGTGTTGCCTCTCCCCATTTTTGTTGTTGTGATTAAAGTGAAGAAATGGTGGAGCTCTTGTTGAGGAATTGAGACTTGGAGCATTTTTGAAGTCAAAAGAAATCCTCCATTGTAGAAACTTTTCTTGTGATTTCCACTTCAGGTTGAAGCCTAGTAGCATTGTATTTGAAACAAAAGTTGTATTGTATATTTTTTCATTAAGTTGTAATGTATTGTGGAAAGGAAGGCTCCTTGTATTGAAAGAAATGAGAGCTATACTCAAAGAAAAAGAAAGTTCATTATTATGGTTGAAGATGCATTATTGTAATAATTAAGGAAGAACATAGAAGTTATAAATCATTAACAATTATTTCTTAACAAATATGAATGTGAAATAGAGTGTTGAACAAATGGTTTTAGTAGTAATGGAAAGATGAAATAAATTATAATGAGTTATTTTCTTGAAAATTTGCATTTTGATGTGAAAAAGGAAAACATTTCTAGGAATAAATTAAGCTTCATTCCTACTTTTGAAATTGAAAGAAATTTTGTTGGATGAAAATGAAAATGACTTTGTAGTTGTTTTCTTATTCTACTATTGAATTGGGAAATCCTTGAATATAGTAATTTAGGCACTTTATGCACATAAATTTAACTGGAGACTTTAGGCACATAAGTCCTTCAAATCCTTAAATAAATGGTTAAACTCTTCAACTAGATACTTTAGGCACATAAATTTAACTAAGGATAAACTTTAAAATCACCTTGTACATATTTTTTTTGGAAAATTAGCGGAACTAATTATTCTCTTTTCAAAGAAAAAGACTGCATGAGACACATGCACAACGGCGGTTTATGAACGCCACGCAGAAAAGCGGTGGTTTGTGAAATATCACCCAGGTAGGGTGGCTATCCTAGGACCTCTTCCCGCTTTGGGTGGTGGTTTTAGAACTTTCAGCGGAAAAATTAAAATTCGTGGATCATGCAAATTTAAAATTGATTAAACCAAAATCCGAGTCTTTAAAAGGAAAAAAAGGAAGCTACCAAAGATGCTTTATAGGGGATGAAAATCATTGTTTAAAGCACATAAAACCTAGAATGGGCATTTAAATGTATTCAATCTCATAGATTAAATTGGAAGTAGGGTTTTCCTAGATAGAATATTCAAAAATGAATTAACTATATAGCAACTTCATGTTCGTAGTGCAAACCTTTACAATCTACAGATGGAAGACATTAAACAAATAAATCCATAATCTAAATTAAACTAAGCTTGATTCATAGCTTCCATTTCTCAAACACAAATTAAAAAAAAAAAAGAGACCAAATTTGGAGGCTAGGGAAAAGAAAATAGTTTAATAAAGTTTCATAAGGATAGTTAGGGTTATTATGGAACCCTAAGATCTAGTGGCTGAAATTGATTTGATCCAAGGGTTGAGAATCAACCCTACAATTGTTAGGTAATAATGAATATCATGGGTTGTTTAAATATTTTAAAGGTACATGTAAATGGGTGAATGGGGATGCTTAATACCCTGGTATGTTAAGTTAACTATGTATCTTTTCTAGTGTGTTGTAGTAAATTAATAAATGGACATGAAAGAAAATAATTTAAGAAAACTAAGGTAACTAAGGTTAAGGGTTTAATTATTGTGGGTTTGAATATTAATCTAAGAAGGGAAACTATTTAATCAAGTAAAATAATTTATGGCACATTCCTAGAAGATTGTAATTAAAATTGACCTTGAAACAAATTAAGAACAATTAATTATTAATCTAGACCTGATCTATCCTTTGTAATGTAGTAATTACTTGGTAGGAATTAATTTAACATTTTATAGGGTTTGACACCTTGTAACATGTATTAAAAAAAAAAATTTGCCGCAACTTTCCGATAATTATTTTAGGTTTAATGTGGTTTAGAACGTCAAATTTGTGGGCATTACATTTGGTATCAATGCCATGGGTTTAACGCTATGACCTTGGGAACACTTGGAAACATAAAACATAACAAGGAAACTTAACATAACTCTAAACCTAGATCACACAACTTTGCATGATATTTTAAATGAAGAAAACCTAGAAAACTGAAATAAAACCTAGAATGATAAACTAACTCTCACCTTGGTCTGTGTAAGAGGTGGGGACAAGACAAATGGTTATATCACTTGGACCTAGATTTACCACCCCCAGATCAGGTAGTAGCAACCATGGTGCCTTAGATACTTCCAACATTACACGATTTTAATACCACTATACGCAAGAGATCTTTAGGAGGAGACCTATCAAGAAGGAAAGAGAGCCATTAGTAGTGGCTCGTGTACCTTCCCGATCAGGTGATGAGTATAGGGTAGAGAACTCCCATGTGGAGTCAGCTAGATGAAAGTCACCAAAGAGAGGTCATGGAAACAGGGATATAGGATGCAAAGAAATATCTAGGAGCCATAGGTAGTGTGATGATCATTTTGAGAGAGCTAGAGGTAGACAATCTATAGCAGAAGACCACATCGAGAGAGATCCTGAAAATCCATCCATCTCATTTCATTAGGGACATTAGGATATTTTAGGAAAAGTCATGGTGGATCATCTTTAATAGATGCTTCCAGCTTATGTCTATGTACCGAAACACGAAGGCTTGTGTTGCCATCCACTTTTGAGAGACGAACTGGGTTTGGTGGAGGATCGAGGAGAAGAAGATCCATGTGGATTACGATATAGTCACTTGGGATCTCTTCGAGGAGAATTTTAGGAGAATATACTTATCCAATTGGTTCATTTAGCAGAGGATGGATGAGTTCCATGACCTACGTTAGGCATCCACGATGGTGGTAGAGTATGATATTCACTTTTTGTACCTACTTATGTATGTAGACTATATGCGGGATGAGCACGTGAGGATCCGCAAGTTCATTAGGGACCTAAACCTTGACATTTAGGGGCAGTATGCATTCATTGTTTACAATCACTAGAAAAGGTAGTTAAGAAGGCCTACATCACGAGAGGATACCCGTGAGAAGATGCAACATTCCGAGAGATAGAGTGCGAGTCGTATCCAACAGATGTAGGATATCTAATCAAGAGATTTAGCTCCTCCTCCTTGTGGCAGACATGGTTCTACATAGTTTTAATTTAGAAAACCATGACAACCACCTTAGTAGCAACAACAACAGACTCACCCTCATTTTAGGCCTCCATAAAGATTCGATGCTCAGAGGGGATGCAGTATGGGGCCTCCTCCTAGGGGACCTCAAAGGACTCATGTATCACCTCAAGCTCCCTTAGCAAGAGCTCGTTAGCAGTGACAAAATTAGTCTATAGAAGGATCATCAGGGTCCATGGTACGTGCAACACTATAGTCTTGTTTAGGATCCGCTTCTCATTAGAGGTGACCTAGTAGTTTCACTAGGTGCGGTGTACTTGGGCATCATTAGAGAGAGTGCCCTCATAACCCTAACAACAAGGGTAAGGTACCAGTTTAAGAGCCTATAGTATGTGATATAGCTAGGAGCCACAAGATATATGTAGTGATTGAGAATCATCAGCGAGAACACAAGAGCACAATTATTGAGACGACAGGTGGCATTGATGGCATTTCTATTTCGTTTTATCCGATTCAGGATCCTCGATTATTTTATTTCTCCATTTGTAGTAGAGCGTTGTAGGTTGGTGGAATTTACGCATAGTTGTAGTTGGGATGTGGAGATGGCTTCTGGATCCAAGCTCATAGTGGACTCCTTAGTCAAGGAATGCATAGTTGACCTAAGACCCTTTTCCACAACCTTAGATCTTTGTATCCTTCCAATGGGTTCCTATGCAATCATTGTGTGCATGGATTTTTTATCTGCTCACAAGGATAAGATTTATTGTTATAGTAAGGTAATATCATGTGTACATGATTTGGGAGTGGAGTGAGTGATAGTTGGACTCAGGAGACCCATCTTTGTTCACACAATATCATGTATGTAGCTTAAGCTATGTGTGTGACGAGGTTGCAGGTTGTTTGTTATCACGCTTAGTGATAGATCCATGGACGAGTCTAGTGGGCCGTCAATTGATGATCATCATATCTTGAGTGATTTTTCATATGTCTTTCTAAGGGAACTTTCGGGGTTACCTTCCCCATGTGAGATAGATTTTCACATTGATTTGGTTCCAGGAGCAAAGCCTATGTCTCAACCACCTTATAGGATGACTACCCTTGAGCTCTGTGAGCTCACGTTGTAGCTTGAGGGCCTTCTAGAGAAATGCCTAATACATGCTAGTGTATCTCATTGGGGTGCACCAGTGAGTTTTGTAAAGAAGAAGGACAAATATTTGTGATTGAGTATTGATTATCATCAGCTGAACAAAGTAACGATCAAGAATCATTACTCCCTTCCACGTATTGATGATTTGTTTGATCAGATTAAGGGGGCCACAATATTTTCTAGTATATATCTTAATTTTGGATACCATCATCTAAGGATCATAGAGGCGGATATTCATCGAGATAGCCTTGATTTGAGATATGGCTACTATGAGTTAACAGTAGTGTAATTTGGTCTGACGAATGCCCCCACAATATTCATGAGTTTGATGAATGGAGTATTATAGAATTTTTCGATCAATTCATGCTCATATTTCTTGATGACATGTTCATTTACTCATGCACCCATGAGGAGCACAAGGAGCACCTTCTCCAAGTTCTATAGTGTCTTAGAGTGAAGCAACTTTATGGGATACTGGAAAAGTGTGCATTATTTTAGTCTTACTTGGGTCACATCATTTCTGGGGAAGGTATCACCATCAATCCTTCTAAGACTTAAGCTATTATGGACTGGCTCACACCAACTAGTGTAATCGAGGTGAACAATTTCATTGGGTTGGTAGGTTACTACGAATATTTGTTCAAGACTTTTCTCATATTGCACATCCCATCATTTCCATTTAACGGATAGGGAAGAAGTTTTTGGTTTGAGGGATGTGATTAGGCATTCAAGATAATGAAGGGATGCCTTACATCAGCACCAATTCTTGGAGTTCCAGATCGGCATGAAGAGTTATTCATTTGTATACATACTTCCTTGGTAGGACTAAGTAGGGTATTAATGTCGGAGGGCCGTGTGGTTTCCTTTGAGTCTTACAAACTCAAAGATCATGAGCTAAATTATCCACATCATGACCTTGAGCTTACAACATTTTTACATGCTTTGGTTCAATGGAGAAATTTTATTTTGGGCAAGAGGTTTATTCTTAGGACAGATCATTCGATTCTACTTCACCTCTTCATGCAACCTAGATTCAACACTCGATAGTGGTGCTGGATGGAGTTTCTATGCAAGTAAAACATGGAGATAGATTAGGTGAAGGGGAAAGAATTTTTTTTTCGAATCTTTGAGTAGACAGAGACATTTGGTTTTGACTTGTTCGTGGTACAAATTTACGAAGCAAGATTTTACGACAGCTTTCCACAAGACAATTTCTACCTTACAAAGAAAATCAGAGATTGAGTCTCAAAGACCCCTTGAGGGAAGTTCGATGGATTTGCATTATAGTCGATTGAATTCTTAGGCATCGAGGCTAGATCTATGAACCTAGGGATGGAGGTTTGAGATAGGATATATCTAAAGAGGATAGTCATGCACCTTATTCAGCCCATCCATGGGTGAAGAAGATGCACACCACCTTGAGACATGTATATCATTGGAGAGGCCTTCGAGAGAAATGTACCTCAATTTGTGTTGCTTGCTGTTTAGAGTGTCATAGGGTGAAGGTTGGGCATCGGGATCTAGCTATCCTTCTTTACCCACATACTATCTGAGTGGAAATGGGACACCATTTCCATAGATTTCATAGTAAGACTACCGATGTTGATATACCACCACGATGCCATCATGGTTATAATGGATATATTGATGAAAGTGGCTCATTTTTCTTTGGTGAAGACCACCTACATAGCCACTGCAGTAGAAAGAGTGTACTTGGTTGAGATTGTTAGACTACATGGGATTCCGTGGAAGATCATCTGCGACCGCGATCCCTTATAAACATCGCACTTCTAGACTACCATGCAAAGCCCTTAGAACAATTATCAACTTCAGCACAACATATCATTAAGAGACAGATGCACAAATTAAGCAGCTGAATCAGATTTTAGAGGACATGCTTCAGATATATGCCATAAATCACTAGTATAGGTGGGAGGAGTACTTGTATTTGGTGGATTTTTCCTACAAAAACATTTTTCAAAGTTTGATTGGCATGGATCCTTTTCAGAACTCGTATGGTAGAAATTGTAGGACACTATTGAGTTAGAACAGATTGGAGGATAGAGTATCTCTTGGACCGACTTTGTTACAGGACATGGAGTAGCAGGTTGTTTTGGTCCACAAAGGTTGTAGGAGGTACAAGACAGGGAAAAAAGTATGTGGATAAAAGGATAGTTGACCATAGTTATGAGGTGGGCACGAAGGTGTTTCTTCCTAGAAAACCTCGGAAGATTCCTATCCATTACGAAAAATACTCTTAGTTGTCTCCTAGACTTGTGCATCCATTCGAGATCCTAGAGCAGATCACTCCATTAGCTTATTTTCTAGCCTTGCCACCCATCTTATCTCGGCATTCGTGATGTGTTTCACATATATTATCTTAGGAAATATAACCCAGTCCATCTCATGTATTGGATTAGACCATATTGTAGATGAAGGAGTAGGGGCAGATGAGGGTGGAGACCATGCAGATTTTAGAGTGTAGGACCTTAGTCCTTCGAGGCCGAGACATTGATCGGTGCAACTCTAATGGGATAGGTATGATGAGATGGCTATTACATGTTAGGATGTTGCGTTGCTTTGATTCCGCCTTCCACACAAATTTCGTGACTTCCAAGAGGAAGTCGAGTCTTAGAGGAGGGGATGTAGCTCCTACACACTTTTTGACACTTATTATATTTTGATTTCGATTCATCGTTGACTATAGACATGGATGATATTGTATCTTTTTAGTTTAGCATGATGTTGGATGATATAAATATTCTTATTATTGATGGATTGTGAGTCATAGTGTAACGCCCGCAAAAAACAATGTCCTAGGTACCCGCTTGACCTAACACTTAACCCGAAAAAATTGTGACTAATTTTTTTAAGTTATAATAATGTTACAAGGGTGCTTGACCCCTTAGGGTTCATTAAATTAACTTACAACACTAAACTCAGTTTTACGATTTGAGAAACAAGGTCTAGTTAAAATTTAACATATTTTCAAATTTATCTCTAATGTCGACTAATCAATTATTCATTAGGAAGGTACCAAGGATTAATTTATAAATTAAATATTTTCTTCTCTTTAGATAATGTTCAATCCTAGAAAGGTTAACCTTATGTTAATTTATTAAATTCATTATCTTATTAACTTAGACTCCTTTTATGACTTCCCAAGGCTTGCTAAGAACTAACAAATGTTTAACACTCTTAAGGAAATTTAAATGGTCTCATTCCCCAATTACATATACCCTTAAGGATTTAAATAAACATTTAAAATACATTTCTACCTAACACAAGTAGGTTGAATTCTCTACCCTTAGATCAAATCCATCTTGGCCACTAGATCCTAGGGTTCCAAACTAGCCCTAAATTTCCTTATGAATTCCTATTAAAACATTTTCTTATTCTATTCTTCTCATTTGGTATATTTCCTTTTGTTAAATTTGCAGGTTGGAGAGGAGAAAGCCATGGGAGCAAGAGGGGAGAAATCATGGAGGACTCTACAAGGACCAAGCTTAGAAGGTTTAGATTGAAGGTTTAATGTTGTTTCCATTTTCATTCAAGGATTGGGAGGGATCTCTTTCCCCAATCTAGTTTTACTCTAAACCATTTGTATTTGGGTTTTCAAATTTGGGGCAAACCCTACCCCATTGTTATAAATGAAAAAAAATAGTTTTAATCCACCATTTGAAGGTTTTGTTGGCCAATCCAAGGGTTTTAATCATTTTTTTGCTTGCTTGGTAGTTATTAGATGAATTTTACATCTTATAAATTAGATTGAACCAATTAAAATTTACACACAAGCGTGTATCCGCGGAGTTCTTTCTTAAGTGACAAAACCACCGCCCAGAGCAGACTGGTGGTCCCGAACCGCCGCCTTCGAGTGACAAACCATGGACCGCCGCCCTACTGAGCGGTGGTTTTGAGACCTCTGCCTTAGCCTGAGCGGTGGTTACGGGACCGCCACTCTGCAAAAGATGGTAGTCCTATTTCTAAAAAAAAGAACCTTAATCCAAGATTTTTTACAAAATTCAAAAGTTACAAAAAGTTGCTAGAATGCATTTTCAACTTCTAGAGTTTCCAGTTTTGAGATTTCATTCCTATTGTTCTCTTCTTATTTAAAATTCATTCATTTAAGCATTTTCCATTCCAAAAATAGTAATATAACTACAAGGTCTATTCTATCTTGTTCAAGTAAATTTCTTTCAAATTCCATGAGAAAAAGAAAACTTAATCTACTCTTACATTGTTATTTTCTTACTACAAAATCAACATTTCCAATAACAACATACTTCCAATTTGTTCTCTTTCATTCAATACAATTTATAGATTCAAAATACTACAATAACTTTATTTTCCATACAAGTTTACTATGCATACAAGTTCAACTTCTTACAACTTCTATATTTCCTTCTTTCTCATTTACAATTAAACAACTTCATAATGAAATTTAAACTTTCTTTTTCCATTGAAAATGGCTCATATAATTTAACACAAATAACTACTTTTCTCACAATACAACCAAGATTCCAAATAGAGAGAATTACTTTCTTTTCTATTTCTCAAAACTAACTCCACAATACAATTCTTTATCCTATCTTTTCTTATTTGTTTCTTTCCAAATACAATACAATATCAATAAAAAATTATTTGAATACAAATTTTCTTTACAAGATCAATACAATGTCCTCCACTTGAAGTGGAAAAAATCATACAATAATACAACTAAAAATAGAATATCATATTACAAGTTCCTCCTCTCCAAGTGGGAATAATACTAAGGAAGTTTCACAAGGTCTCCAACAAGCCACCAAGCTTTACAACTCTAAAAAGATAGATCCTCCACATTTTATTTGATTCACAACAAAATTGGGGGAAAGGCAACACTCTCCACCCAACCAAGATATCCAATAAAGAGCAGAATCCATCCTCTCCATTGGCCCCCGAGCCCCTACCACATTACAATGGGAGACAATTCCAACACATGGCAATAACAAGCTTCCACAACACAATAATTGTTTCACATCCATTTCACCCACATTCAACACAACAATCAACACAAGAAAGAAGAACAACAAACAACAAACAACAAGGCTTAGAAAGAAAGCCAAATGAGAAAGACCTATGGGGAGGCCACTTATGCCTCCCAATGGGAATGGATGCCCACCTTAAAGCCTCCAATGCATATCTCAAATCCCCTACATACTCTTATGCCTCCCTCAAGTACCCCTTATACCTCCCACATACTCTTATGCCTCCCTCAATCTCTTATGCCTCCCTCATAAAAGAAACAAGAAAGGAATGCAAGCATTCCTTGTACAAGGTGGGGCATCCAACCCAAACTCCCTCCAACAAAAGGGTAAACTCTTATTCCTCCCTACATGAAATCTCCCCATATTCTCCTCCTACTCCAACTTAGGAAATTTATTGACACCCAACAAGCATTCCAAAGAAGACAATACTCAACACAAGCATATAAACACAAAATAAAGCATAACATAAACAAGGGAAAGCTCCTACCTTTCCATAGTAGAGCTTGTTCCAAGAGTAAGTCTCCAAGCTCCTCAAAGCCAAGCAAGCATCCACAAGCTCTCTCAACAATTCTCTAACTCTCCCCAAAATTACAAGAGCACAAAATAATGAAGTAACCCCCAAACAAGCAAAAAGATTTCAATAAATAGAAAAAGGAGAGAGGAGGATGATGTGGCTCCAAGTAGGATGCCACCTCATTTCCTCTCCACTCCACATCACCTTAGTCAACCTCATATTCCAATGCACAATTAATAAGTGGTTGAAGGAATGACAAGTTACTTGCACACACCATCTAAGCCCACTCCCCCTAAGGACAAAATTAATTTCTTGAAAGAAAGTGCAATAAACATTTTACCTTTTTATCTTCCCAAAACACCTAATGGTGTCTAATTTTGACCCCCTAACCCATAGGTAGGGTTGGCATAGCCATTTAAGAGGTGTGTAATGCATTTTACTTGTCCCATAAGCTTCCAAATTTTTCCTCTAAGGCAAAATTCGAGTTTCCCGTGAAGGTTAGAGTGTAAAAAACTAAATATCTCAAGCATTCAACACACAACACAAATCCAAGAGCACATCAATTCTAATAAATGAACTCCTTTTTGGTGACATCTTTAATTAGTTTAGGAAAAAGTTAAATTATCTTAATTAAGACATTACAACCCATTAATAATAAAGGGGTAAAACATACATCAAAATCTAAATAATTAAAACAAGTAAATTACATTACTAAAAGAACACATACTAACATTAATAAAAGAGGAATTAATAATAAAAGACAACACATGACCCCTTGGTCACAATTTTCCCCAAACCAACTTAGTCTAACACACACACAATTACATATTGCCATGGTGACCCTAGTTGAATTCATCTAGAATTCCAATGTGGTTGGTCTCCAATCCCCCTATGTTGTTGTGAATATAAATATACCTGCAAAACAAAGAATACCTCCTTCGGCCTCATGGCCACATTAAAACATCCATGCCAAAATATGCAATATAAATCTAAAATCATCTATATATGAATAAATATCATCTATGCAATTACAAACCATTTACAAATTTCTAGAAACATTTCTATCTAACATTTCATCCATGTCAAAATGATCACAACATAAATTCAATTATCAAAACCTACTCATGGCGACGAAAGTATATCGCATGTCAGAAATATATATAAATAACCATGTCCACAATATATCAACATCAATATAAAATGTCTCTAATGGTCCACATGCATCATATATGAATCGAATCAACAACAATCCAGTACTTCTAACATCTAACATCATACTAAATCAAAATCCATAATATATCCATAAGTGTAGTCGACAGAATCGAAATCAATAATCAAATAGTATCGAAGGGAAGTGGGCACTACCTAGTATGATTTTGTGGATTCTTGGATACATAAAGATAAATTGTATATTGATGATGATGATAATGTGTTGTTAGCATATGTATTACTGACATTCGAAATTCTCATCGTGTTGATTAGGATTTAGCTTTTGAACTAATCTCATGATCTTGTTGATATTGATAAAAGATAGAATTGAGATGTTGTTGAAAATTTAGACAAATGATAACATTTTTTATTTGAGATGATGATTTATCTATATGAGGATGGTTATTGATTTATGTGTGTATATTTTATCTTTGATGTTTTTGATGTGGCCACAAGATCAAGGAGGTATTGTGTGATTTTGTAAGCAATTATATCACAACAATAAAAGGAGTATAGAGAGAAGATGCGCACCAAAAATTACATGTGCTACATTGTCGGAAAATATTTACAAAGGTCCCTAATGATGATTCAAAATTATTTCAAGAAGATGTTCAAGCTTGAAAACCCAATTGCAGTGTATATTTATAGCCTATACATCCTTACTTATCCTTTCCACGCTTTCTTCTAGCTTCCCTCTCATTTTTGTCAATTTTTTGGCTTTAGTGATAGGACTACCTCCTAGGCTTGGGCGGCGGTTCTAGGACCGCCTTCTAGGCTTGGGCAGCGGTCCTAGGACCATCCTTAGGCTTGGGTGGCAGTCCTAGGACCACCTCACTGTGTAGGGCGGCAGTCTTGAACATGTTTTCCAAAACACTTCATGCATGTTTTTGAAACATGACGCTTCACTTAACTTGACTTTTATTGTGCGTTTCAACCAAATTTCCTAAAAATAGTATTTTTGCATGGTATTCCTTCCTCTTATATTTTTAAATAGATATAATTATTTGGAACTCCTCTTTCTTGCCTTGTGCATGAAGTAACCTCCTTTCCTCCAATCCTATATATTCCATGCTTGTATTCAAGCAAAAGTGCCTAAGAATTTTGTGTATCTTGTATTGTTTTGATGCCATAATCTCGCTAGAAATTACATAGCCAAGCTCGAGATATTTTGTGTTATCTCTCTTCAACTTGCATTGCATCGATATTTCTTCCAAGCTGCCATTTCTCAAGCGTCATCCTCATGTTGCTATTCTTTGCATTCCCAATATTTTGGACTCACATGAACACTCAGAGAAAGAAAGGAAAGAACTAGGGGGACAAATACTGATACTAATGGATTTTCTAAGGTTCTTACTCTTCTAGGTTGGAGTTGTGTATTTGTTTTCTTTGTTTATCAAATTGTTAATTTCAATTACATATCAAACAAAGTATAGATCAATGTCCTTTCATTTGCAAGTAATTAGTTAATTTCTAGAGGGTTTAAATCATTAATAGTAGCCCCGTGATGAGATCCTCTTCTTCCCATCCTGTGGATCTCGAAGGAGAGAATATATGTAGGATTTTATCTACACATCATAGATTATATGAAAAAATTCTTGTTTTAGGTTAGTTTAGTTTCCATACGCTTGGACGGAGAATAACCACACCGGGTTATCTTGCTTGTTTAATTTTAGTGTAGAAATTTTTTAATTATTTAGAATAGAAGTGAATTGTTATTTGTGATTGTAATATTTCGGTGTTGTGATTTGTTTAGATTAGGTTGCTTTCAACAGTAGGATAGATTGTTAATTTCATTCAATTTACATGGACACTTCAAACTAGATCAATACTTAGATCCAAGTTAGGCAAACAAACCATAGGGAATTTACGCTACCCATTCATATTCTCTAAATACCCCCTTTGCCAATTCAGCTACTAGGAGATCACACTAGTAGATATTAGTCAATGATCCTCCTATAGTTAGCCACACGCATTCAACATTGGCTGCTCCGACATGAACTTGAGGGGTCGAGTGTGGTTGAAGATCACATGCTCATTTTCATCTGTACAAATTGGTGAACCCGACATGAAGGATTAATTCCTTCTTGTTTCCTTTTATTTCATTTCTATTACCTCACCTCTCCATTTCTTCCCCTATTTTTGGTAGGTAATTTATACTTTCTAAAATATGTCTGGAAGAGAGTTTGGTGGGCCATTTGGATCTGATAGATATTACACCAATGTGCAACCACAACAGTCCCCTTCTCTTTTGAGATGGGGTGACAATTACACAAGAAATGTTCAAACCTCCCCTAGTTACACTTTAAACCCCATTAGATATGTAAGGATGGAGGAGGTTGATCAACCATTATACATCCAATATGGTCAACCCAATGCAAACCATGTTGTTAAAAAAATGGAACATGTTCTTACCATAGGTCTCGTTAAGACCTCACATTGCCATGCAATCAACAGAGGATGATCTATTTGCACGAATAACTAATCCTATTCATCATATAGATGAGTCTTTGGATAGAATGAAGGCTTCAGCCTCTAAGATTTTGAATACCTATCCTAAGATTCTTACTTCTAAGGAAGATAAGAATTATAACACTGAACAATTCATGAAAGGGTATCATGAGCCTACTCAATCAAACCCTATGCCATAGGTACCCCAACAAGGGACTCAATCCTATCCCAATGATATCATTTCCACTTTATTGGGGAGGATTAGAGAGCTAGAAATTGCCTATACTTCACAACCAACACATGCAAGGTGGGGCGTAACATTGGGTATCTAGTTGATAATAAAGGATACATCCCTTCCAATGAGAAAATAACTCAATATCATGTACAAAAAGGCTGTCAGGCTCATTCAAATCTAGGTGATCTCCTCACAGGGTTAGACATAATAGGGATGGGTCCTCATCCTTCTCAAGCTTATCCTACGTAAGAACTGGCCGAAGTGTGTTCTCGAATGCTGCCACAACAGCAATGTGAAATTCCCTAGTTTTATGGCCACTAGTCCATATCTTGGAGCTATCCCACTTTACATGTGTATGTATTCAAAAAATCCCTAGATGGACCTATATACCATTCCTTCTCCCTACATGCCATACCAAGGGACCCCATACGTTTCTATCAAGACTTATAGTGCAGCTTATCCAAATCCTCCACCTCCACCTCCTTATCAAGGATCTTCAATGGTGGAATCTTATGCAATGGGTACATACACTAGGTACTTAAAGCAACCTCTTGACTTCACCATACATGGTGTCATGCTTCCACGCCCATTTCCATATCTTCCAAAATTTAAGGGAGAAGGAGACTCGAATGCTCATATCAAGGCCTACGCTACTGCTATCAGAAAATTGATTCCTTGGGATGTTGTAGTGGCTAAGATCTTTCCAAAGACTCTCGAAGGAATTACATTGGATTGGTATAACCATATTCCAGAAGCTTCAATACATTCCTTTAAACAACTTGTTTCTGAGTTCATCAAATCATTTGACATGAACAAGTTGTTGCGTATATGGATTAGGGAGTTCCTGCATATTAGACAGGAGAAAAATGAATATGTCTCCCATTTCATCTAGAGATGGCGCCAAGTTCTCTATTCCTCTGTGAGTGCACCCAACATGGACCGAATGGAACTTTGTGATCTTTTCCTTCACTCACTCAATCGAGAGACTAAGGAAGAGGTCTAAAAGTTTCCTTTCCGTAGTTATGAGGAAGTATTGGAAGGAGCGCTTCGGATTGACCAAGCCTCTATAGAAAGTGGGCATAAGACCTATGGTCCCAATGGGAAATTGGTATCCCCAAATAAAAATAATGAAAATTATCAAAACAATGGTGCAAACAACCAAGGACCTAAAGGTGTGAATCGCAATCATGGTGCTACCACGAATGGTGTTACTGATCAAGACAAGAACATTGGTTTTCCAAACAATAGCAACACTAACAATAACAAAAACTTGGGCAATCAAAGAAGCCCTAGCACTGTGTCTTCTGTCAACATGGTCGATGTAAATCATCCACTATAAAAAAAAATCAAACCCAAGGCCCAAACTAGTATAAAAACTCTAGCCAAGGGGCAACAAATCATGGTTATAAAAATCAATTTCAAAACTACAACCGACGTTAAAATCAACAAAAAGAAGAAGTTTATCAAATACCAAGAAATTACGACCCTAACTTTGTATTGTTATTTCCATAGGGTTCGAGTTCATGACGATAGGACATTCTATGATTTCAACAAGTTTCTGCAAAGACTTCCTAAAAACTAAAGGAAAATCTGTATAGACATGTTCCTAGCAAATCCTGAAGCAAACTCGCAATCTGACTATACATGACTTGTAAATCCTAAGAATGCTAATGTGAGCATATTTCAAGATCCACTCCCTAAACATCCTAAAAATTTCAAGGTGAATTCAAAAAACACTAACAAAGGCATTCTTATAGGAAACAATGACCACAAAGCCTCAACTTCCAATAACTCTCGAGTCGTTCCTAACCTTGGTTCAAACCATAAAAAAAAAATATTGGGATTAGTTGAGCTAGAGATTGAGGGTGAATTTAATGGAACAACTCAGAAAAAGGAGTACATTTTACAACCCCTACCTAATCTTTCCTTCCCATAAGATGATGTTTCTATAATCACAAAACTAGTAGGATCCTATGATTTAATATCGGATTTGAACAAGATGTTTTCTCGCATTTCATTTCTATATTTGGTGAAGAATTCACCGTGCATTGCTCTCGTTGCTCAATGCACTAGATCTTGGTCATCTAATCTATGTTATGCCACCTCCTAGTGCTCAAATAAATCATATTGACTTTGACATACATCCTCTAGGACGAATGATAGGGATACTGGGTTTGTTTTTGATATAGACAAGATGCCATTTGACGTTGAAATTGCCCGAAAAGGTGATCCTGCCTTATTTTTACAAGTCTAGGTTTATAACAATTTCATTAAGAGAGCCATGATTGATGATGGGGCTGCTATAAATGTGGTTCCCTTCTCTTTCTTGTAGAAGTTGGGATATGGAGAGACAAATTACTCCTCTACAAGAAACACGTTACGTGGGTATGACAACCTTAAAGTGACCTCGATTAGAACCATAGTTCTTCCAATCACGCTTGGTCCAAAAACCATCTTGATGGAGCTTTACATTATTAACAGGGAAACAATTTATAACATGGTCCTCGGGAGACACTGGATTCATTGAATGAAGGCTATCCCTTCTACCCTATTCTAGGAAATTAGTTTCCTCCATTTGGGGAAGGTCTTCATCACTTAAGGGTATCCTAAGCCCTTTTATATACACTTATTAAACCTCAAGAAGAAGAAAGGAGTACATACGGAGTATGAACTTCCCGTGAATCCATTAAACAACCCACCTCTAACAAAGGATTTAGTCCTGGTCATCCTGGACATTCCCAAGGTTGAAGTCATCGACCCAAAAACATTTAAGGTGGCAAAAAGATAAGGGTAAATCAATATCTCAGGGAAACAAAGTGTCCACTAAAACCACAACAGGAATTATGAAACCCTTAGAGAGTGATGATCTGATCTTACTCCCATTTGAACCACAGGGTATGGGTAGCCTTCTCGATTTAGCATCTCTTCCATCTAACGACCTAGGTCTAGGTGTAAATATGATAGAATTAAAAAAACAAAGAAGGGAAATTTGAGATTGAAATGATTCCCATCAAAACCATCTCTCGAGGGATTTTCTATTCTAGACCCCAATTTCAACCCATGTGCATTTAAAACTAAGCTTTTCATATCCATAGGGCAAGGCCTCATCATTCAGCAAGAGTCACAATTAAACACAATGCTCTACATAGGAGATGAGGCCAAGAAACATAGTCATGCTCACCCACACACCATGTCTCAAGAATGTGACAAAGAGGTGCATGAATTCCTCTTTCAGACAAATGATTTTAATGATTGGACATATACACTTTTGAGAAAGGGTTGTAAGTTTAAACCCAAAATGGTAGGCCCTTGTCAAGAGAACAGAAATTTTGAGGATCATGGTTCTCCATCTGTGTACTTTTAGGGGTGAAGAATTCAATATTTGTCAACTTTCTTCACCTTAGCTATCATGACATGTAATTTCACCTACATTTCCACATGTACATTATTGCATCCACATTACATTTTCATCTGCTAGTTCATTTCGTAAATTTATGATCAAGGGACTTATTCTTATAGAAATTCCTAAAAACATCCTAAAAAATTGGAAAAAAATTCAAATAATATCTCTTCAAATTTTCATGGTATCATCAATTGTTTCAAATAAGTTCATCAGTTCAAATAGGATAAGACAGCTTTGAAAGTAACCATACCAAGGCCTGCATACTTGGCTCTACTTATAGTCTCTTTCTAGGTTAGGTGTCTTTTCCTATAGTGTATTCTAGAAGTTTCATGGTGTCACATCTATCCCATAAAAATATATTCAGAAATAAAAACATATTTAACATTTTTCCTAAATGAGTAAGTCAAATGCAATTCCACGTAAAATTTTCATTTTACACATTTCTTTGCCTACCAACCTTCGGTGTGGATCCCGCATCTCTTATTGGTGATATAGGGTTGGGAAAGGAGAGAAGTGCCCTTACTCACCTATGCCTTGTCCACGGTGATGAGCCCATACTTCCTACTGGTAGCATGGGGCAAGGTGTAGGGGGTCTCTTTGACAAACTTGAAAGATAAAAGTAGTTCATTTAAATGTTGTAAAATCATAAATAAAAACAAATTGAGTTAGATGTAAAAATTTCAAAAGAGTTTAAAACCTCAAAACTATATTTTTCAAGCAAGCATCCATATACGGATCTAAGTCTAGATAAACTAGAAAGTAATGCACATTTTAAACTATGAAGAAAATTTGAGTAGAGTGAGGTTGTAGTGTTTAATTTGGTCTTTCCAAATCCTTGTCTTTCTCTCATCATTACCATTCAAAAAATTTCATAACTTGTGCCCTTTCTATCTCTTGGTGTTGAGCCCTCACATCCTACTAGTTGTGTGGAGCTAGGAGTGGGGAAATTTCATTCACTTATCATATCACTCTTTCACCACATTTTTCCAAAACAATACGAAGTATCAAAAGTTTCTTAGAGAAACTAAATTTCAACATCACAATGTGATTGCATTATCATATATCAGCATTACAAAGTAAAATACAAAAAAAGAGAAATCATTCTGTTATCATTCATATCCATTGCATACATTCTAAAAGCATAGAAAATTAGAAATTCTAAACATCTAAGAGTACACACGTGAATCAAATCATCAATGTAAGCCAACTCTATGCAAGGAATAACCAAGCCAAAAAGAGATATATGTACATATCATGGTGTGTCATAGTTTTTTACAATTCCATCGCACACTAGGTGCGGTATAAACGCTCGCAATAAGCATGAAATACCAAAAACATCATATATGCTGCACAAAATGGAGACTAAGAAATAAAGGCACTCTGCCTATCCACCTCTTTGAGGCCCCTTATGACCGCTCTAGTTACGAATTTCTTAGGAGTTCTTCTCAAAAGTATTGAAACAACAAAGGGCCAAGCCTAATGCAAAATACCATCCCCAAATCCATTCCAATTCAACCATACTCAAAAATGAAAAAGGTCACCATGGGCTTAGAGCTTAAAACTCACCAAGTAAGTATGTGCAAATGAATTTTAAAATGAGTTTATATATATATATATATATATATATATATATATATATATCTGTGTGTGTGTGTTGCTATAACTCTGTTTTGAGTGCATATGTTCACAGTGCTAGAGCGCTAGCGCAGGTATATCTCTATATCCCAGAACATATTGTAATTCTTGTTGTTTTAATTTAGTGTTTATTTTAAAATATTTTATCTATTTGCACTTGAGTCTTATTTTTCTCTTGCAGGTAGTAGGAATTTGGACAATGAGATTTCAACACATCAGCATTTTAGGTATAGCTTCTAATTCCCCATTTCAAGAAAGCCATACTTGGACTCTACGTTTTACACCTCTTCATGGCTAAGACGCTTCTCTGAGGGGGAAATATGTACACACCCAAAATTGCATGTGCTACATTATCAGAAAATGGTTACAAAGGTCCCTAATGATGATTCAAAATCCTTTTAAGAAGGTGTTCGAGCTCCAAAACCCATTTGTAGTGTATATTTGTAGCCTAGACATCCTTACTTATCCTTTCCATGCTTTCTTCCATCTTCCCTCTCATTTCTATGCATTTTTTGGCTTTAGTGACAAGACCGCCTCCCAGGCTTGGGCGGTGGTCCTAGGACCGCCTCCCTGCATAGGGCGGTAGTCTTGAATGCTTTTTCCAAAACTCTTCATGCATGTTTTTGACACATGACACTTCACTTAACTCGACTTTTAGGGTGCGTTTGTGAACCAAATTGCCTAAAAATAGTCTTGTTTGCATGGTATTCCTTCCCTCTTATATTTTTAAATAAATTTAATTGGTTACAACTCTTCCTTCTTGCCTTGTGCATGATGTAGCTTCCTAGCCTCCATTTCTATATATTCCATGCTTGTATTCAAGAAAAAGGGCCTAAGAATTTTGTGTATCTTGTATTGTTTTACTACCATAATCTCGCTAAGAATTACATAGCCAAGCTCAGATCTCTTGTGTTATCTCTCTTCTACTTGCATTGCAGCCAGATTGATTCCAAGATGTCATTGCTCAAGAGGCATCCTCTTGATGTTGTTATATGCATTCCCAATCCTTTGGACTCACATGAACACTCAGAGAAAGAAAGGAAAGAACTGAGGGGATAGATACTGATACTACTGGATTTTCTAAGGTTCTTACTCTTCCATGTTGGAGTTGTGTATTTGTTTTCTTTGTTTATCAAATTGTCAATTACTTAATTGTTAACTTCAATTGCATATGAAATAGAGTAAAAATCAACGTCCTTTCATTTGCAAGTAATTAGTTAATTTCAAGAGGGTTTAAATCATTAATAGCAGCCCCAAAGGATGCATCCTCTTCTTCCCATCCCCATAGATTTGAAGGAGAGAATATTATAGGAGGTTGTCTACACATCATAGATCATCTAAAAAAATTCTTTTTTAGGTTAGTTTAGTTTCCATACACTTAGCACAGTGAATAAACACACCGCGTTATCTCACTTGTTTTGATTTAGTGTAGAAATATTTTAATTATTTAGAACATAAATGAATTGTTGCTTATGATTGTAATATTTTAGTGTTGTGATATGTTTAGATTAGGTCCCTTTCAACAAAGAGGGATAGATTGTTAATTTCATTCAATTTACATGGACACTTCAAACTAGATCAATACTTAGATCCAAGTTAGGTGAAAAAACCATAGGGAATTTATGCTACCCGTTCATAGCCTCTAAATATCCCCTTTTCCAATTGAGCTACTTGGAGATCACACTACTAGATCCTATTTAATGATCCTCCTATATTTAGCCACACACATTCAACATTGGCTGCTCTGCATGACCTTGGGGGTCGAGTGCGGTTAAAAATCACATGTTCATTTTCATCCATATAGAGATCAACCACAATGGAATACTAGATGGATACAACAAAGGTCACCATGGAAACTTGTGTAATGTGTTATGTGAAAGAGGGATTCACAAGAACCGATGTCAAAAATTGATGCACCACAACGAAGTTGCACTCCGATGGTAACGTCAATCCAATGCAATACGCAAGATTCAAAACAATGGAAAGAAGATTGCAAGTAAGAAGAATGGGTCTGCTCATACTCATAGATTGAAAAATAGGAAGTACAAATAGGGGTGTTGTGTAACCCCCATGCCTAAACATGGAAAGAACCTCAATGACGCCACTAACGCATATGACATTGACTAATGCATATGACGCCACTAGAAGAGGAGTTACAATTCCAAATAAGGAATGTAACTCCTATGACGCATTGACGCAAATGACAATGTCAGATTCTATGAAATAATCTGACACTTGTCATTTGATTTCCTAAGACCTATGACTCTCGCGATGTGAGATGACTCACCTAGGTGATGTGGACGATGACTAGAAGAGGTCAAGGTAAGCTAGAACAGAAAAGAAGACTCCCCTAGACAACTAAGAAAGATGTGTCAATGGGCCCCGATAACTAAAGGCCTAATAAGGTGCCCATGTACAAACAACATCTTTCTAGAAAGAAGAAGAGGAGAAGAAGAAGGAATATATAGCCCGAAGAAGATGGGTGGCTACAGCAGACCTCACCCCAAGAAGAGACTGCAAGTGAAGAAACTTCACCTCAGTGAAGGGCTTGGTGAAAATGTATGCAACCTGATCAGCTGTCTGAACATACTTGTATGTCAATGATGTTTTCATGTATCAGCTCCCGTATGAAGTGAATATGAATCTCAATGTGCTTGGTCCACTAATGCTGAACGGGATTTCTACAAACCGAGATAGTGCTCATGTTGTCACAAAGATATAATGGTAGGCCACCGAAAGTGGATGCCAATCTCTGTCATGATACCCTCGTAACCAAATAGCTTCACGTGGCGGTGTTAACTCGCTCCTCATATTCTACTTCTGATGATGATATGGAAATGGCGTTCTATTTCTTGTTGGACCAACCGATAGGACCAAAACCAAGAGTGAAACCGTAGCCTGAGGTATACTTTCGATGATCTAGATCACCGACCCAATTTCATCAGAATCCAACCAAGTCAATCTCGGTCCCTCCTAAGTAATGAATACCATCTCGTGTGAGTGTCATGAACATAGTGAAGGATCCACTTTGCTACTTTTAAGTGTAGCTCATGAGGCTCCTGCATAAATCTAGACACGATCCCAATGGCATATGATAGATCCGCCGAGTATGAGTAAGGTAGATCAAGCTTCCCACCAACCGTCGATAAAGGGTACCACAACCAAGGGGAGAGCAATTAGAAACCAACTTAATCTCGTAAATAAAAGGAGTAGGTGAGGACTTGCGATGGACATATGAAACTAAGCAAGCAAATCAAGAGATTACTTAGGCTACGAGATCATAATTCCCGTCAAATTGTGAAATCTAGATCCCAAGAAAGTAATGAAGAAATCCTAAGTCAGACATAGAGAACTTGATGGCCAAGGAGATTTTCACGTAATCAATGATAGAGGAAGAGCTACCCGTGATCAACAAGTCATCAACATAGAGAACAAGAATAAGCATGGAGTCATCCTGTCGCAGAATATACACATTTAGGTCGAGTGACACCGAGTGAACCACCCGATGCAAGTAAAAGGAGTCCATCTTGGCATACCAAGGGGCTTGTTTAAAGCCGTAGAGACACTTTATTTAATTTGTAAATGAGGGATTAATCATGGACATAACCTTGAGGTTATTCCATATAGACCTCCTCCTCTAGGTCCCCATGAAGGAAGGCACTCTTAACGTCCATCTGGTGGACTTCCCATCTATTAGCGGCAGCGATGGCAAGGGTCAGTCGAATGGAAGTCATCTTCGCAATTGGAGAAAAGGTTTATGAGTAATCAACCCCAGCTACACCGGGAGAAACACTTAGCTAAAAATCACACTTTATACTTCTCGAATTCTCCATTAGCTCCATACTTTGTTCGATATACCCACCTACAGCGAACATTTTTTCTTCCTTTCGTAAGAAGGGTAAGATCCCAAGTGTCATTCTTTATGAGTGAGGAATACTCCTCATCCATGGTAGAATCCCACTCAGAATCCCAGAAGCTTCCTAGAAAGATGGTGGATCAAGTAGAGGCGAAGAAGGATTGAGGTCTAGTGAAATATGAGTGAGTATGTCTCTCATCCAAAGGATCTCCGAATAAATCTGTAGCACTCTGTAAAGTTTTCCTGGCCCGAAGAGGTCCCGAAGGCTTAGGATCAGAGTCAGAAGATTCTTCACTTGAGTGAGAAGGGACATAGTCCTCATCATCACTACTGTTAGAATCAGAAGAATCAAAAGTTTGAGGTTCGAGAGGAGCAGGAGAGGTGGAACTTGCTCAACAACATCATCACCCGAAGAGTCGAATCGAGTCGGTGGGCAAAAGGACCTCATTGGAAGTTGAAGTCATGGATAACTCATCAAAATTCATACTCCTCTCAGTATAAAGCTCACGGGTGGTAGGGTTCAACAATCTATATCCCTTCACGCCATCAGGATACCTAAAAAATATACAAGGTTTGGATTGTGGATCCAATGCCTTGCGTTTCTTTTAGGGAATCAGAGCCATAGCCTTGGATCCGAAGACTCGAAAGTGCTCGACATCGGCTTGTGTCCGCACTGTGCTTCAAAGGGTGTCATCCCTCTTCTTGGCTTGTGTGGAACACGGTTACTCGAATATAATAAGCACAATTCACTACTTCAGCCCAATACTATGGAGGAAGAGATTTTGAGTGAACCATACAAGTAGCCATCTCCTTTAAAGTTTGGTTCTTTCTTTCTGTAACTCCATTTTGGGAAGGGTCAATGCAGAATCCGTACGCTGCAAAATAATCCCCTCAGAAGTGCAGAAATCCTCAAACCTGTTGCTCACATACTTACCTCCATTGTCAGTTTGAAGAACCTTGATAGACTGTTCCGCTTGTTTCTCAGCAAGAGCCTTAAAGTTTTGAAAATGCTCAAAAACTTCAGACTTAAGCTTAAGAAAATATACCCAAGTATAATGCGAAAAGTCATCAATGAAGGTTAGTATATATAGAGCTCTAGTAAAAGAAGGAGACAGAAAGGGCCAGAAACATCACTATGAACAAGATCCAAGGGACGAGTAGCTCTCCAGGATTTTCCCTTGTCAAAGCTTTTTTTAGGGTGCTTTCTAAGGGTACAACCCTCACAAAGACCCTTAGAAAACTTAACTCGGGGTAGCCCATTGACCATTTCATTTTGGCTCAATTGTTCAAGGTAACGATAATTTAGATGCCCAAAACGCTCATGCCATAACTTGCTAAACTCATTTGCATGAGTGAGCAAGGCATTGGGCGTTGAATCAGAAGAGAAGTGGGAAAAGGTATACAACCGTGAATGGTGATCTACCTTTCCCTCAGCCACACTGAAGTCAGAGTTAAGCTCATGAATAATCACCAAGTTAGGACCAAATTCCACTCGCATTCCTTCACCAAGGTGGGTGATTTGGTAAACCGATAGGAGATTGGTAGAGAGATTGGGAACACTCAACACTTGGTTAAATGTTCCACCTTCTATCTCTACCGATCCACTACTGGAAACCGACACATGAGTGTCATCACCCAACATGATTTGGGACATGCCACATGGTTCAATGCTAGATAATTTAACCTCTGAAGAAGCCATGTGGTGTGAGGCACCGAATCTATAATCTAAGTCGATGATGGAGCTGATCTAGATATGAGAGCCTTACCTTTCTTCTTTTCATTTTTAGTCTCCTTTGCATTAGAAGACTCACCTTTCTAAGAATTTTGTTTAACAGATTCAAGAACACTTATTTTATTCTTCTCAAGTAAATGAGTTAAGTGATCAATTTGTTTCCAAAACAATGCTACTCGTCATGGCCATAATTCTTACAATAGGAGCATTTATAATTTTCCTTCTTTGCTTTAGGCTTAGAAGTCAAAGTATGAGTGATGGGCTTAACTGGGGGTTGGTTGGTCTTGGTTTCTTTCTTAGGTTGGTCCTTAGTTTCTTTCTTCTTTTCATTTTTCTTGCCCTTATTTTCCACAAGGGCATGTGACTGGAATATTAGAGTCCCCATTTGAATGAGTTTTTCCTATTCTCAAATGAGTTGGGACAAAAATTGTCAAAGGAGGGCATAGTCCAAGTACTACCCAAGGTGGATTTTATGGCATGAAAAGTTGAAATGAAAACAGAGTATTCAGGACCTAACTTAGAAAGAATTGACAAGATCAATTGAGAGTCTTTCTTATCCACTTTACATTCCTTTAGAAGCATTCTAGTGCGGACAAACTTTGAGAAGAAGGCCTATAGGTTTTCAAAGTCACTAGGATTTAACCCTAGTAGTTCGTTCTCCAACTCATGTGCTCTCATGTCATCTTGCTTCCCAAACATATCATCGAGTGTTTTCCATGCTTGATCGGGTGTTGAGGAAGTTTCGATGTGGAAGAGAAAGTCGGGAGAGATGGACATACAGATAAGACCTAAGGCTTCATCACAACGGTTGAACCATTTAGATTTTTCGGGTTCATCAGTAGGTTCGGTCTCTAACCCCATGGTAACTTGGTATAACCCTTTACTTCACAAAACCAATATAATTTTAGATTTCCATTCAAAGAAATTAAAAGGTGTGAGCACTGGTACTTTAGAGATATCCATAATGAAGAGATAGAACCAAGGAATGTAGAAGGAAGGAGAGAGAAAGAAACAACCACCCCAGAACAAAATTACACCCCCGAGTTTGGAACTTTATAATTCAGTGCATTGATTACAACCAGATGTGACTGTGTTCCGAGAACTAGTTTGTCACTCACCTTGTAATTAGCGTAATAACGCGTAATGGTGGAGACAACAATCAAGGTTCATAGGGCACAATAGATCAACACTGCAAGCAAGCACAGAAAGAGAGAAGCAAGAGGGGGAAGAAAGAGCTTTGTGAGAAACAACATCTCACATTGCATGAAAGAATCCCTTTATCGTAAGACTGTGGTAGATGCGCTCACAAGTCCACGAAAAAAAGGAATAGAAAAAGCTTAAGAAAAATGAGTGAATTAAGCAATACAAAGACACTCCCAAAATGTGGCACTTTATAAAAATAGTGTGTTTACAAAGCTAATGATCCCATCATCTAGAGTACAAAAATCATGCACCTTTGACTAAAGAAGTACTCAAAACTGAGCAACGAGTCAAAAGTTATAGCAAAAACCAATTCCCGCAACTGATGAGAAAAAGCCAATAAGCCTGCAAACAGATTAAAAAAGTGCCCTAAATGCATGCAAAAGGTGTCATATGTATGCCCGTTGGAAACGAAACAGAATTTGAGATAGGGTTTGTTTGTATTGCGAGGGGGGATTAGCCACCTGCCAATCCCGGACCTCACCCTTCGTCTTCGGCACTCGATGGAAGGTTAAAAATACAACAAGCCAAAAGACCAAATTTTATAATGCCAAAGAAATGTAATGTTTTTACCTTATACCTTTTAAAAGTAATGAAACAAAATGTTTTTAAGAAAAGTGATAAGGTAAAATGAATACAAACACATTTTTTTAAAGGTGAATAAAAAAACATATTTTTAGAAAGATATTACTCGGCCAAAAAAAATAGTTGTCCACCTTGCAAAAAAAAAATGTAATCCCACCGCAAAAAGACACCAATGGTAGAGAAAACACAAGAACAGGAAAAAATAATAATGCCAAAACAGAGGGGGAGCTCGAATAGTCCTCCAAAAATAATGCCCTGAATAACAAGGCAGAATCAACGCCGTAAGCAGAGAAAATGCTCGAACAGGAGAAAACACTCAGAAAAATGTGTAGGTATGTTTCTTTATAGGTTTGAACGTTGGAGAAAACACAAGTTGGAGAGGGGAATGCAGCAAGGATTGCAAAAACGTGAGAGACCAGGCAAAAATGTGAGTAGTTTTCAAATGCGGTTCGCAAAAAACGTTTGAGTAGGCTCCCAAAAACATGAGTAGGCTCGGAAAAACATTTTGAGTAGGCTCCCAAAAATGTGAGTAGGCTCGCAAAAACGTGAGAGACCAGGTAGAGATTAAAAGACTGGTGAAAATGACCAAAAACATGCATGCAAAGGTAATCCTCGAGACAACAATGAACCACAGCGATGAGGAAAAAGCTCGAGAATAGTCTAAATATACACCAAGAAGAAAAAACAATGATTCCAACTAGTAATCACAGGTCCACGCCAAAAAATGAGCTCTTCTTTTACCTGCGCAGCAGCGCTGAATCTAAACACAACCAGCAAGAAACACACAAACAACCAAGAAACAACAGCCACAAAGTTCTATAAATATCCAAATACGAACTCAACCGATAAGCAAACCAACCAAAAACATTAACTTGCAGAATCGATGAAACCTCAATATGAGGTGAGCAATAATTCAAAAATGATAATCGAAAAAGAACTTACACACGAGGAAATGATAAGAAACTAGAAGTAATAAACAACTGAGAATCAAGAGTGCATGTTTATCGAAACCACTCGATACCATGAAAGAGGGATTTACGAGAACGAATGTCAAAAGTGATGCACCACAACAAAGTTGCACTCTGATGGTAATGTCAAGCCAACGCAATACGTAAGATTCGAAACAATGGAAAGAAGATTGCAAGTAAGAAGAATGGGTCTACTCATACTCATAGATCGAAAAATAGGAAGTACAAATAGGGGTGCTGTGTAACCCCCATGCCTAAACATGGAAATAACCTCAATGACGCCACTGACACATATGATGTTGATTGACGCATATGACGCCACTAGAAGAGGAGTTACAATTCCAAATAAGGAATGTAACTCCTATGACACATTGATGCAAATGACACTATTAGCTTTTATGACAGAATTTGACACTTGTCATTTGACTTCCTAAGACCTATGACTCTCTCAATGCGAGATGACTCACCTAGGTGATGTGGATGATGAATGGACAGTCACACACACCAACATTATGTTTATTTTAATTTGTTAGGGGTCCCATGGGGGGATGACCTCCAATTGTTACCATGGGCTATGTGCAATTCTTTCCCTTTTCTTTTATTTATCATAGAGTATGTGATTTATTTTGTGATGTAATAGTTTTAATCATTGTTGATTAATGTGACTTTATTAAGTAATTTAATTATGTTATTAAGTTATATGGGGATGTGACAAAAGGGTCCATTTATTATATTAGTTGGCCTTTTGAATTTTTGGATTTTGATTGAGTGTAAGTGACTTTGAGTTTTGTACACTCTACCTTACTTTGGAATTTCACACAACCTCCTGCACTGCAAACTTGAAATACATGCACATGGAGCAAACACGAGATAAAGAGGCACGAGAGAAACAACAAAACAATGCAAAGGGTTGAAAGACACCACAAAAACATGATTTTATTGCTCTATAAGGTGCACAGACTATTACATTAATGCTCAGAGGCGTAAAATCCACTTTCCAGGTCGTAAGAGAAGGTTTACAACTCAAATGGAGTTGGGAAACAACTTTGACAGAGTTTCCCCACATCCTAGAATGTCTCCCTGGAATGGTTAGACTAGGATAGATTAGGTTCTTCTTGCCTTTGATTAGCTTGTGGCGGTAGATTAGGAAGTAGGAACTAACCTTCTTTGGAGGTTCATCTAGAGTTTTACAAGTCACACAAACTTGAGAGATGGTCCTATGTTTTACAATCACACCGAATGCGCCATCTCAAATCCCAGGCCATTCGGGGTGCTATGATTTTGAACTAACAAGACATTTTTGGAGGCTTGTGGGACAAACTAAGCTTCTCCCACACCTCCTAATTTATTATACCACCCCTACCTATGGATTGGGGGGTCAAAAATAGACCCGATATGTTTTTTATAAGAAAAAAGTGACATTTATTACACTTTTCTTACATGGGTTTTAAATTATGTCCTTAGGGTGTGTGTGTAAGAGGCTTGTCATTCCTATCAACCACCAATTTATTGTGCCTTGGGGTTTAGGTTTGACTTGAGATGTGGAGTTGAGGATAAGTGATGTGGCATTCTACATGGAGCCACCTTACTCTCCTCTTCCCTTTTCTATATATGCAAGTTTATTTGTTTGTTTGGCGGTTACTTCATTTTAGTGGACATGTGCAATTTGGGAGTTAAAGAGTTTTTGGAGTACTTGTTGAAGTCTTGTAGCTTGTTGGAGTTGGATTGAACTTGAAGGATCTTATAGTGTGATTCCTTGATCAAGTTCTTACTATATAAAGGTAGGAGCTACACTCTTTTTACTTGCTTAGTTTTTATGGGTGTATTGCATGCATGTGAATGATTTATGTGCTTGTTGGGATATTTGGTACAATGCCTAAGTATGGTGTAGGATAAGAATATGGGGATTTTTATTTTTAGGGATCCATAAGAGTCTATTTCATGTTTTGGGAGGGAGTTGGGTTGGGTGCCCCACCTTTGATAAGAAAATTCTTGCATTTCTTCTTGGGTTCTTTTGAGGAAGACATAAGAGATTGTAGGGAGGCATAAGATAATGTGGGAGGTATACGGGGATCTTGATGGAGGCATAAGAGTTGTGTAGGGATTTTGAATTATTTTTTGGAGGGCTTTTAGGTGGGCACCTAATCCCATTATGAGGCATAAGTGATCTCCCTAAAGATACTCACACCATTGGATTTGCATTTTCAAGCATTGTGTGTTTAATAGTTTTTTTATGATTTTATCTTGTGTTTAATGTGTCTTGAAATAGTTGTGAAATTTGATATTGTGATGTCAAAGCTTTGTGATAGTTGTCATGAGTTGATCCGTCCTTTATTGCATTTTGGTTGGGGCTCGGGGTCCAATGAGGAGGATAGCTTCTTCTCCTCATTGGATAATTGGTCAGGTGAAGAGTGTTGCCTCTTCCCCATTTTTTTGTTGTGATTAAATTGAAAAAATGGTTGAGCTCTTGTTGAGGAATTGGGACTTGGAGCATTTTTGAAATAAAAAAATCCTCCATTATAGAAATTTTTCTTGTGATTTCCACTTAAGGTGGAAGCCTAGTAGCATTGTATTTGAAAAAAAAAATTGTGTTGTATATTTTTCTATTAAGTTGTAATGTATTGTGGAAAGGAAGGCTCCTTGTATTAAAATAAATGAGATATGCTCAAAGAAAAATATAGTTCATTATTATGGTTGAAGTTACATTATTGTAAGAATGAAGGAAGAACATAGAAGTTGTAAATCATTAACAATGTATTCTTAACAAATCTGAATGTGAAATAGAGTTGTTTGTAGTTGAACAAATGGTTGTAGTAGTGATGGAAAGATGCAATAAATTACTACGAGTTATTTTTTTGAAAAATATCATTTTTTTGTGAAAAGGAAATGTTGTATATATCTCCTCCTTGGGTAAATATGGACAAACAAAGAATATGGAAATCAAAGAACTCAAGGAATCGACATGTAAAAAGTTACGGCTGGCACAGTTGGAAGAAGCGCAAGTTGAAAGGAATCGACATGTAAAAATTCACACCCTGGCGCAGGTTGAAAAACATCGACATGTAAAAATTTGCGCCTAAGCACATGTTGAAAGGTGTCGACAGTAAAAAGTTGTGCCCCAGCGCAGTTGAAAGGCGTCGACATGTAAAAATTCTCACCACAGCGCGAGTTGTAAGGCGTAGATTGAAAGGTGTTGACATGTAAAAAGTCACACCCTAGCGCAGGTTGGAAGGCGTAGGTTGAAAGGTGTCGACAGGAAAAAGTCGCGCCATGGCGCAAGTTAAAAGGCATCGACATGTAAAAAGTCACGCCCTGGCACACAGTTGGAAGGCGTATGTTGAAAGGTGTCGACATGTAAAAAGTTGTGCCCTAGCGTAGGTTGAAAGATGTCGACATGAAAAAGGTTGTGCTCAAGCGCAGTTGAAAATTTTTGACATGAAAAAAGTTGCGCCCCTGGTGCAGATTAGAAGGTGTCGACAGGGAAAAAGTTACGCCCCTAGCACATATTAGAAGGTGTTGAAATGGAAAAAGTTACGCCCTTGGCACAGATTAGAAGGTGCCGACACCAAAATTTTAGTGCCTATGGTGCACTTAAAATTATGTTGACGTGAGGATGGATGCGCCAAGGCACACCTTTAGGAGGCGCAACATTTTGAGCGTTGACACCCCGAACCCGACAGAAGCAAACCCTGACCCAGATATTCAAATGGCCATAACTTTTCATAGGGAGCTCGGATTCATGCAAGGTTGGAATTTTCAGAAATCTTACAAGGTCCTCTATCCAACTACAACTAGATATATTTAATTGGGTGAGAAAAATTTCTTCAAAAATGCAAAATATAGTTCACCATTTTTTGGGTTTGCTAGGGTTCTCACCTACCGCCATAATGAGATGAATTAAATACAATCTGGAGGTGGTTGGGGTAGATTTGGAATTCCTCTCTCTTCCCTCTCTCATTATTCCTATAAATTGTAAGGAGGGGCTTCTTTCTAAAGGTTGGACATTCTTGTTTTTCCCCTCCCTTCTTCTCTTTGGTAGGCGAATTTGTGGAGTTCAAACCTCCCATCTAAAACTATAATGCAACTTTGCCTCTTGGCATTTTGTAGTGTATTGTATCAATCTTTGGAGAAAATAATGCATGTCTGTGGATGATTCTCAACCCTCTTTGTGTTCATTTGCATCCTTCTAATCTTTCACTACAAATTTTGTTATCTGTGCATGATCTTGCATTGCATTTTAATGGTTTGTGTTTATTGGCAAGACAGGTGTTCTTCATTCCTCGGTGCATCACCTTTATTAGTTTAGGTTTATTTTTATGCATCTTCTTACCCTGTCTCCTTAGCAAGTTAGATTAGGTTTTTGAGTAAACCCTCTGCATTTTTATGTGTGCATCTGAACAGAGGAATAGGAACCGGCCTTCAACCAAAGAGCTTTCCCGATTCGCAAGTTCCCACACTTAGGAAAAGCTCCATGTTATGCAATCACACTGACAACCTCAACCCATCGAGTTGTAGACATTCAGGGGTGTTGTGATTCGCCATAAATAGGAAAATAATACAACTAGGAATAGATTGAGCTTCATTCCTAATTTGGAACTTGAAATAAATTTCATTCGATGAAAATAAAAATGAATTTGTAGTTGTTATCTTCTTACTATTGAATTTTGAAATCCTTGAATTTAGTAATTAAGTCATGGAATGAATAAATGGTTAAACTCTTGAATTGTAGAATTTAGGCACATAAATTTAACTAAGGATAAACTAAAAAGCACCCTTGTAAAACATTTTTTTGGAAAATTCACAAAATTGATGGTTCTATTTTTGAAGAACAAGACCACCACCCTTTGCAGAGAAAAATTCTCTTAACTACCGCCCAGAAAAGTAGAGGTTTGCGAAATGTCACCCAAGTAGGGCGGCAGTCCCATGACTATCGGCCTTCTTTGGGTGGAAGTTTCAACATTTTCAGGGAAAATTTAAATCCATGACTTTGCGAATTTAAACTTGATTAAACCAAAATCGAGTCTTTAAATGGAAAAAGGAAGCTTGAGCATGCTATAGGGGATCAAAATCATTTTTTGAAGCAAATAAATCCTTAAATGGGCATTTAAATGTATTCAATCTCATAGATTAAAATGGAAGTAGGGTTTTCCCAAATAGAAGACTTAAAAAGAATTAACTATATAACAACTTCATATTTAGAGTGGAAACCTCTGCAATCTTAAAATGGAAGACATTACACAAATAAATCCATAGTCTAAATTAAACTAAGCTTGATTCTAGAGAATCCATTCATGGCTTCTTCCTTCTTTGCTTTCATGGCTTCCATTTTTTCAACTTGAAAATTAAACAAAAGAAAAGAGACCAAATGAGGAGGCAAGGGCAAAGAAAAGGTTTAATAAGGTTTCATAAATATAGTTAGTGTTATTATGGAACCGTAAGATCTAGTGGCTATAATTTATTTGATCCAAGGTTTGAGAATCAATCCTAAAATTTTTAGGTAAGAAAGAATATCATGGGATATTTAAACATTTTAAAGGTATGTGTAAATGGGAGAATAGGGTCACTTAAAACATTGGTATGTTAAGTTAACTATGTATTTATTCTAGTGTGTTGTAGTAAATGAATCAATGGAGATGAAAGAAAATTATTTAAGAGAACTAAGGTAACTAAGGTTAAGGGTTTAATTATTGTGGGTTTGAATTATAATTTGAGAAGGGGAAGTTATTTAATCAAGTAAAAGAGTTTATGGCAAATTCCTAGCAGATTGTAAATAAAATTGACCTTGAAACAGATTAAGAACAGCTTAATTATTAATCTATACTTGATCTATGCTTTGTAATGTAGTAATTAGTGGTAGGAATTAATTTAACATTTTATAGGGTTTTACACCTTGTAACTTGTTTAAAACAAAAAAATCCACAACTTTCTAGACAATTATTTAAGGTTTAATGTGGTTTTAGAACGTTGAATTTGTGGGTGCTATATTTGGTATCGTAGCTATGGTTTAATGGTAGGACCCCGTGAAGACTTGGAAACATAAAACATAACAAGAAAACTTGACGCAACTCAAAACCTAGGGCACACAACTTTGCATGATATTTTAAATGTAGAAAACCTAGAAAAATGAAACAAAACCTAGAATGATGAACTAAATCTCGCCTTGGTCTGTGTAGGAGGTGCAGACCAAACAAGAGGTTCTTGCACTTTGACCTAGACTTACCACCCCTAGATCAGGTAGTAACAGCCATATTACCAAAGATACTTCACACATTATAGGATGTTATTGCCATTATAAGTATGGGATCTTTATGAAGGAGGCCTAACAGTAGGAAAAAATCCATCAATAGAGGTTCATGCACCTTCCCGACATAGTGATGAGAATAGGGTGGAGAAATTCCATGTGGATTTAGCAAGAAAAGATTCACCATAGAGAGGTCATAGAGACAGGGCTATAGGATGCAGAGATAGATCTAGGAGCCCTAGGTAGCATGATGATCATTTTGAGAGACCTAGAGGTAGACAGTCTATAGTGAAGACCACATCGAGGGATCCTAAAACTCCATCCATCTCAATTTCACTAGGGACACTCGGGAATTTAGGAAGACAAAGTGTTGGTCATCTTGAATGGATGCTTCAAGCTATGTCTATGTACCAAAGAACACAAAGGCTCATGTTTCCATCCACCTTCTGAGAGACGGAGTTGAGGTTTTATGGAGGACCAAGGAGTAGAATCTTTGTGTGGAATCGAGATACTCACTTGGGAGCTCTTCAAGGAGTGGTTCATTTAGCAGAGGAAAGATGAGTTCCATGACCTACATTAGACATCCATGATGGTGGTAAAGTATGAGAGTCACTTCCTAGATCTACTTCAGTATGTAGACTACATGCAAGACGAGCAGGTGAGGATCCACGCGTTAATCGAGGCCCGAACCTCAACATTGGAGGGCAAGTATGCATTCATTGTCCACGCACACTAGTAGAGGTCGTTGAGAGGCCCTACATCGTAGAGGGACTAGGAGGAAGAAGCAACATGCTAGAGATAGAGTACAGAGTCATATCCAACATATGCAAGATAGTAGATCGATGGGGTCAGCTCCTCCTTGTGGTGGACATGCTTCTGTACATTCTTGATTAATACCACCACAATAGCCACCTCTCGTAATCAATAGTAGTAGACTCACTCTCAATTCAGGCCTTCAAAGAGATTCGGTGCTCAGAGGGGACGCACTATGGGGCCTCCTCCTAGGGGACTAGTGAGGACTCATGCACCACCTAGAGCTCAGTCAGTAGGATCTTATCGTATCAAAAATAAAATTCCATAGAAGGATCATCAGGATCCACAACACAAACCACTAGAGTACCTACAGGAGCCGTATCTCATTGGAGGGGAGCTAGTAGTTGTTATGGGTGCGGTGTACTTGGGAATCATTGGAGAGAGTTCCCTCATAACCCTAACAACAAGGGTAAGGAAAAACTTTCAGAGCTTATAGAAGGTGATATGGCTAAGAGCAATAGGATATATGTAGCGGTCGAGAATCGCCAGAAGAGCACCTGAGCATGGTGATTGAGATGACGGGTAGAATTGATGGCATTTCTATTTGTATTTTATTTTATTCAGTGCTCCTCGATTCTTTTATTTATCCATTTGTAGTAGAGTGACACATTTTGGTGGTAGTTAGGAAGAGCCATAGTTGGGATGTGGAGATCACTTTTGGAGCTAAGCTCATGGTGGACTACTTAGTCAAGGAATGCATAGTTGACCTAGGACCCTTTTCCATGAACTTGGATCTTCCTATCCTTCCAATGGGTTCCTATGGGATCTTTTTGTGCATGGATTGGTTATCTGCACATAGGGCTAAGGTTATTTTTTTACAGTAAGGTAATGTGATGTATAGATGATTTGGGAGTGGAGTGAGTGATTGTTGGAGTCGGAGACCCATCTCTATTCACACAATATCTCATGCGCAGCTTAAGCGGTGTGCAAAGGGACGAGGTTGCCAATTGTTTACTCATCACGGTTAACGATAAATATGAGGATGATTCTAGTGGGTTATCACTTGGTGATCATCATATGTTGAGGGAGTTTTCATATGTCTTTCCAAGGGAGATTTCGGGGTTACCTTCCCCATGTGAGATAGATTTTCACATTGATTCCGTCCAGGAGTAGGTCCTATCTCATGACCACCTTATAGGATGACTACCCTAAGCTCTGTGAGCTTAAATTCCATCTTGAGGGCCTTGTGGAGAAAGGCCTGATCGGTCCTAGTGTATCCCCTTGGGATGCACTGGTAATTTTTGTAAAGAAGAAGGAAATATCTTTGCGATTGTGTATTGATTATCATCAATTTGAATAAGTAAGTATTAAGAATCATTACTCCCTTCCACATATTGATGATTTTTTCGATCGGATGAAGGGGGCTACAATATTTTATAATAATTCTAGATACCATTAGCTGTGGATCACAGAGGCAAATATTCATAAGACAACTTTCTATACCGAGATATGGCCACTATGAGCTCACAAGAGTGCCATTTGGTCTAATGAATGCCGCCGCAAAGTATTCATAAGTTTAATGAATGGGGTATTCCAGACATTTTTAGATCAATTCATGCTCATATTTCTTGATGACACTTTGATTTACTCACACACCCGTGAGGAGCATGAGGAGAACCTTCAAAAAGTTTTGCAATGTCTTAGACAACAACAACTTTACGGGAACCTAAAAAGTATGCATTCTTTCAAAGAAGAGGTGGTGTAGTACTTGGGTCACATCATTTCTAGAGAAGGTATCACCATCGATCCTTCCAATATTCAAGCTATTATGGATTGTCCCATGTATATTAGTGTGACCGAGGTGCATAATTTCATGGCGTTGGCAGTTACTACAGGAGATTTCTTCAGAATTTTCTCGATTATTCACCCTATCACTTCCATTCATTGGATAGGGAAGAATTTTTTTATATGAATGGTTTGAGAAGGCCTTCATTACACTTAGTGGATGCCTTACTTCAACACCGATTCTTGCAAAGTGCTGCATCCACATGGAGAGTTCTTCATTTGTACAATTGCTTCCTCGGGGATTAGGTAGGGTATTGATGCAGGAGGTCCATGTGGTTGCCTTTGAGTCTTGAAAACTCAAATATCATGAGCTTAATTAGCCGACTCATGACCTTGAGCTTGCAAATGCTTTTGCATGCCTTGGTTCGATGGAGACATTCCTTTTGGGAAGGAGGTTTATTCTCGGATAGATCATTTGAGCCTACGTCACCTCTTCACACAAGTCAATCTCACTACTCGACAACAATGTTGGATGGAGTTTCTATGCAAGTATGACATGGAGATAGAGCATGTGAAGGGGAAAGAGAATTTTTTTTACGACACTCTAAGTACACAGAGACATTTGGTTTTGACCTATTTTGTGGGTTCGATTTATGGAGCAGGATTTTACGACAGCTTCCACATGACAATTTCTACCTTGCACCATATCATAGTTGAGTCTCGAGACTCCTTGATGGATTTTCATTAGAGTTGGATGGAATTCTCAAGCACCGAGGCTGGATCTACGTTCCTAGGGATGGAGGTTTGAGACAGATATCTTGGCAGAGGCTCATTGTGCACCTTATTCAGCCCATCCATGGGTGAAGAAGATGCACGCCACCTTGAGACAACTATACCATTAGAGAGGCCTTCAGAGAGATGTAGCTTAATTTCTGTCACGTTGTTTAGAGTGTCATAGGGTGAAGGCCGAGTAACAACATCCAACTAGAATTTTTACCCACATGTTATCCCAGTGGAAATAGAACACAATTTCAATGGATTTCATAAGTAGGGCTACGATGTCGAAATTCCACCACGATGCCATGATGTTCATGGTGGATAGATTGAAAAAATTGGCTCATTTTTCTCTCGTTAAGACCACCTACATAGCAAGTGCAGTAGCAAGAGTGTACTTGGATGAGATTGTTAGACTACACGGGATTTAGTGGAAGATCATCTACAACCGTGATCCCTTATACACATCACATTTCTGGAGTACCATGTAGTAGGTCCTTGGGATGAGTATCAACTTCAGAACAACATATCATCTAGAGACAGATGGATAGATGGAGTGGGTGAATCATATTTTAGAGGACATGCTTTGGATGTTTTTTGTGGATCACCATTCTTGGTGGGAGGAGTACTTGTATTTGATGGATTTTTCCTACAAAAATAGATTTTAGAGTTTGATCGGCATGGCTCCTTTTTAGGAATCAGTAGGGAAGAGAGTGCAGAAACTATTGAGTTGGGACAGATCCATCTCATGTATTGGATTGACCGCATTACAAGTGCAGAGAAGGGGCGATGATGGTGGAGCCCATGCATATTTTAGAGTGTAAGACCTTGGGCCTTCGAGGCCGAGAGATTGATTAGGTCCAAGTCTATTGGGAAAGGTATGATGAATTTTTACTACATGAGAGGATGCTACATTGCTACGAGTCCAATTTCCACACCTATCTAAGTGACTTCCAAGAGGAAGTCGCGTCCAAGGGGAAGGGGATGTAGTTCCCACTCCTCTTTGACACTTATTATATTTTGATTTCGATAACTACTAACTATAGACATGGATTTTAATCTATTGTTTTGGTTTAGCATGATGTTAGATGATAAAAATATTCTAGTTATTAATGGATTGTGATTCATAGTACGATTTTGTGGATTCTTATATACATAGAGAGACATTGTATATTGATGATTATGATGTGTCATTAGCATATAAATTATTGAAATTTAGAATTCTTGTCGTGTCTTTGATCAGGATTTAGCTTTTGAACTAATCTTGTGATCTTGTTGATATTAATAAAAGATAGAATTGAGATGTTGTTGAAAGTTTAGACAAATGATAACATTGTTTACTTGAGATGATGATTTATCTATATGAGGATGGTTATTGATTTATGTGCTTGTTGGGATCTAGATGGATACAACGAAGGTTACCATGGCAACTTGTGTAATGTGTTATGTTTGTTTTAATTTGTTAGGAAGTCCCCATGGGGGGATGACCACCAATTGTGACCATGAGATTTGTGTGCAATTCTTTACCTTTTCTCTTATTTATTGTAGAGTATGTGATTTATTTTGTGATGTAATTTATTTAATCATTGTTGCTTAATGTGCCTATATTAGGTAATTTAATCATTTTATTAAGTTATATGGTGATGTGACGTAAGGGGCCATTTATTAGAGTAGTTGGCCTTTTGGATTTTGTGATTTTGATTGAGTGTAAGTGACTTTGAGTGTTGTACACTCTACCTTACTTTGAAATTTCGGATTTGGGCTTAAGAGCCATTTTTGGAGGCTTGTGGAATAAGCTAAGCTTGTCCCACACCTCTTATTTTATTATACCGACCCTACCTATGGATTGGGGGTCAAAAATAGACCCCATTATGTTTTTTTAGACAAAAAGTGACATTTATTGCACTTTTCTTAAATGGTTTATAAATTATGTCCTTAGGGCATGTGGGTTGCGATTATCTCAGTAAGAGGCTTTTCATTCCTCTCAAACGCCAATTTATTGTGCCTTGGGGTTGAGATTTGACTTGTGATGTGGAGTTAAGGATAAGTGATGTGGCATCCTACCGAGCCACCTCACCCTCCTTTTCCTTTTTCTATATATGCAAGTTTATTTGTTTGTTTTGGGGTTACTTCATTTTAGTGGGCATGTGTAATTTGGGAGTTAGAAATTTTTGGAGTGATTGTTGAAGTATTTGAGATTTTGGAGTTGGATTGAGCTTGAAGGAGTTTGTAGTGTGTTTCCTTTATCAAGTTATTACTATGTAAAGGTAAGAGCTATATTATTTTTACTTGCTTGTTTTTATATGTGTGTATTGCATGTGTGTGAATGATTTATGTACTTGTTTGGATCTTGGGTAGAACGCCTAAGTATGGTGTAGGAGAAGGCTATGGGGATTTTTCCATTGTATGGAGGCATAAAAGTCTATTTCATGTTTTTGGAGGGAGTTGGATTGGGTCTGTCATCACCAATCCGGCACTATGATAATTCTTCACCGAGAACTCCTCGTGCTATGATTATTTACTAATGCACAACCTTTAGTTTGGTGGATGTAATCTGAAACACAACAACAACATAACACAATAATACCATCCACTATGATAAGACAGATGATGACAAATCTGAAATACCAAAGTAAATTATAATATTAAAATGAAATTGTTACAATCTCACCCATGAGGCACTTCGAGTGTTATTGACTTCACTTTCCTTTCACCAAGACTATGGGAGAAACTTTACAATTACACCTCTTAATGGCTTCTTCAACACACCTTTAAACCGATGGCTTCCTTTACACACTTCCTACAATATTTCTCACTACTTCCTTCTATGCTAAATGAGGGGGTGGCCTCCCTATTTATAGAACTTTCAGCTTATCCATCTTATCTCTAAGATAGGATAAGAAATCCACTCGACGAATCATATTCCATACCTTAACTCTTATCTCATACATGTAAGCTTATCTTTTAAGATAAGATAAACCTTATCATTTTACATGGGCTCCACATTTTTAGACATTTTACAAATAAAATACACAAAATATTTATGACCTCACTCCTTGTCCTTATTACCAATATAATATTTCTAATTCCTAATCATGTAGACCCTACTTCTCTAATTACCCAAACTTTGACATTTTAACATTACCGGACCACTTACGACAAATATTTACTTTTTATAACATTCATATTATACTTTGACTGCTACCGTACTCCACACATTATCATGGCGGCACCGCATCGACGGCGCCGTTATCTTCTATCGACACTACTACTAATTATACTTAAGAACATCCTATTCCTAATACATACATTAATGAAATAGAAATTATGGAGGAAAATTTTAGTGTCGACATCTTCCCCCTTCCTAGCTTCTACTCCGTCCTCGGAGTAGACTATTCTAGTGCTTGGAAAATCTTCAACTTGTCGTGGTTGACCCATTTCGTAATGGGAGTGCCATCCAATTCCTCCAAATGAGTACGTACAATTTTCATACACAAACTACTATTTTGTAGGGCCCCATCCATTTTGGAAGAAATTTTCTCTGTCTTCTTTTTTTTGTATCTGGAATCATATACTAGAACCAAGTCATTCACATGAAATAGAGACCAACGGATCTTTTGATCAAAGTATTCCTTCTACTTCATTTTCTTCTTATGGCTTGTATCCTTTGTTATTTCCCTCATTTCCTCTAGCAAATGAAGATGTACCAACCTTTCTTTTACTGAATCACTTTCATCCATCCTTTCATTTTTCATAACTCTCACAGTGGGAATATCAAACTCAATAGGAAGAACTGGATCAATGCCATAGGCCAACTGAAATGGGGAGTATCATGTTGCTGACTTTGATGTTGCCCTATATGCCCACAATGTTGCATGAATCCTTTTATCCCACTTATGTACCTGCAAGGCTACATCTTTTGCTAGAATTTGGCACAACACAAAATTTGTTCGTTCCACCTGTCCATTTGTACTTGGCTTGTATGTTGTTGCATTCCTGTGCTTAATAGAAAATTTATTGACTAGGGCTTCTACTACCTCATTAATAAAGTGGCTTCCTTGATCTATTATAATTTCTAATGGACAACCAAATCTGGTGACAATGCGTTCATATATGAACCTTGCCACCTCATCCATGGAAGTTGTTTTCAATGGCCTAGCTTCAACCCACTTGGTTAAATAATCTATGGTAACTACAATATACTTATTTTGGCGTGAGGTAGTTGGAAGTGGACCTACAATGTCTATTCCCCACTTTTCAAAGGGACCAAGTGGAAGAATAGGGCATAATGGAGCTAATGAAGTCTTACGGTTACTATGTGTTTGACAAATATCACATGTCTTACAATAATTATAACAATCTTTAAAAAGAGTGGGCCAAAGTGATAACCTCGCATCCAAGATCCTTCTTGCTTGTAAGTTGTCCGAGAAGTGCCCTCCACATGTACCATTGTGGAATTCTTCTAGCAGCTTCCTTCCTTGATCATGTCCAACTCGCCTCTTGTACTATCCATCAGGTCCTATTCGAAATAATACTCCATGTAGAATAGAATATGGACGACTGACTTGAGTAATCTTTCTCTTAGTCTTTGCATTGGCACCATCAGGAAACTTGAATTCATTCAGATAATTCTAAATATCTATGTATTCACTAGGGATTGTGTCAAGGGATAACAAGGCTGCATCGGATAAATCATCATCATCACAAGATGATCCTAAACCATCATAGGCTCAAGAGAGTGTATCTATATTGACATGCTTCTTTCCTGGCCTATCTATAATATCAAATTCAAATTCTTGTAGCAAAATTATCCATCTTGCTATCCTCCCTGATGGGTTAGGCTTATTTACAATATATTTTAGAGCCTGATGATCTGTTACAACTAGAAATTTTTGCCCTAGCAAGTAATTTCTAAACTTCTTTACAGCAAAAATGATAGCCAGAGCCTCTTTTTCAGTTACAGTATAATTTACCTCAGCACTGCTCATTTGTCTGCTCCCAAAGTAAATTGGATGTTCATTCCCATTTTCATCCTTTTGGCTCAAAGTACTTCCTAGTGCTGCATCTGAGGCATCAAGTGTACACAATGAATGGCTTGCTCCAACTGGATTCTTCAAAACAGGTGAAGACACCAGGGCTTCCTTCAGTTGTCCAAAAGCTTCATGCGCCTTATTTCCTAGTTCATAAGTAACATCCTTCTTCAAGAACTGGGTTAGTGGTTGTGTAATCTTTAAGAAATTCTTGATGAACCTTCTATAGTAACCCATATGGCCTAAAAATGATCTCAACTTACTTCTATTCATAGGAAATGGTAAATCTATGATTTTGAAACTTTATCGATCGCATTTCAATACCATCTCTGGATAGAACATGCCCTAACAAAACACCTTTAGAACATCCAAAGACACACTTTGTAGGGTTTAGTGAGGCTAGTGCTTCATCCAACCTTTGAAATGTTGTCTCCATCTAGTGCAGGTGGTCCAACTTGCTCCCATAGATGCAAAAATCATCCAAAAATACTCTGATGAAGGTCCCAATGTAGGGTTCGAACACCCTATTCATCAAACGCTGGAATGTTGCTGGAGTATTACACAACCCAAAAGGCATAACTCTATAAGCAAACATTCCCCAAGGAGTGGTGAACGTGGTCTTCAGCTGATCTTTCTCTACTATACGAACTTGGTTGTAGCCGCTATATCCATCAGCAAAACTATAACACTCCTGGCCAGCTACTTCGTCCAAGATCTGATCTGAAAATGGAAGAGGGTAATGATCCTTCTTTGTTGCCTTATTGAGCTTCCTGTAATCAACACAAATGCGTAGCTTCCCATTCTTTTTTATTGAGATCACAATGGGAGAAACCCATTCTAAATTCTCCACAGCAAATATGAATCTTGCATTAAGCAACTTATCTATTTCTTCTTTTACGCCTTGGAAAAATTAGGATTCATTCTATATGGCATTTGCTTTATGGGCTTAAGCACCATCTACCACTCAATAGAATGTTCTACCCAACTTACTTGACGGAGTTCCTTGTAATCAAAAGTGAATAGGTGTATGTACCTTCGAAGAACTGGAGGTAGGATTCCTTCTCACTCTCCATCACAAAGATCACCAATCTTTATTTGTTGGAGACAATCATCAATTTCTTCTTCGTATAATTTTATGGGGTCATGAGTTAGTGTGACTGGAAGGATATCCATGACTAAAACATCAACCTCACTTTCTTCATCTTCGTGTCCACTTCACCGGTACTAGAGTAATCGAGAGGATGTCCAATCATCGCTTTCATCACTTGAATCCACAGTGTTCTACCTTATGATGTCGAGGGATCATGTTTATCTTCACCCTCTCTACCACATCCAAGTGTCATGAAATCTTCATTCCAGAGTTTCTTGCATGAACTCTCCTTAGCCATGGTCTTCCCAAGAGCATTGGGTACGCAATGCATACCATTTTTCATCACCCGAAAGTCTACCACACATACAACACCCATAATGAGATATTATCACATTTGAAACTACACCTTCTCGGTTTAGTTTTTCCTTTATTTAATGACCTTAACATAAGTGTTGAAGGGCAATCAATTTTTAAACCTAACATATTCATTACAGACTGGTCATTACATTAACTACAGCACCTCCATCAACTAAGACATCATGAATTGAAATACCATTACATAATACCTCACTTGTGGAGCATAGGAATCCACCTCTGTCTCCAAAACAAGGACCTCAACCTCCTTTCTTTGTCGAGCATTGAGTCCACTTCAGCAGCTCCCGCCTCTTCTCAAAAGACATAGCTAAGAGTTGACCATATGTAATATTTTCAGCCTTTTGACAGATCTTCCAGGATGGAGTATGGTCCTTGCCCCGTGAAATCGAAAATCCCGCACACCCAAGTTTCTTCTCCTATGTTTCTTATTAGTTTCTCCTTTCATCTTCTTAGGATCATTTCCATCTTGATTATCTTTTTATTTCTTTCTTTTTGTTACAAACACATCTACTTCATTATTTCTCTCTTATCTACTACATCAAAAGAATTCACAGTGCTTTTCCTTTATCATTATCTCCTTTACCGATGTAGAATCTCTATCCGGACAATTATACTTATAATGACCCTTTTATAACAACCATAACATACAACTTTAGAAATATTTCTTTTTGACCTTTATCTCCTCCCGAGAACTAAATTCTTTTCTCAAGAAGATTAATAGTTAACTCGACCCATATTTTTAGTAGATCTTCATACTCAGTAGATGTACTAGGAGAAATATTTGTGCTCACCAGAGTGGTTGTGGATTCTGGACCAAAGGTACTGGTGTAGGCTCTACTTTAGTAACAATTTCTTTGGGCTCCTCTTCCATGCTTTCTTCTTGCCTTCTTGCAATCTCCTTTGCTTATTCAATGGTAGCTGGGTGGTCATACTTTACTCGTTGTCTAATCTCTGGCTTCATCCCAAGAATGAAGTGCTTACAGAGGAGATTATCCATGCCATTCATCAACCCATCTGCTAATCCTTCCTTCCTGGATCTGGGCATCGAGCTTCCTCCTTAGCTCTAGAACACGAGCATGATAATCCCTTATCTTCTCCTTCTCTTCTTGGGATAGCTTTGTGATCTCGATCATGAGATTTGCATATTTCTGTTGTTCACCAAATTCTTCAAGAAAACTTTCAGTTAATAAATCCCATGAATTTTTCACATTATCACCTAGTGTTTCAAACCACCTAAGTGCTGAACCATCTAAAAAGGTAGGAAAAATTTAGTCCATTGTTCCTCTCTTATAAGGCCATTACAAATACAAGATCGTTTAAACTCTTGAATGAAATAAGAAGCATCTTCATTAGATTGAGCTGAAAAAACAGAATCTTTCCCATTTTCAAAAGTAACCACCGTGAAATACCACCCCATAAGTACAATCAACAAGACTTATGTGCACAAATAATTGGAATCACTATACTAGAAAGTGACTTTACACCTTTCTACAAAGAAAATAGAAATGACCACGGTAAACTATGGTAAAACTTGACTTATCATGTAAAAATCGACTTTACTTGTGGTAAACACTATTCACTATAAAAGTGAAGTTACTACGGTAAATACTATTCACGGTAAAAAGTGACTTTACTGCAGTAAATACTATTCCTAGCAAAAATGACTTTACCATGGTAACTACTATTCATGGCAAAAATGACTTTACCATGGTAACTACTATGCACAGTAAAAACAAGGTTACCCTCCAATTGATTTTTGACTAAGTGGGAATATCTCTCTAGAAAATCCACCAACGAGGAATGGTCCTGGCAACGGAACCAAAATGTCATCACCAATCCGGCACTATGATAATTCTTCACCGGGAACTCCTCGTGCTATGATTATTTACTAATGCACAACCTTTAATTTGGTGGATGTAATCTGGAAACACAACAACAACATAACACAAGAATACCATCGACTATGATAAGACAAAATGATGACAAATATGAAATACCAAAGTAAATTATAATATTAACATGAAATTGTTACAATCTCACCCATGAGGCACTTCGAGTGTTATTGACTTCACTTGCCTTTCACCAAGACTATGGGAGAAACTTTACAATTACACCTCTTAATGGCTTCTTCAACACACCTTTAAACTGATGGCTTCCTTTGCACACTTCCTACAATATTTCTCACTACTTCCTTCTATGCTAAATGAGTGGGGTGGCCTCTATTTATAGAACTTCCAAGCTTATCCATCTTATCTCTAAGATAGGATAAGAAATCCACTCCGACGAATCATATTCCATATCTTAACTCTTATCTGATACATGTAAGCTTATCTTTTAAGATAAGATAAACCTTATCATTTTACATGGGTTCCACATTTTTAGACTTTTTACAAATAAAATACACAAAATATTTATGACCTCACTCCTTATCCTTATTACCAATATAATATTTCTAATTCCTAATCATGTAGACCCTACTTCTCTAATTACCCAAACTTTGACATTTTAACATTACCGGACCACTTACGACAAATATTTACTTTTTACAACATTCCTATTGTACTTTGACTATTACCATACTCCACATTATTGGCGGCACCGCATCGACAAATACCGTTATCTTCTATCAGATGCTACTACTAATTATACTTAACAACATCCTATTCCTAATACATACATTAATGAAATAGAAATTATGGAGGAAAATTTTAGTGTCGACAAAGTGTTCCACCTTTGATAAGAAAATGCTTGCATTTCTTACTTGGTTCTTTTAAGGGAGACATGGAAGATTGTAGGGAGGCATAAGAGAGTGTGGGAGGTATAAGCGGATATTGAGGGAGGCATAAGAGTTGTGTAAGGGTTTTGAGTTGTGTTTTGGAGGGATTTAAGGTGGGTACCTAATCCCATTGGGTGGCATAAGTGATCTCCCCACAAATCCTTGCTCCATTGGCTTTGCATTTTCAATCCTTGTGTATTTTATAGTTTCATGTTTGTGATTTAATCTTGTATTGAATTTGTTTTGAAATAGTTGTGAAATTTTGTATTGTGATGTGGAAGCTTTGTGATAGTTTCCATGAGTTGGATCCATCCTTTATTGCATTTTGGTTTGGGCTCGAGGGCCAATGATGAAGATAGTTGCATGTCCTCATTGGATTATTGGTTGCTTGAGAGCATTTCCTCTCCCACATTTTGTTGTTGTTATTAAAGTGAATAAATTGTGGAGCTCTTGTTGAGGAATTGGGATTTAGAGCATTTGTTGAAGTCAAAAGAAATCCTCCATTATAGAAACTTTTCTTGTGATTCCTACTTAAGGTGGAAGCCTAGTAGTATTTTATTTGAAACGAAAGTTGCATTGTATATTTATTTATTAAGTTTTAATGTATTGTGGAAAGGATGGCTCCTTGTATTGAAATAAATGAGCTATGCCCAAAGAAAAAGAAAGTTCATTATTATGGTTAAAGTTGCATTATTGTAAGAATGAAGGAAGAACATAGAAGTTGTAAATCATTAACAATGTATTCTTAACAAAAATGAATGTGAAATAGCGTTGTTTTTAGTTGAAAAATGGTTGTAGTAGTAATGAAAAGATGCAATAAATTATAATGAGTTATTTTGTTGAAAATTTGCATTTGGTTGTGGAAAGGAAAATAATAAATAGAAATAGATTAATCTTCATTCCTACTTTTAAACTTGAAATAAATTTTGTTGGATGAAAATAAAAATGACTTTGTAGTTGTTTTCTTGCTACTATTGAATTGGGATATCCTTGAATTTAGTAATTTAAGTCATGGAATGAATAAATGGTTAAAATCTTCAACTGGAGACTTTAGGCACATAAATTTAACTAAGGATAAACTCTAAAGTACCCTTGTAAATATTGTTTTGAAAAATTCATGGAATTGATGGTTCTATTTTCGAATAATAAGATCTGTTGCCTTATGTAGAGTGGCGGTCTCTCGAACCACCGCCTGTGCAAAGCCACGGTTTACTTAAACGTCACCCACGTAGGGCAGCGTCCAAGACCGGTGACTGATTTGGGTGGCGGTTTCAAAACTTTCGCGAAAAAATTAAAATCCGCGATCATGTGAAAATTGAAACTTGATTAAAAAAATTTTGAGTCTTTAAAAGGAAAAAAGGAAGCTACCAGCATGCTATAGGGGATCAAAATAATTGTGTGAAGCAAATAAATCCTTGAATGATCATTTATATGAATTCAATCTCATAGATTAAAATGGAAGTAGGATTTTTCCAAATAGAAGACTCAAAAATGAATAGACTATATAACAACTCCAAATTTAGTGTGGAAACCTCTACAATCTTCAAATGGAAAACATTGCACAACTAAATCCATAATCTAAATTAAACTAAGCTTGATTCTCGAGAATCCCTTCATGGCTTTCGCTTTCTCCAACGTGCAAATTAAACAAAAGAAAAGAGACTAAACACTACTAGAAGTAGGATCATTTATCTACATGGTTATCCACAAAATATTAATTTTGTGGATGAAATGTGAATTATCAACATTATGTAAATTTTTTGTATAAAGATAATGTAGATTTTCCACAATTATGAAAGTCAAATTTCAAATTGTGGAACATCTATACTCTTAAAACCTTTTTGTGGATAAATCACATTTTCTATGGTTTAAAGAAAATAGACTTTTGAAATTAAAATTATGAAAAGTGTACACAACTTAGATATATTATAGCATAGTTTAAATTTTATACACTATTTTAAGGCTTAAACAAAAAAACAATACTATATGAATTTTTTAATTTTCATTAAATGCAAAAAAATTACTTTGAGCAATTCAAAAAAATATATATCTAGTTGTTGATACTCTACACTATACAATGCAAATATTAGAAATGAAAAAACTAAAACTATAGCTATCATAAAATTCAAAATGAAAAAACTAAAACTATACCTATCATAAAATTCCACACCAGTATATTTTTAACATTTTTATTATAAATAAAATTATTTGTGAAAATTTACACAAAATATTATTACAATGTAAATTATGAAAACTTCATATTAGTGTTAGTTTTTAATATTTTAAAACAATTATAAACATTCTAAAAAATACTAAATGCAAGTTTAATTATAATTTAATTATTTTTTGGAAATGAATCATTTAGTTTAGAATACCTCCATTATTTGTAGTTTAAAATGCAGATGATAAATAATTTACAACTTAGGGAAGGAGAGGGTATGTTCATATTTGATTATTTATTATTCCCATTTCATTTTGGTAATAAGGAAAGAGAGAAATCTAGTTGTATTCTATTCACTAAATTTCAAAAAAAATTTAAGAAGAGATGTATTTCAAAAAAAATTAAGAAGATATGTATTTCAAAAGGGGTATTTTAATTTACATACAATCATGTTACAAACATTTTACAAGAAGGGAATCTATATCAAGAATAACAATATTTCCAATAACTCAACTTTCCTTCAAAATGGAGCCCCAACAATTCATATTAAGAAATTTTCAACTATCTTAAAATATTTCATTTCAAAGGTTTAAGTTTCCAAAAGGCATAACATAATTCCATAACATTCCAAATACTCAAAGGAAAAAAATACAAGGTAACGTGCTAATATTAATGGTAGATTTATCAACAAATGTGATGCTAGTTTACATGTAACTCCAAATACAAAAGAGGATTTTACAAGACAATGAAAGCTTCCACAAAGCCATATTCTTAAAGATACAATGAGAGAGATGTCCACAAAAATATGAAGAAGACAATGAGAAGCCAAGATGACAAGAATCTCCAACTATTTTCCACATTGAGCTCCAACTTTCGAATGCTTTCAAGGAAACCAACACAAGGAGAAAAATCTTGTTTAACCACCCAACCTTTAGGCATCATCACATGCCTTTCCAAGGTTGGAAGACATGCTAGCCTCCCCCAAGCCCATGGGAGAGAGAGCTAGCTTGCACAAATTTTGCACAAGATAAAGGGAGGCATAAAAACATTACATTTTCACAATCAATACAATCCCTAACACTAAGATGAACACCAACTTTTCCAAAGAAGGAGAGGAGGAGAAACCATATTCTACCTCCAAAATGGGGAAGAGAAGAAGAGATATCCTAGGTACCAAAAGTGTGGTCCAACATTGGAAGCACACAAACAAGAATCTTCACAACCTACTTATTCCTCCAAGTCATCAAACCCTCCTTATTCCTCCACCCTTTCACCAAAATCCTGCTTGGGAGGATTTTCAAACCCATTATATTTCCTCTCAAAGAATGGGGAAGGGGGTTCAAACCATATGAAACACTTTCCCCACCTCAAACCATATGATGGGAATAAGAAGAACCTACATGGCTTGTCCATCAAGCCATGATATTTTAGAGGAAAATACCCCTCTCTTCCCCCATAAACTCCAAAATTCATCATGCCATATGATGGATGGAGGAAAATAAAACACCAAGCATACTCAACAAATAGCGACACACAAGAAACAATACCCACATTTTAAATAAAACAATTCTAAGATCTAATCATAATATTAAACAAAAAATTAGCTCAAGGAGCCTACATCCAAAATCTCTCCAACACTCTAGCTTTTCCTTTTCCTTATCCAAGCAAGCTCTAGCTCCAAAATCACCAAGCCTCCAAGTAAAATATCCCAAAACAAAATTCTCTTATTCTCCCATGAGGGAGAATTTGAAGAGAAAAAAACAAATTTCCTCTCAAATGAGGGGGTGACATGTGTCACCCATCTCTTCCCTCTAAGTCAAATATTCTTAAAATAAAACGAAGAAAAGATAAACTAGATTTTAACACTCTTCTCCCAAAATACCCAAAATGATAAACAAAACAAACTTGTGCAACTTTTAACAAATACACATACCAATCCATCTTACATGGATGGTGACCAAAGAGAGGAAAAATGGGAGGGAAACTCCCTCTATGCCTTGAAATTAATCCCCCTACCTATTAGGTAGGATCCAAGGGCCTATTTTCATGCTAAGTGAACTCCCAAACTTAAAAGGGGTCACTTAAAATGCCTAAAATATCCAAATTTCATGTTTGACACATTTAGGCACAATTGTAGAGGATGTGGGGCCCACCATAGGTTCACATGTGAACCTAATCCCCTCTAATTAAATACATCATTACCCAAACACAAAACTTAATGCAAGTGGGGACCATTTAGTCCCCAAATCAGGTTTACAAAGAAAACTAAACATCCTAAACAAGATTAATATTACATGACATACTACATTACAAATGAGGGTCACTCATGGTGCGTGAAATAATGAAATCGATACTTGTTAGCGCATTAATACATTTTTGTTTGTATTTGTTTAATAAACAGCTTATGTAATCTTTTTCTTCCGCGCTCCCTCTCTCACAAATTTATATAAGACTTGCTCTATGTATTATCAAACATAGCAATATATACAATATATTTGGAGCTCTATCATTGGTATCAGAGCGTGGAGACTGTAAGGTGACCGAGCTATGCGCCAAGGAGAACTCCGTGCGTGGCGTGGAGTTTCGTAACTCGTGTGTGGAGGAATAACGTGCATGAAGAGGTCTCGCCTATGTGGAAGGGAAAGACTGTTGCGTGCGTGCATTTTGCGTGGCATTTTTGTTTGAAACTCAGAAACGCGTGGAGAGGCGACCAAGGAACCCCACGTGGATTGCAGTGCGTGGAGGGACAAAGATTGAGGAGCACGAGCGAGAAAAATATTTGCTTGCTATAAATTTTTTCTTGCGTGCGTGGAGATTCGTAACCTGTGCATGCATGAAGAGGTCTCTGCCTGCGAGGAAGTTGTGGCTGTGCGTGGATGCTTCATTGTGCGTGGAGATTCGTAACCCGTGCGTGAAGAGATCTCTCGCCTGAGAGAAGCTATGGCTGTGCGTGGAGGAACAACAAGCTGTGTGCTGTCCTTGGAGCGTGGAAGACAAGAAGAATCATACTACCTGTAGAACCACGTGAAATACCATCCAAACCCCTGTATGTGTAAGCAAAGCCGGAAATTACAAAGCTGTGTGTGCGCGTATGTCTCAAATTTCTGATGCACAAAGCACCGCGAGCAATGCACCAAATATTTGGGCATTGAGTGACAACGAAGACACCACTGGGCTGTTCTTTGCCTTGGTCAACGAGCTACACAACACTGGGAACATTCTCTTTGATGAGATTGTGCGCCAAGGACTATTGGAATATTTTTGGTTCGACGTTCGATGTCAAGCACGGTGGATTCGTGCAGAACTTGAACGTGGTTATGATGCAGATGATGAACGCGAAATAGAATGCCCATAGGAGTGTCGGCATCTCACTGCACGAGCCTGTAGATCCCATCTTTGGGGATGATTCCTTCAAGAAGTATCAGAGCCATTTTTGAATAAATAAATAAATAAAATACATTTTTGAGTTTTTGAAAATATCTGCTCCCAAAATATTGCTATCCGATGCCCAACTCTTGAAAGGGCCAAATTTCGCCACATGGAAAACCAAAATGTGGATGATTCTTCAGTTCGCTCAAGATCTTTGGGGGATCGCTTCGGAAAAGACGCCCCTCCCACACACGATGATCTATTGGAAAAATATGAAAAGGCTGATGCAAAAGCGCTAATGCTCATCACCCTAAGTCGCTTTTCGATGAGGTGTAGCCATACATTCGAAAGCAACCGCTTCTTCTCGTGCATGGAGCGCATTGTGTACCATCTACGAAGCTAAGAATCGACGACAAAGTTACAACTTCGTATAAAGCTTCTTACGATGAGTATGCATGATGGCGAATCAAGTAGGCCTTCTTGTGGCGTGTAGCTGAGTTACGTGCAGAACTCTCTGCACTCGGTGAACCAGTGGATGACAAGTTGCTAGTCCTGCTCACCTTTCGAGCTCTTCCTTCCCGGTTTCGACACTCGATCACCACGCTGACAATCACTCAACAGAGGTGATTTTGCAACCCCGTGAATTATCTCCAAAGCAGGAAGAAGCCATGCAAAATGTACAAGAAGCCTTTGAAAACAAGGCTCTCATCACGAGGCAAAAACATAAGCCTCGGAAAGGGAAATCAGCCCCCGTAATCGAAGATCCTCGCAGCCATCTTCACAAATGCCGCCACCCCCGTAAGATAATCACAAGGTGGATCGGTGGTGCCACATTTGCTCCATGGATACGCACACAACCGTGAACTGTTGTTACAACGGTCGCAAGTATGGAAACTCTGGCGAAGAGAGCACTTTTGGCCAAGGATATTCTAAGAAATACCGATGGCATGCTCGTAATTAGAGGCAGAAGGGCCACATTATCTTTCAACAAGATGCCACCTCCGATGAAGAGGTACTGATACGACTCATTCTCGACATTGTTCTAGTCTCACGCTGCTTCGCAACCGCCGAATATGTTTGGTTGATTGATTCAGCGCCAAAGAAACACATGACTGGCAACAAGAAGTTGTTACATACTCTAAGTGACCGGCCCACTGGAGATCGGATCACCATTGCAGACAATCAAGAGTATATTGCAGCAGGGATTGGTGATGTCATCATTCCTCTTGGAACACAAAGATGTACACTCACAAAGGTGCTATATGTTCCAGGTTTGACTTCAAATCTTTTGTCTATAAGTCAAATTCTTAACCATCGAATGCAGGTTGAATTCTTTGTTGAGAAAGGGGTCAAGTCCTGCATCATTTCCCAGGGAGAGTCAGTTATTGCTCAAGCATTTCTGAAGGGCTATCTATTTGCACTGGATGCGGTCACTTCATCGAGCGTTGCTCTCTTTACATCAATGGCAGAGTCCACTGCACTTTGGCACTTTCGATATGGTCATCTTTCTATCGGGGCTCGCATCACCAAGGCGAAGGAAATGGTAAGAGGGCTTCCTCCACTCTCCCATTCCTTACCTATTTGCTCGAGATGTCTTGCGGGCAAACAACATAGAGGTTTGTTCAAACAAAGCTCTTATCATTCTACAGAGCATCTTCAGGTCATTCACACCGATCTGTGTGGACCCTTGCCAGATAGCTTCCAAGGTTTTTTGTACTTTCATCTCATCATTGATGATTACTCACGGAAAATGTGGGTATATTTCCTTCTGAAGAAGAGTGAGGCACTTGCAAATTTCCAAACCTTCTACCAGCAAGCCACCAGGTAGTCTGGGAAGCCTCTTCTTCTCCTCCGCTCAGATCGAGGGGGGGAATTTGTGTCAAAGAAGTTCTTAGCATACCCGAAGCAAAGCATGGCATTCAGCAACATTTGATTGCACCCTACACGCCCCAACAGAACGGGATTTCCGAGCGCCACAATAGGACTGTCATGGAGATGGCTCGTTGTATGCTCTCGACCACCAAGTTGGAGGATCAGTTTTGGGCGTAAGCCTAGATAAAATAGTGTATCTACTCAACCGGGCACCCACGAAGATCTTACATAACAAGACACCTGAAGAGGTATGGACTGGTCGTAAACCTTCTATTCATCATTTGAGAGTTTTTGTTTATACTGCATATATGCATGTTCCAGATAAGAGAAGGAAGAAGATCAATCCAAAGACACTGCCATGTATTTTCTTGGGGTATAGTACTACCTCAAAGGCATATCGTCTGATGGATCCTGAGACGATGAAGATCTACGAGAGTCGAGATGTGGTATGTGATGAGTCATCCTTTGACTCCCTGCCACACAATGGAGATCCAGTACCGACCTCGTCACATAGATTGCTCACACATCCAGATGATGAGCAAGATGATTCTTCTCAGAGAGAAGAAGAGCTAAGTGGAGACTTGTTCGTTGATCTTGGCACACTGGAAAACACATCTTCACATCAACAGCACCAATGTCCGAAATGGGTCCAGAGTACTATCAGGGATGCACACTTGAACTCACTTCCTGGTACTTCTACGGGAGTTAGAACACGAAGTCAAGCTAGACATGAGGTAAATTTTTCACTCATGAGTTCAGTTGTTGAGAGCACCGAACCTGACACTGTTCGTGAGGCATTAGACCAACCACAAGTGGAAACAAAGCTATGGATGCCGAATATGATTCCCGATTTAGAATCGACATGGGAACTTGTCGATCTGCCTCCAGGTAAGAAATCCATTGGCTACAAATGGATTTTCAAAACAAAATATAAGGCAGATGGTTCAATCGACAAACACAAAGAATGACTTGTTGCAAAGGGTTATGCTCAGCAAGAAGGAATTGACTATGACGAGACCTTTGCACCCACTGCGAAGATCAAAACCATCAGAGTTGTATGTGCACTGGTAGCACAAAATGGATGGAAACTTCAGCAGATGGATGTCAAGAGTGCTTTTCTAAACGGTGATCTACAAGAAGAAGTGTACATGGCCCAACCTGAAGGGTTTGTAGATGAGCATCAACCACAGAAGGTATGTTGTCTGATAAAGTCTCTTTATGGACTCAAACAAGCACCTAGGGCATGGTATATAAAAATTGATGATCACCTATTGCAGCATGGATTCACTCGTAGCCCCTCAGATACAAATTTGTATATCAAGAAGGTAGGAACAGAGATTGTCATTCTGGTTTTGTACGTAGATGATCTTGTGATCACAGGAAGTTCTGACAATCTTGTAGATGTAAAGAATGATCTGAAGAAATCCTTCGACATGACTGATTTGGGGCTACTTCACTATTGTCTTGGCTTAGAGATATGGCAGAAGAAGAATCATATCTTCGTCTCCCAAATGAAATATGCCAAGACACTCCTAGAAAATTATGGGATGTCAGATTGTAAACCAATGTCCACACCTATGGAAAAAGGTTTGCAACTATCTAGATTCCAGGATTCATCACAGGTAGATGGCACTCACTACAGGTAGCTTGTGGGGAGTCTCATTTACTTGACTTATACTGCACTGATCTTTGCTTTGCAGTGAGCTATCTCACCAAATTTATGCAGGATCCGAAGAAATGTCATTGGATAGTAGAAAAGCATGTGTTGAGATATTTCTGAGGTACAGTTGACTTTGGTCTAGAGTATCAGAAGAACACTCAGTTCTTCTTACAGGGATATACAGACTCAGACTATGCAGGATCCGTTGATGACAGGAAATCCACTTTAGGGTATGTTTTTCATCTCGGATCTGGACCTATCTCGTGGATCAGCAAGAAGCAAACTATTGTTGCTCTCTCATCCACTAAGGCTGAATACCGCACCGCACGAGGAGCTGTGTGTGAAGCAATTTGGTTACGTCGCATTCTTGTAGATATAGGGATTCCTAAAGAGAAACCTCCCATCATTCACTACGACAATCAAGGTGTGTTGAAGCTTGTGAAGAATCTTGTTTTCCATGAACGAACAAAGCATATTGAGGTTGAATGTCACTACATTCGTGAATAGGTCTTGAACCACCAAATTCAGCTCCAGATTACCTACTAATTTTTAGGTTGCAGATATTCTCACCAAGCCTCTCGCAAGGTGAAGTTTGATTTGTTTAGGGGTACATTTGTAAGAACAATTTATTAAGGGGGGGAATGTTAGCGCATTAATACATTTTCGTTTGTATTTTTTAATAAACAATTATGTACTGGTTTCTTCCGCGGCTCCCTCTCTCGCAGCCTATATAAGGCTTGCTCTATGTATTATCAAACATAGCAATATATACAATATATTTGGAGCTCTATCAATACTAAGGCCTCATACAATAAACACAGCTTATGACTTAACTCAGGGGGCCGCTTGTGCACAATTTGTGTAGCCACCCTAAAACCCACGTTCTCCTGTGACCTATCACCTACACACTCATTGCACACATTAAACGCACCTATCCGATACAATGTAAATCAACTACTCAATAAGAAATCAATGAAATCTATGCTATCATATCATCATCATGGAATTGAAAATGCGACAACATGCATAATTACAACACAATTTACCATGAGTTAGCCATAGAGATAAATAAAAGTGACATACACCCATAAAATCTAGACATGTGACTAAGCAAAGTATCCAACATATATCAATTAGGTCCAAACAACATCGTAATAAGTTAGTATCCGCAACATCAAATGAAAAGGTGTCAACATACTAATCAAGTCAAATTGGTGTTACATGCCCAAATCTCCATACATGTCCAAGAAGGTCAAATCTCATAACATAATGTCCAAACTATATCAAAATCCTGTCAAATCATGTCTATGAATAAAGAAATCAACAGATAACTAAGGCTATAAAAATGTGGGCACTACGCTTTAAAATTTTAATTCATATATATTTCTTACCTTACAATTATTTTGTAGATTCATGTTTTAGTTATAGGCCTTAATGCATATGTTTATTTTATACAATTTAACTCTATTCAACATGGCTGCCAAATCATAACTGTTGAACCTTTTTTATTTTATCAGTATTGTTGGTTAGATGAGATTTGAAAAAAAAAAACATAAAAACATTTATTATTAAATCATTTTATAAGTGTAAAAATTATAATTATTTGTTTTTAATTTATTATTAAATCATTTTATAATTGAAAAATTACAATTTTGTGATTAAAAATAAAATTGTGGTTTTGATAATAAAATCTCCATCTATAAATTCTCCACAATTTATTCGTGAATGAAGAGTTTAAAATTGTGAATCCAATTTTGTGGACTCCACCCACAATTTTATTGTGGAAACACAAAAATGTGACAAAACATGTGACAATTCCACAATACCAGAATTGTTGTACTTTCACATTTTTGTATTGTGAAACTACAACAATTATGGTATTGTGGAATTGTCACGTGTTCTAGTCACATTTTTGTGTTTCCACAATAAAATTGTGGGTGGAGTCCACAAAATAGGATTCACAATTTTTAACTTGCCATCCACAAATAAATTGTGGAGAATTTGTGGATACATAACCCATAGTCTTGTAGTGTATATATCCCATATAAAAACAAATATTGAAAAAATATAAAATTATAACATATTATTTACAAAAATCATAGATAGTTTATTAAATTTAATATAACATGAATAAATAATTCATATAATTAATATATATTTTTGTTCCACTATATATAAGAAATAGATATTATAAATATTCTTCACATCATCAAGAATAAAAATTAATATTCATAACTTACAACTCATTAATATAAAAAGTATGTATAAAATTATACAAATAAATAAAATAATTTTCTATTAGTTTAATTGTTTTAATATTAAATTGATATTCCAAAATAAAATTATATTCACTCGTATAATTTTTCCACAATTACTGAAATTTATTTATTATAATAAATATAAACATATCATAAATTTTGAAGAAAAAATAAAAAATCAAATAAATATTGAAAATTTCAGTTATCAATGGAAAGTATTGAAAAATGAAAACTGGACATAAAAATGTGGCACTTATTATTCGAATCCCATTATTTCAAAACTAAAAAATATTATAAAACAATGATAACTATTTTTTAGCTTGAACTAACAGTTCTCATTATATATTATTTACTATATTTGGTAGTCCACCGAACCATGCATTTAAAGCTGAAATAATGCCTTTGATTTTGGCATATATATACATGAATTGACCTTTTCTACCTCAAAGAATATATTACGACTTAAATTATGCACATTAGGTTATCAAGTAGAATTCAAATTTTATAAACTTTCTTTTGTATAAAGAGTGCACATTGAAATCAATAGATGTTCAGAAGGTAAAATCAATAGAATTTATTGAAAGCTATTTTTTATATGAACTTTTAGTGTTAGTTCTACATTTTTTATTTTTCATTTTTAAATATTTCTTTCTTTTGCAGGTTAGAAATCAAAGTAAGATGCAGATAAATAAATGATCGAGAGAGAATGATTAGTTGTAAAAAAAGAATGGTATCGATATTTTACTGTAAATATTGTTTTTGAAATACAAATTTTATTTATGGCAATTGAAATTCATTCAAAAAATTGTTTGAATGGAGATTTTTAAGATGTTGCTAGTAAACTTCATTGGATCTAAAATTGCAGTCATGGATTTAAACACACAATACCCATATCAGATTTAAATCTAATAAAAGAGAGGGATTTGAGAGTTATGGGTATTTTTCCAATGGAAAACATGAATCTTTCCAAAACTAATTCACAGATACGAAAGTATTTTTTTATTATAAATGTATGATTTAAAAACACTGTTAGAAGTCATTATTTATTAAAATACACATAATAGTAATTGAATAATTTTTTTTAAGTTTCGTAATTCTTTAATACTTCCTACCAGAAGTAACAATTTTTTCAATCTTATTTCAAATATAGGCATTGCTTGTTTTTTTTTTACAATTTGACAATATTTAATATGCTACAGAATTGCAACTTTTACAATAATTGTGAAAACACATTATATTATGTTTATGATGTGTTTAGTATATTATATTGTTCAACAAAAAATATTTGAAAAACATTAACCATGAGGTATAAGGTTTACTCTACAAAATTTATGTATTTCATAGAAAATATTTTGTTTGGGTATATTTTGTTTTCCATTTAAAGTTTCAGTATTTTACCAACATGAGTTAATTGTTACCATTTTAAGAGTGAGTATTTTGAATGATAAAACAAATGGTACCAAGGAAACAAAAATGATTTAAAGTCAATGAGGGTTTAAATCCTATTCCTACAAAGAGTTTTGATACCTTAATATTTAAGTTAAAATAATACTTCCTTGATCTCCTCAACATGGACAAATTATTAGAGTTTCTTTAATTCTCTAATTACATGTTTATGTGATATTATTAATAATGTGGTAGTTTTATGTCTAGTAAAATTATTGTTGTATTATTAATAAAGTGGTAGTTTTATGTCGAGTAAAATGATTGATATTTATATTTAGTGAAATACAAAAAAAATCTTAAAAATCTAAGTAAAAATATTATTAATTTTATACTTATAAACAAAAAAGGATAAATTTAATATCATATCTAAATAATAATTAGTTTTTTATTTATTTAAATAACACATTATAATTATCTATTTTTTGATTTAAAAATATCAACAGGCCTCACATACCATGACAGTGTTATGCATCCTTAAATTGTCCACAATTTAATTGCAGGAATAATCGAGGAGTTCAAAATTGTGAATTGAATTTGTGGATTTCACCCATCTTTTTTTGTGAAAAAAGTGACAAAACATGTGGAAATTCCACAATATCAATATTGTCGTAGTTTCACATTTTTTAAAATGTGAAACTACGACAATATTGATATTGTGGAATTTCCACATGTTTTGTCACATTTTTTTTTCCACAACAAAATTGTGGGTGGAGTCCACAAATTTGGATTCACAATTTTTAACTCAATATTTTCAAATCAATTGTGAAAAACATGTGGATACACAACACAAAGTCTTGTAGTGAAATGAGGAGGCCAAGGCAAATAAAAGGTTTAATAAGGTTTCAAAAGGATAGTTAGGGTTATTATGGAACCTTAAGATCTAGTGGCCACAATTTAAAATGTGAAACTATGACAATATTGATATTGTGGAATTTCCACATGTTTTGTCACATTTTTGTTTCCACAACAAAATTGTGGGTGGAGTCCACAAATTTGGATTCACAATTTTGAACTCTCTATTCACAAATAAATTGTGAAAAAAATGTGGATACACAACCCAAAGTCTTGTAGTGAAATGAGGAGGATAAGGCAAATAAAAAGGTTTAATAAGGTTTCAAAAGGATAGTTAGGGTTATTATGGAACCTTAAGATCTAAATGGGCCACAATTGATTTGATCCAAGGGTTTATGAATCAACCCTACAATTGTTAGGTAAGAATAAATATCATGGGCTATTTAAATATTTTAAAGGTATGTGTAAATAGGTTAATGGTGTCGCTTAATACCCACGGTATGTTAAGTTAACTATGTATCTCTTCTAGTGTGTTCTAGTAAATGAATCAATGGACATGAAAGAAAATAATATAAGAGAACTAAGGTAACTAAGGTTAAGGGTTTAATTATTATGGGTTTGAATATTAATTTGAGAAAGGAAACTATTTAATTAAATAAAATAGTTTTACGATACATTCCTAAAGTGATTGTAATTAAAATTGACTTGAAACAAATTAAGAACACTTAATTATTAATCTATACCTGATTTATCCTTTGTAATGTAGTAATTACTTGTAGGAATTAATTTAATATTTTATAGGGTTTGACACTAGAATATATATATATATATATATATATATATATATATATATATATATCTGTAAGTTTACAACTAATTATTTAAGGTTTAATGTTGTTTTCCGCACAAATTCATCTTACCCAAAATTTCACACGCAAACAACACAGTAAAATACAGGATAACTTTTTTTTTTGACGCATAACACGACACAACATGCCACCACCAAGGTCACAACTAACTCCGTGGATAACTCAATACAAGGATGACCACAAGGGTAGCACGGAAATGTTCACACACACCAAGGATGGTTCACTTTTCTATCTGACAAAACAACGTAAGAAACCACCACATAACCCACCTACAGATAGAGCAAGCCACAACGAGGAAATTATTGATGGTTATTTATTTTTATGTAACCTCTTTCGATCCTTAACTACAGTTTGCTAAGACTCTAGATATGATTTGTACAATGCTTCTTACAATGCTAAGTTTTCTCAGGCTTATTAAATCTTATCCTCTTCTAACAACTAACAGTTCATTTCTCCTTAGGGTTATTTTACAAATTTCACCCACAAAGGAATAATGTTCACTAGAGAAGCTAGGGTTATCATGTTATATAATTCTTGCTCACAAAGATAGTCTCGCCTATGATTTCCTTAAAGAATTCCTTGCTCTCAAGCTGGTAACCTCTACGTTAATTTATTTAAATATAACTTTTAGTTCAACTTTTATAAGTATTAAACGACCCACGTTATTTTACTTATGTCGCATTATTAATAAGTCAGCAAGATTCACTCAACATTTATTTTCAAGGGTAGAGTTTAATAACACTCATTCACCAGAACAAAACAAGGTTACATCCACACTTAAAATACCAATAATCCAATAAGGTCACTCAACAAGCAATAACCAATATTTTAATATTTTCGATGATGGTCAAACAAACCAAGGTGTTCAAAGTTAAGATGACAAAGTCCACCAATACATCATACCAAGACCAAGATCCTCTCCTACATTTTCCAAGCGTATGTTATCAATCGCTGAACAATATAAAAAGGATTCATGTAAGAACTTCTCAACTGAGGTTGATGCACAAGTTTACAAGTCTATCCCTCATCTACTCGCTAACATTCCATCTGCAAAGCAAATATTTACTAGAGTCAATTCGCTAGAACTGAGCATGATAAGATATAAACCTCACCTAATAACTTATGCCATCTAGCATTTAAATAAATGAAATTTTGCAATACTCCCTATCAAATAATTCCTAGTCATGTATTCAAATTTTAACTGCACATCTCATGATAATACATTTCATACCCATCATTGAACACTTCCCTAAAATCTGCTTACATATAAACTAAAATTCCAAGTGGCTAGAAGATATGCAACCTTAACCTTGCATTTAATCAAAATTAAATTACAGTAATAATAATAACGCTCACCTAATACCCTCAACCTACTTCACATATATAAGTGTCCAACAATATTATCTTTCAATTAAATAAAAGCACCAACGACATTAAGCTTCTATAATAAATACAAGTGTCAATCATATGATAATCATCAATATTACCCAAGTATCAACCTTTATAGAAAATCAAGGATATGTAAGTATACTTTTGATATTTATCTCACAATTTAAAGAATGTACTTATGTAAACAAGGGTTCCACCAATCAGTAAGTTCATATATTATTTAGATATCCTATCGGTTGTTTATTATCATGTCTCTATATGCCTCTATTAGTATAAGAGTCCAACTCAGAGGAATGAATTACGAACAACAATACCGTCATACTTTGTTAATGAGTAGAAGGTACATTTGGCTAGCTAAATGGGTTTGTGGTCCAAGCCACTATAAATACAAGTATCAACATTATCTCAACTCCCAATTGGGATGCAAGTATCAATTTTTTTAGCTAACATAATAATCATCGTAAATGCCAGAAAATATTCCACGCGATAACCAAGTATTGAAATAACATATTTATCCTTACTGGTTACCTGATAACATAATATATCATATTATATAATTCAACCTCCACTTGCATATCTCAATTTATGGGTATTAATCATTGTCCTATATAATGAAGTTAAATAATTTCAGGTCGACTTCTATCCTTAACGTCATATAAGGTATGAACAGTCCCATTATGGTAGTTGTCACCTTTACTTAAGGCTGTGTATGAATCCATTTTAGGGTAGTTCTCATAACTTCCCTATTCATCTGTTTTCCTACCAACAAGCATTTCAACAAGCTTTGAAGTCAAAGTATAGGATAAATTTATAATCTCATATTTCAAGCATTGTCTGAATTCATATGCCTGAGGGTCATCACATATCAATCAAACTTTAAGAATGTCGTCATTCATGAGAGTTCGATGTATCCAATATTACATTAACCGATTCAAAGATCCAAGAAGCGCCTCAAACTTAAGCCATATAGTTATCCGCACAAACTAACGTCTTGAGGCTTACCGTATTCAAACGGGTCACAAAATAGAACCCCATTAACACATGTTTCAGGAGCGTTCCAATCTAAAAGTAAGCTCATAGTAATAAGAATAGTAGAGGGCCTGGTGAGGGGTGTTCAATAATCCCCAAAGTAAACGATAATCAAAGGAGTCGGATAGTATCTAGAAGGACCAATTAAGAGCCAAGATTTACTCTCCCAAATAGAAGCCTCCAATCCTAATGGGGGTTATACTATTATCAATCCACATTAAAAGACCAACACAGTCTTTCGAGAAAATTTCCCGTTTTCACGCCATGTTTTACATAATAAAAACAAGACAAGAAAAATTCTAAATCTCATTCACACACCACAATATTTCCTACAGAAACCACTGTTCACAGGAGTAATCATGGCAAAATGATAAACTAACTTTATAAGGTCGAAAAGCGAGAATCACTGGAGAGAGATCAGCTCATGCAAATTGTGATTAAAAGTCATTCGAAAACCCATTTCTTTTGGGCATCTCGTTCAAGAAAGAGTCAACATATATATGTAAATAAATATTAAATAATATCAAGAATCCAAGACGTTACTAACTTAGTAAAAGAGAATCACACATCAACAATCCAAAGGAGACATCACATATACAGAATTCAAACAAAATTGCAGAGATTGATTTATCTAAATGCTAAAGTAAATAAATTATTAAGAGAGAGGGTTAGGGCTTATCATGCCTTTAATGCGCTTCCCAAGGCAAGAGCACGCTGAAACAGGCCCTTGAAGGTAGTAATGAGCCGAGGTTGGCTGCTACTAAGAACACCAATTTCCGAAGACCAAGAATCACCGTTACAGCATGCATAGTGCCCAAGAATACCACCAATCAGACCAGTAACCAAAGGTGCCTTTTCTGAGTTCAAACAGATATCATTCCAGCCTGTCAAAAAGCAACTCCTAACGCTAGTGCTGTGGCAATCGAACTATTCACTAGCACTTGCATCCAATCCCGTTGGCCTCCCTCCTTGTATTCAGCATTATTTTTGTGCTTCTTTTCAGTACCAAGCTTTGTGAGCTTTGAGAATGAGAAGAAAAACACGAGGAGGAGAGCTCCAAACATGAAGGAAGCCATGATAGATGCTGACATTACCAGGAACCCGACAAAACCACCCGACAGATTTAAAGACTTCCGCCGAACAGCCCATCCTGCTATGAATAATGCAAGCGCCACACTTATGAAGGCTTTTATTACCAGGCTCTCCAACAGCAAATTGTGCTTCATGAATATTCTGATATGAAACAGATCCTCCTCTATGAGATTCTCTTCCATGAGTTGCATCGAAAAACTAAGCAAGGTCCCAATAGATAATCTTTGTAATAAATTTCATCAGGTCTCCTGGTAACATTCTTACTGTCACTAATTGATTTGGATAAAAAAATAATTAAAAACTTGAAGGAGAATCCCAAATTTGAGGATGCATTCAATACTGAACAGGTAACAACAATGTTGGACAGCCTGCTTGTTGGCAGCGCTCAAAGGGGATTCTACTATACTGCAACATGCCTGCTACCTGGCTCCATACTATTGCAGCTCATTGCTGTGGATCCCCTGACAAGAACACACCACGCAACACCAAAAGAAAGTGGAGGTAACACGCCCTCTTCACTGGCTTGTAGCTTCATCTAAAAACCACCATAACAGACCCACGCGCCAGCAGGGAGGAGCGCCCCAAGGTCCCGCGCACTCAGCAATCTTCCTCCACGTTTTCTACACGCCCCCGAGTTCCAGGTGAGAACAGATCCAATGCGGCCAGGGAAGGTGGAGAAAACAAAAGAAACATGGGACAGGTGCGCAGCAAGAGAAAGGCACGCATTTCTCACGTTTTTCCACCATTCACAGACAAATCCGCCCAAGGAGATCCCACGCCGCCAGAGCAGGAAGTTGCAGGTTTGTGGAAAAGAGAGAAGTGCGGCCAGCAAAGTTAGGGCCAGTTGGAGATGGCCAAGGAACAAGGAGAGAAGACAGATCTGCACAGAAAGATCCCACACACAGCCCCAAAACAAACAAAAAAAAAAATGCGGCCAGGAGGAAAGAGGCGTCCCTTTCCAGCTAAGAGGTCAAAACATGATTTCAATAAAGCTGACAAAGAGCAAATTTAGGCGGCCCAAGGCAAATTTGCACTTCCTCCACCAACAAGTCAGGTAAAATTACTTATCCATAAAATAAATTTAAATCTAATTAATCAAAATTTCCTTTTTTTTTTAAAATAATTCCGTTAGGTCGACAAACTGACGACAGTAACCAACTGCGAAGTATAACTGACGTCCATTCTTTTATTATTCATTTTTTTATTATTATGTTTTAAAATGCGGCGACACCTGACGGGGTTCGAAAAGTCGCTTAGGACTTAGCACAAAAGTGACAACAATTAAATAATAATAATAATAATAATAATATTATTATTATTTAATCGAGAGGTCGAGCATGAGCGTGACCAAAACTACGGCAAAAATATCTGGCAGGCAACAAACAACAATCAACAGGAGGTTCGATATAACAAGAACAAGGTCTTCCTTTAATAGGATAAATCGCGAGGGATGTTGCGGGCCAGCAACCAAAACATCGACATTGACGCAAGCAAGAAAGCTCAACAAGACGACGACAACAACGTTTCAAAGGGAACACAACGGCGTTCAGCCCTTAGAAGCTCGGTCGCCACAGAATAACAGAGCAATGATGAATGGGGCATTACAGCTTTAGAACGTCAAATCTATGCACGATACTCCAATTATCTACTATACATAAAATCTTATCAAACCGAAGAGGTCCAAATCTCGTAATCGTGGCTCAAACTAGAATAACTTTTTGAGCAAGTCGGTAGAATTCGGTCATTTTTCCTCTAGAAAATTAAGCCAAGTTGGGTTCAAAATAGGTGTGTAAAATACACTTTTCGAAGGGAATAGATAAACCAAGTGCACATTTCTATTCTCTATATATAAATGAATAGTTTTATAAGGAAAATTTTTACTTCTAGAATCAATAGGCAAAACATTTGAGGTGATTCTTGGAGGGGTCAATCATAGTAAGTATTTTCTCCTAGAGTCATTATATCTCAAGTAAAACCCATTTCCTAAATCTATTCACAAATGGTTTAAATGATATTTCATGGTTGGAATGAATTCAACATATGAAAATGGAGATATTAAAATAGATTTTAAAAGGAAATGATGTTTAAAGACGTTTCTCTCATGTCATCTTTGAGAGGTGTTTGACCTAATTGGTGGTTGCATAAAATTTCCTGTTGCGTTATAAATCACCTTTATCAATCCAATTTAACTTTTATAGAACATGAGCAATGGTGAAATGATTATAGGTAGTTTTGATCAAGTTTACATCCTAGTTTTTTGACACACCATCCTATCCAAGGTGACTATTTATGGTATTGGTTTAACGTGATGCATAAAATGTTTTATGTGGTCTACAACATTATTTGATAAAAAAACATCAACAAAAATATTGATTTGAGATTTATCTTGTAAACTATTATAAATATATTGAAAATTCAAATAAAATCGAGAGATGAGTAATGAATCCATGCATGTAATGGACTAGTGACCGAGATTTGTGGAGTTTTTCATTACACGTACTCAGCTTGTATTTTCTTGCGAGGTTCCATGGCCTTTTATCAAACCAATTTCACACACATCCTTAAATTAACACATTTCATGAAACCAAAACTTGTTGAGGCGTTATATTGAATAGATTCATGTTCCCTGACTATGTTTCTTCATTTTACATACATGTATTGTAACACCCACTAAAATATTCCACTTGAGAACCAAGAACAACCTAGGCTTAGTTAGAAAAACTATGGAATAATTTTTTTTAAGGTGTTAACAACCAAAGTCTCAAGGACAATTAAATTCAATTAATAACTTTTCCAATTATAACAATTACTAATTCCACATTATAAATCAATAAGTGTAATAAATCCACACCTAGCTCAAATCTCCTTAGGGATTAATTTAATCACTGATTACATTGACATTTTAGTTAGATATTCCCTAATTTAAAATTTTAGGTTCAGGGACCAAAACAATTAAATACCCAAGGTATTTAATTCCAAAAGATCCACGACAAGAGCAAGGTTTAATTACAGAGGTGGGGAAATAATACAAAAGAAGTTTCACAAGAGGACTGCACAAACTTTTCTTTCTCCTCTCGCTCTAGAACAACAACATGAATATCCTTCATTTTCTTTATTTCAATTTGATCACAACAGAACAGGGGAAAGGCAACACTCTCCACCCAACAAAGACATCCAATGAAATGACAAGCCATCCTTCTTCATTGGCCCCCGAGCCCTAACCATAATGCAATAAGAGATGTTTTCCAACACATGGAAACAATAGGCTTCCACAACATAAAGATAGATTTCTCATTCAAAACACAGTCCAAAACAAAACTGTAGTTTGCAACCATAGAATAAAGACAACAAACAACACTTAGGCTTCATCATGCAAGCCAAAGGAGCAAGAAACTATGGGGATGTTGCTTATGCCTCCCAAGGGGAAATGGGTATCACCACCTAAGAACAAACTGCCAAAATATATCATTTCAAAACCTTGACATGCCCTTATTCCTCCCCTAAGTACCCCTTATTCCTTAAATTTCTTTATGCCTCCCAAACCCCTTATGGCACCCCATAACGAGTAAAGAAATGCAAGCTATTTCTTTTCAAGGTGGAACCCAAATCCCAACTCCCTCCACACTTATACCTCCCCAAAACACTTATGCCTCCCCCAAAATACCCCATAGTCTTCTCCCACACCATCCCTAGCAGTCTACCCAACCAGCCAACAAGCAATAACATACATACAACCATTTACATATTCATAAAAAGGAAAGAAGAGCATTTCCAAGAGCCAAGCTCTTACCTCTCCATGATGGAGTTGTTCCAAGTTCAAAACAGCAAGCTCTCCAATGCAAAGCAATCCAAGAGATCAACAATCAACAAGTGTGCAACAATCTCCAATCTCCTCCAAAAGAAAGAAATCTTAAAACCAAAAGAAGTCACCCAAAATGAAGCAATGCAAGTTCCAGTAACCCCCAAAACAAGACAAGGAATTCGAATATATAGAGAGGGAAGAGAAGAGGATGAGGTGGATCCAAGTGGGATGCCACATCACACATCCTCAACTCCAACTCATAAGTCAACTTCAATACATAAAATGTCTCTAATAATCATCATGCATCATATATGAATTAGAGTCAGCAATAATCCATGCTCTAACATCTAATCATCATACTAAATCGAACTATAACAATGTCCATGGTATAGTCAACAGTGTCATGATTAGTATCAAAAGTGTCGAAGGGAAGTGGGCACTACATCCCCCTCCCCTTAGACTCAACTTCCTCCTGGAAGTCACTGGAAAGAGAGATAGGAACAAATGCAACAGAAAAAGGATCACTCCATTATGGGATTGCTTGCTTCAAACAAGTGTGGGTCCATAGAACCCAAGTTTGGTCCAATGCAATTTAGCAAGAAGGAGATTGTAAGAGATGATTTCTAAACTTTCTGCATGCAAGGCTATGAATATTTAAATCTAGAGAGTAACTTTATGCTATCAACCAAGATACAACACATAACAATATAACATGAAGAGTTCAAAAGAGTCTTAAGAGTAACCACCAAGTATAGGAATAATAAGGAGAATTCCATGAGTTTGAGAAAGACCACATAGTTTCCATGGAATGCAACATACTGCAATAACAAAAGTTAAGGTTTCCACTAAGGTTAAATTATGTTTTCATAGTTCGTTGCTTAGACAAGGCTAGCAGAATCAACCATGGCCAAAATTTTGTACAAGAGACATGTCTACTCAAGGTCCCACAATTTGAGATCACACAAGATGAGGTTAATCAACAAGGAAGGACACCTAAAACAACAAAACATTTACAATCGAGGAAACTATTTATGGAAAGCACTTATATAACTCGAGAGGGTGCAATCAAAATTTTCATGGTAATACTAAGAAAATTCATGACCACAAGTTTTCCTATAGTCTGATTTTTACACTTTTGTTTTTAAGAACTGAACACACCACACCAACCAAATCTAGAGACGTCAACCATTTAGCAAAAGAAAAGATATATATCTCCCCTAGCAACTAACATATCAAAACAAGAAGTACCATTCACAATAACACAATGGGATTCATTTATCTTATTTCCTAGTCAAGCTTGGAATAATCACAAGGAGAGCACAAGCATAAATCGTAACACCAAAGAGCACTCAAGGTCTCTAATCCTTTATTCTTTGCTGTAAGAGGTACATCACACCATAAACACAAGAGATCCTTGAAAAGTTGAAGAAAATTTTCTTGGGAGTTGAAAATAGAAGAGTATTTTAAATTTACATGCTAAGTCACATGCCCGATTCTTCATCAATGTTTGGCAGGATAACATAAATTACACCATTTTGGTTATACATCCCCGAAAGAAGATCGAAGTTGCTTTATATACAAAGCTACACATTCTTATGTGCTCTTCGAGCACCAAATAAATACATCTAAACAACCACCACATGTTTAATTGGTGTGTTGAAGAATAAGCTTAGAGTTTCCTCGAGACATATCCGATATGGCCAAGAAAGTAAGCCACACAAAAAGATTATTAGTATTTTTCCCGGATTATAAATCTCGTTTATCAATCCAATTTGGTTGTCACAGAACACGATCAATGGTGAAAAAATATAGGTTTATTTTGATTAAGTTTAAAGCGTAGTGTTTTGACACACCATCTAAGGTGATTGTTTATGCCACGGATTTAAACTGATGCGTAAACTGTTTTATGCGGTTTACAACATGATTTGATAACAAAAGATCAATAAAAATATTGATTTGAGATTTGAGATTTGAGATTTAAACTATTATAAATATATTGAAAATTTAAAAGCAATTAGGAGAGGAGGAATGAATCCATGCATGTATTGGAATGTATTGGACTACTGAACGAGAGTTGCGAAGTTTGTCATTACACGTGTGAGTTGTATTTGCTTGTGCGGTTCCAAATCCATGTCGTCGAACCCTTTGCAGTCATATCCATAAATCAACACATTCCATGAAACCACATCAAGTTGAGGCATTATATTGAACAGATTCACGTGCCTTGACTATGCTTCTTCATTTGGCATTCCCAGCAGTAAGAGGTACATCGCTAAAAAAAATCCGAAATCCTTTATGCTTTGATGTAAGAGGTACATCGCACCACAAACACAAGAGATCCATGCAAGGTGGGAGGAAAGTTTTTGGGAGTTGAAAATAGAAGAGTATTCTAAATGTAAATGGCAACCCACTTGCCCAATTCTGTATAAATGTTTGGCAGGAAAACATAAATTGCCCCATTTTTGTTATACAACCCCAAATTGGTTTTATATACAGAACTGCACATTCTTATTTGCTCTTCAAGAACCAAGCAAATACTTCCACACAACCACCACAGATTTAATTGGTGTGTTGAAGAACGAGATTATAGTTTCCTCAAGACAAATTCGACGCGGCCAAGAAAGTCAATCACACACAAAAGATTATTCTTATATTTTATTTTTCCTCCTGATGATAAGAGTCACCCATGCGCTCTAATTATTTACAACCTCAACCAGTGCACCTGTGATGCCTACTTAAAAATGACATTTAAACGGTCAGGGTCTGCTCTCAGTGACCACGTTCGGCAAATATCCCTGCTCCATTTGTTTTGTTGGACATCCATTCCCTGTTTCTAAGCTCCCATTTGAGACAGGCATGGAGGAATTTGGAAAGGGTGGTGGAAAATGGATTTACAGCTTCCAGTTGTGTTTTTTTATAGTTTCTACTTGGCTTCTATTTTGGCGCACAAGTCTTGCAAAACCACCTGACCTATATTGTCAAATTTAGTGATAACCACTTGTAATGAAATTATTTAGAGAGATGAATATCAGCAGCAATATAACACCAAAGACACCTAAATATAAATAAATGATTATAATGTGCAGGTATAATGACTTAGCCAGTTTTGAGCGATAACTTACAAATCATACAATAAGAGTCCACAATTTGGAATCATAATTAAATTAAACTCATTTATTATAAGATGTACTTACTTTAGTGTAAGTTTATGTTAAATTTAAGAGAGAGAGGGGCGCCAACTTATTTAGATATTTATAGTTAGTATGGAGATGGTTTCGGGATTTTCATTGAGAAGGTCGACGCCATCGTCCCTCGCTGTTGCTTGCTTATGCCAGTCGCTATTATCCTCTCGTACTGCTCTACAATCTGCAACACACACACACACACGCCGCCCTCTGTAATTACATTTTAAAACTCGTGATAAAGTACAAAACCGTATAATTGAAATATTATTAACTACAAGAGAGGCTTGGCCCTTTGCTGGCGCCCACGTCGCAGGCGAGGCTTTGATTCTGAGTGAGAGACGCCAGTTTAGAAAACCAGGAAGCTGGATATGTTGGCCTCGTCTCTGCGTACTCCTTTGCTTGTTTGTCGAACAGTCCTGCCATTTCCTCAGCTTTGATCTCGATTCTCCGCACAAATAAGGTCACTTCCAGCTCAACTGCAGTCTCCGACGTTCAAATCATTTATTTATGCCCCTGCTTAATTGGTGACGCAAGCACTTACGAACTTGGTTCATTGCCAATTCCCTCGCGCACTTTCTAAGATCAACGGACTACTCAGGTGTGCCACACGCCTCTCCTCTCGCTAAATTAAGGGGGCCTTCAAAGTCGAGCGAATTTCTACTTTACACTAGAATCAAAATTCCCTACGCTTTGGTTGGTACTCATCTTTATCTCAATAGCAATGACCATAACATCGTTGATGTTACCATGTGAGTGAGTCCCTCTCTCAAGTCTTATTTAAAACACGAATGCGAATGATGAAATGGAGACGTCAAAAGGGATGTGTTAAAGAAGCAAAATTCAAGGGAGTGAAACATTGCAGGAGGAAGAGGAGTGATGAAGAAAAGGATTGAGGGAACAAAAGTCCAGTGGTGCGAAAAATGTTCGGGAACATATGCGAAACTCTTCATTCTTCCAGAAGACACATATGAGCCACATGTCATTTTTGGCAATCATTTGAAAAAGAAAGAGAGTGCAATGCACGGATCGTCCAAACAATGTACTTTAGAGATATGTCAAAAGCAATTCTATGTCAATTTATATTCGTAATTTGACAATAGCTATTTTTTTAAATATAAGACCTTGTGTCTTGTGGATAGTAAGGTGAAATTGCAATGTTCGTGATTATCATTTAGGTGAAGCTTCTTCAACATGCACTAATGACGAGTTCGAGGTTCTGAATAAATCTCTTCATCATCTCAAATATAGGAACTCATCCCATACTAGAATATCGAGTGTGAAATTTATTTATTTAACTAAATACACCCTTGTGACCTGAGACATGTTGGCATGAAGCAAACATTCACTCCAAAACATTTAATTTATGCTCAAAGAGAAGATCAAAGTCTACATCGTATCCATCATGATACTTATCCTAATTATATATCATTCCATATCATGACTAGTCTTGCAATGAATGATGAACACATTACCTTCACACTCACAGAGATATTCCTGCTATCCATTTTTGCCCCTCAAGAAAAATAGAAAGACATGAACTTGCACACTGAGAAAATTGAGGGATTGATTCAGTCATGGGAGCTTTCATTTCGAAATTGGCCAAACAGATTGCACGTGGGCTTGGCAATGGCGATGATGTTGGAGGCAAGAAATTGAAGGAAGCTCGGAGTCGAGCTAAGAAAAATGAGGACTTCAAAGTCTGAAATTTTTGAACTTCGGAGGTTTTACATTTTGGAGTTTCGAGGCCAAATAGGAGAAAACCAAGGAAAAAGGCCTGAAAACCCGAAATCCCTATGTTAGAAAGGGTTTGGCATTTTCAAGTCAACTCCCCTTTTAGAGTCAACAAAGGTGCCATGGATCAAAATTTTGGAGTCCGAACTCAAGTCTTAATTTCTGACTTTGGAGGTTCGAAGAATCGTGGTTTTTGCCAAAAAAATGCAAAAATGAGAGCTAAAGGTTTCGAGTTTCGTGGTCAAACCTAGTTTTGGGGTCAAACTTAGCTTTGGGGTCAACCGGTGGGAATTTTCGGATTTCGAGATTCTGATTTTGAACTTTCGAGGTCCCGGTCTCGGAGATTTTTTTAGGGTTACACTTTGGTGAGAATTTTGCAAGGCACAAGGTCCGAAACCCGAAGTATGAATTTTAGACTTTGGAGTTTCAAAGGTTCCGGCCAAGTCTCGAACTCTCAAGCCGATTTTCCAAGAAAAGTGTAAGTAACTCTTGAAGCATCAATGTCCGAAGTCTTGAATTCAGAAAGTCTAAAATTTTAGATTTTAGAGGTTGCAAAGCATTTCGGAGTCTGAAGGAACAGAGCCAACCACCCACAATTAATCCAGTATGGTACCCCAATCTTCAGATGGCCATAACTTTTGACTGGTAGCTCGAATTTGCACAATAAAGAACTTTTTGGAAAGGTCTTAGCGTTATCTTAAATTAAGTGGGACTAAGTTATTCAAAATGAAGAAATACAGTCTTCCATTTTAGAGGATGTTCCAGGTTTCTCACCTACCACAATGATGAGGATATGGGCTTCCTTTCTTGCCCAACAAGGCATAGTACATGAAGGCATGGGTTTTGTTGTGGCACCCATCATTGTTGCATATGAACTCAATGCGCTTTGGGGTTGTTGAAGCAATATTCTATATTCTTCTCTCCACCTTTCTCTCATTCTTCCTATATATTGTAAGGAGGTTCATTGTTCTAATGTTGGATAATTTTGCTTTGCACCCTCCTTTCTTCTCTTGTCTATAAGTGAATTTGTGGAGTTCAAACCTCCCATTCAAGTTGTAATGCAATTTTATGCCTCTTGGCCACTGTAATGTATTGAACAAATGTGGGAGAAATAGTATAAGTATGTGAATGAATTTCAACTCTCTCTTGTGTTCATTGCTTTCTCTTAATCTCTTATTAAAATCTTGGTTATCTATGTATGGTTATCAGATCACATGTTTAATGGTTTTTGTTTAATGGTTAGTGGATTCTCATCAATGGATTGATTTGTGGTGTATTTTCATCCTTCTTAATCTGATTGTGGTTTCCATCTCCATGCAAAGCAGGTGTTCAACATTCCTTTTGGTGCATCACCTCTGTTAGTTTAGGTTTAATTTCTTGTAATCTTCTTAACCATGTCTCCTTGGCAAGTTAGAGTAGATTTTAGAGTAGATCCTCTACAATTTGGATGTGTGCATCAGAATAGAGGAATAAGAACTAGCCTTCATCCGGAGGGTTATCTCGATTGCAAAGTCCCACACTTTGGGATAACTCCATGTTTGACGAATCACACTGACTGCCTCAATAATTCACTTATGAGCATTCAAGGGTGATGTGATTTTTCCATAACAATTCCCTCTCAAACTATCATTGTTAATGCTTCTCGAATGTATATTTGAGTAAAAAATAGTAATGTTTTAGTAAAATGTTCTCTTGTCAATAATGGCTTTGGTCTTAACATATGTAACATTTATTTTCTACATCAAATTGGACATTCTACTAATGAACTAACTCCATCTTCCCTAAGCAGTTGTAGATTTGACAATACACCTAAGCAAGTATTAGGGGAGATTACTTTTGAAGTTATAGCCAGTGCTTGTAATCTTAATGTTTCCTATTAGGTCATGCACCTAATAATATCAATTATAATATTCTCTTAGGTCATCTTTAGATGCATGTCATGCATGTTGTACCTTGTACTTTACGTGCACAATCCAAGTAGTTATAATAGGGAGTAGTATATGATTTTATGGCTAATCCACGATGTTATGAGATTGAAGGTCATGAAGGTAAGGTATATAGGTTCAAGAAAGCATTCTATTGGCTCAAACAAGCACCTAGAGCTTGGTACAACAAAATGATTCTTATTTGATTGCGAATGGTTTCAATAGGAGAAGCGGTGATCCTACCTTATACACCAAGATAAATGTCCAAGGTAAGATTCTAATTCTTGGTTTATATGTAGATTATTTGATCATTAATGGAAATATATCTATAGAGTCATTCAAATCATCCATGAAGGATTTTGAGATGACATATCTTTTTCTTGTGCATTACTTTTTGGGCATTGAACTCCAACAATCAGAAGGTGAAGTTTTTATCTCACAAGAAAAGTATGCAAATGATGTTTTGAAAAGGTTTAACGTGTTGAATTATAAGCTAGTGCCAACACAAGTCAGAAGCAGATGTGAAGTTTAGAAAAGAGGATGAAGGATTGTTTATGGATCCAACATTGTTTAAAAAGATGATTGGAAGTCTTATGTATCTAATGGCCACAAGGATTGACATTATGTATGGTTTGAGCCTCATATCAAGGTTCATGGAATCTCCAAAAGATTCACATTGGAAAGCTGAAAAGAGAATCTTGAGGTATGTATGTGGAGCAAAGAATCATGGAATTCTTTATTCAAGATTAGATGACTTCAAATTAATTGGGTATACAGATAGTGACAAGATCTTTGAAATATAGATGATTGGAAAAACATATTTGACTATACTTTTCACTTTGGAATAGGAGTGGTTTCATGGGCATCAAAGAAGTAGCCCATTGTCACATTATCTTCAAAGCAGAAGTAGATTATGTAGCACCAACAAGAGAAACATTTCAAGCTATTTGTATGAGAAGTGTGTTGACATATTTACAAGATAGAAACAAGAGGATGCTACACATATTTTTGTGAAAACAACTCAACCATAGCGTTGTCCAAAATATCATGTTTTTCAAAAGAGAAGAAAGAATATTGATGTGAGGTATCATTTCATTAGGGAGATGGTAAACAACAAAGAGATTTTTCTTGAGTTTTGTAGATCCGAAGATCATTTTACGAGATATTTTTCTCAAGGCTTTATCAAAGAAAGTTTTTGAGTATTTGAGAGATTGTTTGGAGTTTGTGATCCTACACATGTCGATCTGGAAATACAAACACAGCTCCTAAAGAGTAAAAGCTACAAGTTGAAATTAAGCAGAGTGTTGAAATATGCATGCATGAACAACGTGTAATTTCCCTCGCAGCTTTTTAAGAAGTTAAATTTAGTGAACTGCAGCTTGTCTTAATCATGAATTCCATAGCGTTTAGTGGATTATTTTTTTAGGAAATAGATTTAAAGTAAATTAAAACAAAAGCAATTTGTTTTAATTCATGTTATGATTTAAAGTAATAGTTTAAATTTAGAAATCTCAGTTGAAGAGTAGTTCTAGGTAGTGTTAGATTCTATTTAATTACAAAAACTTGTAATTGTTATGTATGGTGCATCAAAGCACACAACTTAATTGTAATGAGCCAAAGTTATGAGTATAAAGAGTTAATTAATGGAGAATGCACACCAGTGATGGTTTGATGTCTAATATGTTTTTGTAAGTTATTTTTTTGTTCTTTTTATTTTCTTTATATTATTCATTGTATAAGATTGCGAGATTTTCTACAACAACTAGGATTTCGAGGTCGTTTCACTGGGAGCACATGAAAATACTTCCCTTTTGGTGTAGGGAAGTCCCATGATTATAGATTCCAAAGAGTTTAACTGATGGAGATAATTAAAAATACAAGTACTTGATAAAGGTAATTTTTCGGCATTAGACCAAATATAGATTTTGTTAGGGATTAGAGAAAGTTGAAATGGGCTTGCAAGCTTAAGGTTAGAGATCTCACTGGGGTGAGTTCATGTTCATTTTTAGGAAGAAGCAGACTAGAAAAGGGAGTTAGTGGAGGCTCATTCGCTTTTATGGGAAGGAAACTCTTTTCCTTTTCTAATGGATACCTTGTTTAATTACAGAGGATTATTTCCGATGCTCCTTGTTTTGATCCGCTCGTAGCACTCCCCTTGGAATTTAGGGAACCTAAAGTTCTGTTAGGCATAATGAGATCCATAGGTGTTCTTACTGCTATAGGTCTGGAAATGAAAGCACATTCCAGGCTGGTATGCACTCAAATGTGTATTACCATCCCGGCTAGCACTAAAATACCCATAAAAATTTTCTTGGAAATGGAAAAAAACCAATGTGATCAAAAGATTGAATTTGAGAAATCTCATATTATCTATGGAAAATACAAGATGATTAGCTATGAGGCCAAGTCATGCTTTTGTAAGAAAAAGGGGAGACAAAATAAAGATGCCAATATTGAACATTTTTGAAGCCTTTCTCCCACTGTTGATTCTCAAAAATTATTAGCACGCTTAAACAAAAGAATACGAGAATCCAACAACAAGAATTGATCCGTATCTTATTCTTATTTACTTGTGCTCTACTCAATCGAGAATACAATCTTTATAGAATAACAATAAACAGAGTCTTATTCAAACTCAAATTCAAACTACCCATCTCTACTCTTCATTCTACATGATGGAGAACATTTTCCAAAGACATACACATATCATCTAGTGTGTTGTCAATTACAAAATAACTTCCCTAAATGCTAGCTACAGAATCCCAAATTCTAGCTACAGAATCCTAAATGCTAGCTACAAAATCCCTAAATATTAGGCTAGAATTTCTGCATGTCTAACACTCCCACTTAGCCAAATATTTTTTAACCAGCTGATCACATCGAATCCTTCTTTGCAAAACTCAAACTTATTTCTTGGTAATGCCTTTTGTCAATGCATCTACCACCATCATCTCAGTTGCACAATACTCCATTTTGATAGTTTTGTTCTCAATTTGTTCATGAATGAAATGGTATTGTATCCCTATATGTTTAACTCTCCCATGATACTTCGAATTCTTTGTCATGGCTATGCAACTCTAGTTGTCACACTTTAATATTGTTGGTTGGGACTGAGTAACCTCGATGTCCTGCAACAATCTTCTCAACCAAATCAATTCTTTTGCAGCTTGACATGCTGCTATATATTCTGCTTCTGCACTGGAGAGAGAAATAGATCGTTGTTTCTTACTTGCCCATGAAACTGCACCTCCACCAAGGATAAAACAGAACCCTGAAGTTGATCTTTTACTATCAACATCCCCTGCCCAATCTGCATCACAATATCCAGTAAGTTGTAGAGATTTTTCTGAACTCCCACTGAATCTTATTCCATGTTTAGTTGTTCCTTGTAGATATCTAAAAATTCTTTTAACTGCTGCCCAATGTTGTGGTCCAGGATTGCTAGAATATTGGCTCACAATGCTTACAACATGTGCAATATCAGGTCTACTAGAAACCATTGCATACATTAGGCTCCCAACAACATTCTGATATGGAACCATACTCATATAACTTTCTTCTTCTTGTGTTTTGGGACACATGTCCAGTGAAAGTTTGTTTCCTACTTCCATTGGAGTACTTACTGGCTTGCAATTTTCCATCCCAAATTTCTTGAGAATGTTCCTAATGTACCTTTCTTGACTAAGATGGATTTTCCTCTTCTCCCTATCTCTTAAAATTTGAATTCCCAAGCAATAATGAATATCACCATGATCATTCATCTCAAATTCTACAGCTAATTGAGACTTGAACATGCCTAACATCTTAAAATCATTACTCATAATGATGGTGTCATCAACATATAAGGATAAGATGACTAGAGACTCACCAATATGCTTTATGTAGACATTTGAATCAGCATTGCAACTTACATATCCTTCATGTTGGAGAAACCCATCAATACGCTCATACCATGCTCTTGAATACTGTTTCAGTCCATACAATGTTTTCTGAAGCTTGCATACTAATTGCTCCTTTCCTTCTTGTATGTAGCCTTCTGGTTGTTCCATATAAACTTCTTCCTTTAAGAATCCATTTTAAAATGTAGTTTTTATATCTAGCTGATGTACATGAAGATCCAAGGTTGCTGCCACTGCTAATAGAATTCTGATGGATGTTATCTTGACTACAAGAGAAAAGGTGTCATGATAATCCAAACCTGTAATTTGGGTGTATCCTTTTGCCACCAATCGAGCCTTGTAGCGGTCTATCGACCCATCAGACTTGTACTTTTGTTTGAATAACCACTTGCATCCAACCACTCTTCTTCCAGGTGGAAGAATCGTGAGTTTCCATGTCTGATTTTTTATGAGCGATTCATATTCAGCATCCATTGCTTGCCTCCAATTTGCTGCATAAATACTTTGAAGTGCTTCTTGAACATTGAGTGGTTCATCAACTTCTACACTAAGTGCATATGATTCCAATGCCTTTTGAGTGGGTTTTTGTAGTCTTGTTGATCTACGAAACTGCTGCTCTCCTTGTACATCTCCTATGGGCTGTGTGGTTGCAACTTGTAATGGTCTTGCTGGAGTAGAATTCTCATGCTCAGATTCTTCATCAGATCCGAGATCATAAGGCCTTGTTTCTAAATCCTTAGCATTTTCCATCTCTGCTGATTTGTGCAAAACTGAATTTTCATCAAAAATGACGTCTCTTCTGACTAGAATCTCATGTGTTATAGGATCATAAATTCGATATCCCTTCGAATTCAAACTGTATCCAACCATTATACACTTCTTTCTTTTGTCATCTAGCTTCTTTCTTTCTTCATCTGGTATATGTGCATATGCTATGCAACCAAAAATTCTTAAATCATTGACACTTGGCTTGCTTCCATGCCATGCCTCATAAGGCATCTTCTTATGCAATGTAGCAGTTGGCAACCTATTTTGTATATATGCTGCACTGGAGATTGCTTCAGCCCAAAAACATTAGATAATCCACTACTCTTAAGCATGCATCTAGCACTTTCAACAAGAGTCCTATTCCTTCTTTCAACGAACACCATTCTGTTGTGGTGAATAAGGAACAATATACTCAAGTTTGATACCTTCTTTTGCACATAAACTTTTGAAATCATTTGAGGTATATTCACCCCCATTATCACATTTGATTTGTTTCAAAGGTTTTCCTGACTGCTTCTCACCAAATGCTTTAAAACCTTAAACATCTCTAATGCACATGATTTATTTTTGATAAAATAAACAAAGGTCATTCTAGAGGAATCATCAATGAAGGTAATAAAATACCTTGCCCCGTTGTGTGACATTGTTTGCATTGCACATGCAGATATCTAAATGCACAAGTTCCATTTGCTCCTTAGCTCGTGTTGCTCCTTTCTTTGGGAAGGGGAATCTATGTTGCTTTCCTAAACAACAGCCTTCACACACTCCCAACTCAACTAGTAGATGCAAATTAAAATCTTCCACAAGTTGCTCTGATTTTAACATTTGAAGTGAATGAGGATTTGCATGTTTGAATCTATGATGCCAAAGAACTGAATCAGATATTTCATTATTTGTTGCTGTTAACACCACATCAGGTACTGCTGCACATAACTTGTATAGATTGCCATCTCTGATTCCCGTAGCAACAATTACTCCTTCAACATCCTTTAGGACACATTCCTTGCTGTCAAACTATGCAATTATGCCAGCATTGGTAATTTTGCTCACTGATAAAATACTTTTGACAAGAGCAGCACATACCATACATTATGGATTTTCTTGTATCCACCATTCGGCATTTGCAATGGAATATCTCCAATTCCAATCATCTCACATTTACTATCATCTCCAAGATTGACAGTCTTACTTTTCGGTGCTTTTTATATGCCATAAACCAACTTCTCTCAGGTGTCATATGCTGAGTTGCTCCCGAATCTAAATACCAGCAATTTGAAACATCAGAACTTGGGGTTGTGACAGCTTAAAACAAATTTTCTTGGTCATTGCTTACGGTCATGTTAGCTTCAGCAGCCTTCCTTTTCTTTACCTCTTCTACCCATGCTAACCACTTATGGCATTGTTTCTTAAAATGCCTAGGAGCTCCACAATGAAAGCAATTTCCCTTATTTTTTTGTGTCTTTACCATTATTTGAGACATTAGACTAGGAGGGATGTGATTGTTGTCACTCTTCCTTTTCACTTTGCCCTTATATCCTGCTGAAAATAGTGTCAGTAGGATTCTCATCACTCAGGCCCCCATCCTTCCTTCTGATTTCTTCTTGAAGTAGTGCTGCTATTACTTTTGTCAAATCCAAGTTAGATTGGGTGCTTATTGCTACTACCAATCCAGAATAGGATTCTAGAAAACTCCCAAGAAGCGACATGACAACATCTTCTTCTGCAATCACTGATCCACATGCTGCTAATTGTTTTTTGAGAGACTTAAAATGATTTGTAAAATCTGATATTTTTTGTGTTTCCTACATCTTTGACTGAAAAAATATTCTTCTAAGATATAATCTTGTGCTAACATCATTTGATTCATATATCTTGATCAATTGATCCCAAGCTTCCTTTACTAATTTTACCTCACTTACATGTAAAAGCACATTATCACTCAAACTTAAAAGTATATAGGAACGAGCCCTACCTTCCTTTGACTCCCACTTACTGATCAGATCTGCATCCTGGGTGGGTTTAATCTCAGTCCCTTCAACTATATTGAGTAGATCCTTGTTCAGCAGCAACATCTTCATTCTGAGCTTCCAGAGATTAAATCCAATGCCATCAAATCATTCTACCATCCTGTGAGGATCTCCTACAACAAATGTGGCCATATCTCTATCTTTAAACTTTTGATACTTCTCTGCAGCAGCACTTCACCAACACTGCTTTGATACCATGAAAATTATTAGCACTCTTAAATAGAACACATAAATGCAACTGCATTAATTGATTTGTATCTTATTCTTATTTGCTTGTGCTCTGCTAAATCAGAGAATACAATATTTATAGAATAACAATAAATAGAGTCTTATTCAAACTCAAACTCAAACTACCCTATCTCTACTCTTCATCCTACAGATGGACAACATTTTCCAGCACATACACATATCATCTAGTGTGTTGTCAATTACAAAATAACTTCCCTAAATGCTAGCTACAAAATCCTAAATGCTAGCTACAGAATCCTGAATGCTAGCTACAGAATCCCTAAATATTAGGCTAGAATTTCTCCATGTCTAACAGATTATGCGTCGGAGGTGGAGTTGACTGATGGCAAAGATGAGGAGGAATCAGAAGACGTGGTGGCTACAAAGGAAGATGACTAGGAGGAATTTGTTTCTTGTACATTTGGAGTGCATGTCAGGATAGGTCGAGTCGATGCTTATGTTGGCACGGTTGTAGAGGTGTCGCAGGCTATGTTCACTAGAGTTGGTCCGCGTGGGCGGGTGTTTCCCAGTTCAATTTCTCTTCAAGGGTCATCCTTTTCTATGGGTGAATTGGGATGTGGGGGTGGTAGCATGGAAAAACCATTGAGGAGCATCCGAGGTGGACCCAATGGGGGACGTTCATCTAAAAATTCAAATTTTACCTCTAGTTTGCACAAGGAGCACGTGGAATGCTCTGCTAAAGAAGTTTCTAATTCAAAGTCTTCCTTGGATGTCGATTGACTAACTGTTGAATGTAGCAGGTCTGCTAACATGAGGATAAGTTCAGAGTGGGTGGATTCAAATTTGGAATCTGTAGTACCGACTTTGATGGTTAAGCAATGCGATGGTGGCTCTGTGTTTCCCATCATTAATATGGATCGATTACCAGAATCAGATGGACTGTGCGTAAATGGTTATGGGGATAGAAAGCTTTTGGTGGCCCTTGATGGTAATGATAATCTGATGGAATCTGGGGCCAAAGGGGGTAGGTGGACTATGGTCTAGCCTCAACATTGTTCTGCTCATTTTACGTGGAGTTGCTCTTGGGAGGCTTCATTTGTTGGGTCTTGAGTAACTAATTCAAGTCCTTTTGACTTGGATTTCTCATCTTTGGGTAATCCTTGGTTTTATTCGTATGTCGTTTTCAAGCTGACCTTTGTGGCTCTTGTGTTGGTTCTTTTCACCGTGGGTGACGGTGTCTTTTTGGTATCCTATTGCTAGATCTTTTGTAATGATAGGTTTTTTGGTCCCCTAAAACCAACTATTTATCTAATATAAAAACATATCTTAAATATGTAAGCAATACTATTTTATTTTTAAAGATTACATATTTTTACTCTGAAAAATAAATAAAAAATGCAAATAGCCATAATCGATTAACCCTAAACTACATGAACTATTGTAATCTTAGCCTATGATATATTCATTACAATGATTTAAAATATAAAGGAAGGGACTTGTGGGCATAGCCTTATTGTGGTGATCCATGTTTCTATAAAAAATTGTATTAATTTTGTATCCCATTTGATTGAAATCTAAGGAAATAAAGTTGGAACACACTATTTACAAATTGGAAAAATGTTTTATATTGGCAACATACTATAAATAATCGCATATGTTATATACAATATATAAAAATTAAAAAAATTAACTCATTGCAAAATACTCGAGAAGGGTCAGAGATCAAACATGTATCATCATAAATATAGATATATACAGATTAGGTAAAAAATTTATCATTACAATTATATGTGTAACAATAGAGCTTCGAAATGGAAAAACAAATTTTACACTTTTGTTGGGTTTTCCCCAATTTTCAAACCTAATTCTCTTTTCAAAATATCATCATAAGTCATTAGTAGTGTATTGTCCTTTAAAAATATATAAAGGTTGCCACACATTGTAAAATTGTAACAAAGATCAAGGAGTTAATGGGGAAATTTTTATCCATCCGTTATGAATAGATTATTTGGAATTCAATTATTTTGACAATAAACACATTATTGTAATGTCTTTAAAAATTAAAACCAATATAATAAACTTTTCACAATACATATCCTTTTTACTCTATAATGAATGTTATAAACAAATGTTATATGTTGTTCTCTAAATGCTTGGCTTTCTGTTTTCTTTGTGTAACATTTTATTCTAAACATATTTAGAAGATGTACAAGTGAGTCAATGTATATAAAATTATTCTTCACCAAGGAATTTGTAAACTCTAGGAAAAATAAAAACTAATCAATACACCTTTAGCTATGTTAAAACCATGATAATTCCTTTTGAACTCCAAATCATAGAACATATGTTCTATATGAATATACGTATATGTGTCTCAAGGTTAGACCTACAAGAAATTAAAACATATGTGTGCTTTATGGTGAGAACATCGGGGATATTTTATGTATTTCTTGGATAACCACCATATTTTTAATTCCATATGAAGGAGTAAGAGAGTGTGTCGAAGGTTCCGATTCATAATAAATGTATAATATGCCCCTTAAAGTTTTGGATGATCATGTGAATAACATATATGATCTTAAATGGAGTACATGCATCATGTGTACGATAGAAAAATATAAGAAATGACATAAAATATAGTAATATATCATTGTCAAAATCTTGTACATAATAAGATAGTTGTTAAAGGTGTGCCTAAGTAGAAGAAGAATAGTAAATATTTCCCATGTGAGCATGACATAAATAAAATAATACTAGTAAATTGAAATCTCATGTGAGTATGTTGTAATCAATGTAATGATGTGTGTGATATGACCCTTGCAAGTAAGATGTAAGAAATGTAATCAAAAGTGAATATTCAATTACCTATGTGGGTGAAATGTAATCAATAAAGGCTTAAAGGTTATATGAAACAAGTAGCTGAATGTAATCAATATAACACTACTACATATAGTGCAAAAATGTTAGGATTTGTGTCGATTTTTGTTTCATGTTAATTTTTAATTGTGATGCAAATTTTGTGCCAATATGATGATACTAGTATCACCATTACACTAAGGTAATCCCCTAGCTTCAAAAATAAAAATATTGGGGCCATTTACTTTCTTTTTATTATTATCGTGTACATGTGTTTTTCATGATAGTTCACTAGAAACATGTTAGGGTCGAACACAAAAATGATAAATTAGGAAGAGGAGGAAAAGATAAAGGAAAAAGTGTGTGTGGAACAAGAATAAAATGGAGAAATTAACTACACATAGCCTTTGAAGAGGAGGAGGAAAAACATAAAGATATGAGGAAAGAAAACATGTGTAATGAGGAGGTTGAGGAGGAATAATGCATCGACAAAATTAAGACATGTATGTATATAGTTTTGATGTAACTTTTATTCTAGTTAAGAAAACAATTTATAGCAAAAATCTAAAATTTACCAAAATTTATTAAACCATAGAAAGAAAAATAATTAAAAAAGAATATCACAAAATACAAAGTGAACGCTATCCCAAAATACATTTAATAATAACTATAAAGTAAGAAAAATATAGAAAGGCATGGGAAGAAAAACCTTGACCAAAAATAGTAAATCCTAGCCCAACAACTTACAAACCCTAACAAAAACTACAAAAACACACAATGCAGACTCTATAAAAAAATTAGTAAACCTAAAATAAATAAATAAAATTTAACTAAGAAACTATCAAAAACAAATTAACTCTTCAAAAAAGAAATCAAATCCTAGTAATAATAGTAAATCCTAGCAAACTAACATAGAAAAACTAAAAATCATAGATAAAAATAATAGATCCTTGAGAACTGAAAAAAAAACTATGAGAACAAACAACAAAGCCTTACAATAAACAAAAACCTAGCAAAAATATAAGAAACCCTAGAAATAAATTTAATACGATAAATTCTTTTTTTATAATTATTTTTTTGTTTTTATATATGTAAAACTTTGATAAGGCTCCAAGGGCCATTACAAAAGGAATATAAATAAAATTAGAGAGTTAACATGGATCAAAACAAGAAAATACTAAAAAACAATCCATCCCACCACTAATAGATCCTCAAACTTAGAACATGAAATCAAAATGTCAAATATTCAAGTAATCCTTTATTTTATATTTATGGTAATGTATAAGATTCCAATCATCATCATCATCAACTTTTCTTCCCTTTCTTTCAAGCTCCACTAATCGAGACTAGAACATCATACAAATGTAGTATTTATAATGTAGTCCTTCCCAAAACTTTATCACCATGAGGCTTTTAGGGTAAAATGACTTAGAGAAAACCCTCTTCTATATTGACATGTAAGATTTGATACCTTTTTCTAAAATGTCAAATTCATATTCTATGTCAAGAACAATTTCAATGGATTACAAATATGAACCCTAACCATAACCCTAGTCCGTAATAGGTCAGCTTTCTAGGTGTTGGAGATGATGGAAGAGGAGGAGATAATGAGAACAATGTCATGGATCGAGGTGGTTTTCCCTCTGAGGGGGTGAAAAATCGATTGAGGCCTCTCTTTTGGATGACGGAAAGATTAAAAAAGGGGAGCTTCGGATTTTTTTACAAATTAAAGTAGTTTTGTTGACTTCGGTAAGTCGTGAAACCCGATTCTGGAAATGGTGGCTCGGTTCCATGTAAAGAAAGGGTGGATTTTTGATCTAAAGACTATGTTGTGCCTTCAAAAGGAGGGGAAAATATTTTGAACGCATATGGTCAAAGGCAATAGACCTTTTCTGCATCGTGACTAAAGGAACCGTGAAAAACCATTGTTGTCATCCAAATAAACTCTAGCTTTAAAGATGGAAGATGAGGTGCTTAGGAGAGTTTAGGATTTGGCGGAGGAAAACATCGGACATGGAAGGTTACACAATTTCAAGTCCAAGCGATTTCAATTACATGAATGTATTATCAAACAAGGGGTCCCCAAATTAAAGATAAGGTCAAAGTGTACCCTTATTCCAAGGCATATTGTATTGCTATGTTTGATTTTTATGAGGAATGTGAAATAATACACGACCGACATCTGGGTATGGCGGGACCAACATGGCCTTATGACTAAACTCTGGTATCCTCTATTCAATCCACTAAAAGACATATTTGACACAATTCCCATAACGGTTAGGTTGTCATGTATTCCCCTTCAACTTTGGCATAATTCTCATCTCCAAGCCTTTGGAAACATGCTAGGAAGCTATGAAAAGTCTGGAAATAATACTACTTGAAAGCTTCATACTACTTATGAAAGAATACTTGTTGATTTAGACATATCTCAAGATTTTCCTGAGTGCATTAATCTACTGATTGGTGATAGAAACTAGATTCGAGATTAGACTATGAAATATTGAATTTTCATTGTCAAAATTTTTCCAAATGGGTCATGTGGTAGAGGATTGTGGGCAAAACAAAGCAGCCAAATTTTGCATCGTGGGTGGATTCTCTCCCCTCTCATTTTACCATTAATCTCTCTCCTAACCCTAATCATATTTTGAGCCCTTCGGGTGGCCCCCTACTTTAAACCCCTCTCAGATGCCTCTTTCGTCAAAGAATCATTTACCCCAAGCCTCTACTGAGGCGGTCGTGGAGAAAACCCCATCTTTTCTTGATAGGTCTCCTCTTGAACCTATCCTTATTAATTTTGATTCAAATTCTTGTAAAGCGGCTAAGGAAAATGTCCCTCCTCTCTTTCGTTTTGAAGAAAGAACACATCTACCAATAAATGACAATGAATTTTTTTCTACGTATTGAGGAGGATTCTCAAGGTTGGAGAATGATACACAATAGGAAAAAATCTGCTCTCGTAAAAAAAGGTTCTTCTACCTAGTTTCTCATGATATTGTGCTTACATTAAGCCTTCTTTAGGATTTATGTGTGTTGTATTTTGGTTTCATGTTGACTTTTGGTTTGTTACGGTATTTTTTTTCTCTATTGTTATTTGTAATGTTTTATCTAGGCTTTGGCCTCTTTGTAAATGGAGAGGGTCCCCAGTTAAAAAACCTTTATCCTAAATGAAAAAAATAACAATTTCAATGCTCCCCTTTAAGGAAGCGAAAACACCCTGAGTCCAAAAATATCTTTATCCTCCACACTTATCTTCTCCAATGAAACCATAAGTGGCTCTTCATCAAAATAATCCTCACCAAAATTGTCAAAAGACCCTAAATAAACCTCTTCACGTGTTAGTTCGCTCAAACCCCTGTAATGCAATATGGGATTGGGCACAAGATTAGAAGAAACCACCACCATAAAAGTTAAGGGAGAAGATATTGTGCATCCCTCTGCAGCCATGGCTGAAACTTCCCCACCGTAGAGAGGAGATTAAAAACCTAACCCTCAAGGCTACCACCAATAGCATAAGGACATTGCCAAGAATCGGGGTTTTCTTCGCAAATCCTACAAAGATTTAGAAATATTCCTATTATAGTTTCCTCACACTATACACCTAACGCAAAAGATAGGGGATCCTTCATACTCAATTTTTGAACCTAGATGCCAAACTTGGATGTAGGTAGAGGGGAATCGGGAAATGTTTACACAAAATCATGCACTAGTCACCATGGTATTAGGGTAAATTTCCAACAACTAACCAAGGCATATTTAGATCCCACACAACATGTTCATACACTAGAACTATAATACATGATTAGGAAGATTAACCCAAACTAGTTAGCAAGGTACTATATCCACATGAAGGACACCTCAACACCACTTTGTTAGAGAAATAATAGTCTTGCCATAAAACCTGATCCCCATAGAGAACTTTGTTGAGATCCATTTTAAACATTAAAAGAAACAGAAAATAGCAATTTGCTAGAGCGATTACCTACATATTGCTCTTAAGTTGTCATTTGCACTTTCCCAATGCCCATAAAATGTATATGTTTGGTCTAATTCTAAAATATCCCAATCAAAGCCACTCCAAATATTTTTAGGGCTTTCTCTCAATAGAATTGATGACCCTTATTCGTCCCAAAAAGTAAACAGATGAACAAGATCCCCTACTTTTGGATTATTAAAGTCGGATGCACCGAGACCCTAGATACCCATGAGGCCACACCAATTGAAACACCATTATACTCCTTTTCCTTCTCATGGACGGGTTCAAAATAATTCTTCTCACTCATCCACTAATCCAAAAACTAATCTTATCACAGATGATCGTGAAACTACCGTCTATAACATCCTTAGATAAATCTAAAATCCCTCTTGAATTTATTTATTTGTTTTTATTATGCATGTATAAATAGGAAACCACATGGTCATTGATCCATTTTTTTCAAAAGGGAAATGCATGGTATGGGGTGTTATAGAACCAATGTTATTGAAGTTATCACACAATATATGGAGGAGTACTCTACCCCTTGATATTACACTAGTCATGCATTTCAAAATTGTCATCGTGGACATCAAGATTCATGTTTGTACCATATTTCGATGTGCATTGATAGTATTCAAGTGATGATATTCTTGAGACTAAATATCTAGTTTCACATGATATAAAAGATATACGAAGGTAATATTTTATTTTATTTTACAATATTTGTAGTCATGTTCAAAATTTTATTTTATAATTTACATAACATTTTAATTTATCATTATAGTTGCATATGCTTGTATTTAGTGCCATGATATTCGTAGCCTTGGACATCTTGTGAGACAATATCTTAAAGTGGTGAAATTTCCGAGATGGCCTATCATGTTTCCCCTACTTCAAGGGAGGCAAGTAGGCAAAATTTTATTCTTATGTATAATGTTTGTATTCATATTTAGAAAAAAAAATGTAATTTATTTTATCCTTTTAATTTACTGGACTTGATAATTCATGACATAATTTTAAATCCTCTTCTTTAGTGCTAGGGGTATCAGTAGCCTCATACATCTTGTGATCGATGTTCCATAAGTGGTGACCTTTCTGAGGCGAACTATCATTTTTCACCTATTTCAATAGAACTTGTTAGTGCTCAAAATAATCTTGCCTGATTTTGCCATTAAAAATCTATCAATTTACGGTCTCTATCACATTTTATCTTCCCGTATTGTTCCTGAAAAGTCTCCACCTTCCTTTTTTGTTGTAATCAGTCCTTTTCGGGCCGAGGATCACTTATAGATCCAAAATTGTTTCGTCGCTTTCTTTTTTCATCTCGAAAAGGTTTTTATTTGGGTGTCAAAACTCGGGTTGTTCTGTTCTTCTGTTTTCCACGCTTAGGATTTACTATCCTTGTCATTTTTTCCCTAAATAATCGAAGAAAAATGAATGGATTTAGCTCGAAGGAATGTATTTGAGCCTTATAACAGTTCTAAATTCTGTCCTCAAAGAAAATTTCTTTTTTGGACTCAAATGGTCATTTTTAAGCATTTTACGGTTTAACGGGCATTTCTCCCACTCAAATGTACATCCTTACATCAACAGGAAATGTGGCCTCTTTTAGCTGAGACGCGGCTTGCGCAAGGTAATTCAATTTTTTTAAATCGCCTCAACTTAAAACTCTTGTCTACGTGGAAGAACGATGCTCATTTGAATATTTTCTTTTTGGTTGGCCTTGGAGTTGCACCGAGAGGACACATGGAGGCTTCCGCAAGGTCTTCCCATACTTAGTTTTTTTCAAAAGGTTTTGAGAGTCCTAGGACACGTGGAGGAATCACGCATGTTTGAGGACCGACCCTTGAATTTTATTTTAAAGAAGCATTGGGAGGAAACTTGGAGGCCTCCGCTCACTTTGTATATTTCTTGGACTTTTCAACGGCCAAATGAGATTACCTCGGACCCTAACACATGGCGCCTTCTGCTGAGCTTTAAGCCTTCAAACAAATTTTTCTAGACAAGGACAACCGGTGAGCTGTGCTCATTCAAGGTCTCAACTATTGGGGACCATCTCAAGATGCTCTATTGTGACACGTGCTAGTTTGAAAAGTCAAAAGGCGGGAAGGTGGACCATCGGAGGTCAAGGTTGGATTTGAAAATTCAAAGGGGCGGGGAAGCAGACCATCGGAGGCAACTTGGATTTTTACCTCTTGTCATCAAAAGGATTAAATATCAAAATGACCCGCAAGCCCGAAAGAGAATAGTCAATTTTTGTTCTAGTGAATGGTAGAGGTGTGGGCTTTTAGGGAAATTTGGAAAATTTTCATTTTGTGGAGAAGGGAGGTAAAAGTGTAAAAGGAAGCAGGGTTCCTCTAGGACCTACATCGAAACTAAAATAGGAAGGACGGATTTGCGGGTAAAAATTGGAAAAATTTCCCTTTTCCAAAAAGGAGGTGAAATAGAAGAATTTGGCCATGAGCCTTTGGGACCCATCTTAGGACACGTGTCAGGCTCAATTCTCAAGGGTGGAGGCGTGGAGAAAAATGTGAAAATTTTACAGCTTTTCCAAAAAGTTGTAAAAGGGAACCTGCAGACCCGTTTTAAAGTGGATCTCCCATGTGGACGGTCCAAATTAAAAATAGAAATCAATGGCAGCCATGCATCTGTATTTTATTTTTCTGCCATTTTAACTCTATAGCTCCTAGAGATGCGAGTTGCAGCGCGCGTGTAAAAATAACCCACTTGAGACCCAAGGAACAACCTAAGACTAGATAGGAAAATTATGGAATAATTTTATTTGTTTAAAAGTGTCTTCAACCAGGTTACAAGATAGAAATTGTCACAAACAAGGTTCCAAATCAATACTAATTTACTAGATTGTATTTTTTTCTTTATTAACAATTATTAAATGTCATAAGGTCAAAATTTAAGGTTAGAAATTTCAATTAGGTTAGGAGGGTAGTTTCACACTACACCACTCTCTAACTGGCTTAAAAGCTTTAACTTGATTTTGTCGAACTAACGCTCTCAAAATTCCCTAAAACATTTCCATTGGAAAGGAAATTTTCTCACCTTTTCAATGATATAAAGAAGTCCTCCTACCTCCTCATATTTCTCAAGTTATAGGCTGGTAGACCTTGGGAGGAAAATTTTCCCAAGAGCGGGCCTGCAGGCCTAGGGAAGAAAATTTTCCCATGCGCGCGCGGCGCGAGCAGGAGAAAATTTTACACACTTTCCTTATTCGGGAAAAAGCAAGATTTACCTCCACGCGCCCATGAGCCCGAAGAGGACACGTGTTAGCTTTACAACAACCTGGCAGAAAAATCGAGCCATTGGAGTGATTTAAGACATTATGTGTTTTCGGTTGAAAAGCGCTAGGGATCAAAATGGTTTGCACCTCCGTTGACACCCAAGGCGCCACGTGTCGACATCTGATTGGTTGCGGGGTGATGAGGAAACTTATGAAAATTTTCCCAAAATTTTCTGAAGCACTAAGTTAAAAATGGATCTGCTCCTCCGCCAATGCCTCATGGTGCCATGTGGCGACCTCGATTGTCAGTAGGCGGGCGGAGGAGGGGAAAATTATGAAAATTTTCCTAACTTTTTCCAAAGGGCTAAGTTTAAAGGGATCCGATACTCCGTCAATGCCTCGTGGTGCCACATGGCAGCCATGGATTGGCTACAAGCCGGTGGGATGGCGGGGAAAATTAGGAAAATTTTCCCCAAAAAATGTTTTTTGATAGTTAGAATTATTTTTATTTTTTATTTTTTTACTCCAAATTAAGAAAAACTTTAGTAGGGCCATAACTTTTGATAGAGAGCTCATTTTTGGGAAAATGAAGACTTTCTGGAAATCTCTTGATGTCCTCTTTACATAGGAATCATTATATTTTGATTTTGATAAATTTTAAGGGTAAATTTCAAGAAATTGATATGCGAGACTTTTAAAAGGCAAGCTAGTAGATTTTAACTTTTGAAATTTTAATCAGTTGTCCTTCTTCCTCTCTCAACATGTAAATTAGACATGGAGAACTATTCTTGGATGGATTTAGGATGGATTTGGAAGGTAATTTTGTTTTATTGACTTCCAGCTTTAAAAACAACAACCTTTACAACAAAATGATAGCAAAACGGTTTGAGCCCAATTTTGCTAAGTTTTCTAAGGAATTCCTTAAGTATTTTTGTCCAATTGAATTTGTTTAGATCAAACTATGATTTAATCATTTAATTTTTTATTTAATTGTTGCAGGTTTGAACTCATTGCATTTTTGGATAAAGTATTTTCCAGTTTGAAAATACAAAAGTAGATCAAATTTTAAAGGATCTATTCACCATTTTCATCTTCAAATTATTAGAACTCATTATAATTCTAATCTAATACTTTCACTTGATTCAATTCAACTATTCAAAAGCTAAAATACATCTATGATTTCAAAATTTTACATATTTCAAAAGACAGGTATTACATTTCCTCATACACATTTCTTTCTTTCAAACAGATATTACAACTCACATTTAGATGATCAATTTCAATACAATGATGTAATTTTAGGAAGGTAGTGCAATCCTTTATTGATTTAAAATACAAATTTACAATTTTTATTTCATTTCTCAAATTCCACATACATAAGACAATTCTTTCACATTTCTTCAAACGTTGAAAGCAGAGTTTATCTCTTTCACATTACAATATACAACTTTCAAATCAATACAACATCTTTTACATTACAAACATTTACAAGTTCATCCAATTAAAGTGGGAAAGGTTACAATACGGTTTCATTTCACAAGGAACTATCAAACTATCTTTTCTCACTTGAGAATAGCAATAAGTAGATTTCACATTTTTCTAATTTGATCACAACAAGAGTAGGAGAAAGACAACGCTCTCCACCCAACCAAGATATCAAATAAAAAGGATAAGCCATCCTTCTTCATTATCCCTTGATCCCCAACCATAATGTAATAAAGGATGTGATCCAACTCATGGCAACAACAGCTTCCAAAACACACAAGCAACATTTTCACAATAAAAACATAGTCCAAAAATAGAATTTAGTTTAAAACGACATTAAAGCATGACAAACATTACCAAGGATTCATCAAGAAACCCAAAGGAGCAAGAAACTATGGGGGATGCTTCTTATGCCTCCCAAAAGAGGAAATGGGTAACACCACCTGAATTACAAACCACAAAAATATAGTATATCAAAACCCTAACATTCCTTATGCCTCCTCCACATACCCCTTATTCCTCTAGTCTCCTTATGCCTCCCTAACCTCTTATGGCACCCAATAACGAGTAAATAAATGCAAGCTATTTCTTTGTAAGGTAGAACCCAAATCCCAACTCCTCCACCCTTATACCTCCCTAAAACACACTTGTGACACCCACAAAATAAACCCCATAGTTTTATCCTACACCATTCCTAGGCCATCTACCCAACAACCCACAAACATGCCAAAACATTCACACATTAACATTTACATTCATAAAAAAGAGCATTTAAAGATCCAAGATCTCTTACCTCTCCATGATGGAGTTTCCTAAGTTCCAAAAAAGTAGTTGTTTCCATGTAACAATATAAAATCCACCAAAAACAAGCATGCAACAATCTCCATACTTCTCCAAAAGCAATAACTCCTAAAAAAACAAGGAATTCACCCAAGAATGAAGTCTCCAAAGTGAAGCAACCCAAAACAAGGGAAGGAATTAAAATTTTATACAAGAGGGAAGGGAAGAGGATGAGGTGGATCTATGTAGGATGCCACATCACACATCCTCAACCTCAACCCAAAAATTCAACTTCATTCTCCAATGCATAATAAATAGGTGGGTGAATAATATGACAATTTACTTACATACTCAAATTTAACCCACACCCCAAAGGACTGAAATTAAACCATGTAAGAAAAGTGTAATAAAAACTTACAATTTGACTTACACAAATGCATAATAAAATTCTAAAATCAACCCTCCAACCATAGGTACGGTTACTAAATTAATTTCAGAGGTATGGGACAAGTTTAACTTGTCCCACAAGCCTCCAAAATCAGCCTTCAAGGACAAATTCGAATTTACAAGAAGATGAAGTGTTTCACACTCAAAAGTTAACTTACACATCACTTACACATCACTTACAACACTAATTCAAGGCCAAAAAGTCTATTAATTACTTTCTTATGACATATTTTAATTAATTAACTTAACAACATGATTACTCACAATATTACACACCATTTAATGAATAATGAAAGCGTCGATACACCACAAAATAAAAACATGCAAACATAAACAAAGGAACCAATAAATAAATACACCTAACCCCTGGTCACATTTAAAGGTGATCCCATGATGGGAATCCCTAACACACACAAACACACAAAAAAAAAAACTAGTTGTCATGGTGACCTTGTTGAATTCATCTAGAATTTCAATGTGGTTTGGTCTCCAATCCCCAGATGTTTGTTGTGATATTTTTAACCTGCAAAACACGAATACCTTCTTCAACCTCATGGCCATATCGTAACATCCAAAATAATATAAATAAAATTATAAAATCATCTAGATATATGGATCACAACAACATCCAAGCAAACAACAAGATCATTTGCAATTTTTACTCAACAAGCATATCATCATCAAATAATTTCCATTTCTAGGTCTACTCACAATATCCAAATATCACATATGCGAGCAACATCCATAAGTATAACCATGTCAAACAAGATATCGACATCAATATTCAAAATGTCTCTAATAATCATCATGCATCATAACCTGAATCAAGTAAACAATAATCCATGACCTAACATCTAACATCATACTATAATAAAGTCCATAATCATGTCCATAATATAATCAGCAGATCCCGATTAGTATAAAAAAATGTGACAAAGGAAGCTGGCCAAAGCTCACTAACTAGGCCTCTACCGATTTCCACCAAAGTGTCACCAAAATAATGTGATGGCCAAAGCTTTAGGATCTCCCGATGTGATCTACGATTGTGGTCTCATGGCATCTAGGCTTCTCTATATTCTCATCCCTAAGACTAGGGCTCCGAGATCTCTAACTATGTCCTAAATCTCAGTTGACCAACCTATCCATTCTATGGTGACTATGCTCTAGCTGACTCTGCATGGAAATTCTCTCCTCCATGCTCCTTGCTGGGTTGAGGAGATACATGACCCTCAATGGAAGTGACTCTATCATGTATGGCTGCATGTCCTCATACTGATCTTCCCCGTAGAGTGGCATTAACATCTTGAAGAGTCTACAAAATCTATGGTTGGATGGCTACTACAACATGATTTGGTGGTGCTAAGTCTAGGTCTATGTGACAAGACCCCTCGTCCCATTTGTGCCTCCTGCATAGACCAATGTGAGAATTAGTTCATCTTTCTAAGTTTTATTCAGTTTCCATGTTTACTAAAATATGTAATTTCTAAACTAAGTTGTTTTCTAGATTTAAAAGTGTACAAGGTTTAAGGTTCATGTCTCAAGTTTTCTAGTGTACCCAATGGCTCAAGATTTTGAACCATTCCTCCGATACCAAGTGTAACGCCCGTAAAAACAACCCACTTGAGATGTAGGAAAAACCTAGGATTAGATACGAAAATTATGGAATAATTTTTTTGTTTAAAAGTATCTTGACCAAAGTTTACAAGATAACAATTGTCACAAACAAGGTTCCAAATCAACACTAATTTACTAGATTGTATTTTTTTTATTAACAATTATTAAAGGTCACAAGGTCAAAATTTAGGGTTAGAAAGTTGAATTAGGTTAGGAGAATAATTTCCAACTACACCACTCTCGAACTGGCTTAAAATCTTCAACTTTATTTTTCTCATAATTAACGCTCTCAAAACTTCCCTAAAATATTTCCATTGGATAGGAAATTTTCTCACCTTTCCAATGATATAAAGAAGTCCTCCTAACTCCTCATATTTCTCAAGTTATAGGTCGGCGGACCTTGGGTGGAAAATTTCCCGAGAGCGGGCATGCGGGCCTAGGGAAGAAAATTTTCCCATGTGCGGGCTGGTGGAGCAGGGGAGAAAATTTGGCACATTTTCCTTCTTCAGGAAAAATCATGATTTACTTCCACGTTGTCGGGAGGCCCAAGAGGACACATGTCGACTTTACCACACCCCAGCAGAAAATTGGGCCGTTGGAGCGATTTAAGACATTATGTCTTTTTGGCTGAAAAGTGCTAGGGATCAAAATGGTCTGCACCTCTATTGACGCCCAAGGCACCACGTGTTGAGCTTTGATTGGTTGCGCGATGGGGAAAATTAGGAAAATTTTCCAAAATATTTTCTAAAGCACTAAGTTAAAAAGGGATCTGTTCCTCTGCCAATGCCTCGTGGTGGCACATGGCAACCTCTGATTGGTTGCGAGCTGGCGGGAAAATTAGGAAAATTTTCCCAAAAATTTTCTGAAGCGCTAAGTTCAAAATGGATTTGCTCCTCCACCAACGCCTCATGGTGCCACATGGCAGCCTCTCGATTGGTCATGCAGGGCCGATGGGGTGGCAAGGAAAATTAGGAAAATTTTCCAATTTTTTCTCGACAATTAGAATTATTTTAATTTTTAATTTTTTTAACGCTAAATGAAGAAAAAATTCAGAAGGCCATAACTTTTCATAGAGAGCTCGGTTTTGGGAAAACAAGGACTTTTTGGAAAGCTATCGACGTCCTCTTTACACAAGAATCATTAAATTTTGATTTTGATAAATTTTAAGGAGTCAATTTCAAGAAAATGATTTGTAGGCTTTTAAAAGGCAAGCTAGTATTCATTCCAAGTATCTATTCGCCATTTTCATCTTCCAAGTATCAGAAGTCATTCCAATTCTAATCTAATACATTCAATTGATTCAATTCAACTATTAAAAAGCTAAAATACATCTTTGATTTCCAAATTTTACATATTTCAAAAGATAGATTATTACACTTCCTTCATACGCATTTCTTTCTTTCAAATAGATATTACAACTCACATTTAGATGATAAAATTCAATACAATGATGAAATTTGAGGAAGGTAGTGCAATCCTTTATTGATTTCAAATACAAATTTACAACTTTTCTTTCATTCCTAAAATTACTCATACAAAATATAATTCTTTCACATTCCTTCAAACGCTGAAAACCGAGTTTATCTCTTTCACATTACAATATACAACTTTCAAATCAATACAACATCTTTCCATTACAAAAATTTACAAGTTCATCCACTTCAAGTGGGAAAGGTTACAATATGGTTTCATTTCACAAGGAACTATCAAAATGTCTTTTTCTTAGCTCCAGAACAACAACAAGCAGATTTCACATTCTTCTGATTTGATCACCACAAGAGCATGGGAAAGACAATGCTCTCCACCTAACCAAGACATCCAATGAAAAGGAGAATACATCCTTCTTCATTGGCCCCCGAGCGCCAACCACAATGCAATAAAAGATGTGATCCAACTCATGGCAACAACAGGCTTCCACAAACACACAAGCAACATTTTTACAATAAAAACACAATCCAAAAATAGAATGTAGTTTACAACTACATTAAAGCATGAAAAACATTACTAAGGTTTCATCAGGCAAGCCAAAGAAGGAAGAAACTATAGGGATGCTTCTTATGCATCCCAAAATGGGAAATGGGTGTCACCACCTGAATTAAAAAGCACCAAATTATAGTATATCGAAACCCCGACATTCCTTATGCCTCCCCTAAGTACCCCTTATTCCACTCATTTCCTTATGCCTCCCCAACCTCTTATGGTAACGCATAATGAGTAAGGAAATGCAAGCTATTTCTTCTTAAGGTGGAACCCAAATCCCAACTCCCTCCACCCTTATACCTCCGTAAAACACACTTCTTTGTCTCACAAAATAAACCCCATAGTCTTCTCCTACACCATTCCTAGGCCATCTACCCAACAACCCATAAACATGCCAAAACATTCACACATTAACATTTACATTCATAAAAGAAGAGAATTTCAAGAGCCAAGCTCTTACCTCTCCATGATGGAGTTTCCCAAGTTCCAAACAACAGTTACTTCTAAAAAACAATCCAAAAATCCACTAAACAACAAGCATGCAACAATCTTCAAACTTCTCCAGAAGCAAGAGCTCCCAAAATAGAAAGGAATTCTCTCAAGAATGAAGTTTCCAATGTGAAGCAACCCAAAACAAGGCAAGGAATTCAAATTTTATAGAAGAGGGAAGGGAAGAGGATGAGGTGGATCCATGTAGGATGCCACATCACACATCCTCAACCCCAACCCCAAAATTCAACTTCATTCTCCATTGCATAATAAATAGGTGCGTGAATAATATGACAGTTTACTTACATACTCAAATCCAACCCACACCCCAAAGGACTAAAATTAAACCATGTAAGAAAAGTGGAATTAAAACTTACAATTTGACTTACACAAATGCATTATAAAATTCTAAAATCAACCCTCCAACCATAGGTACGGTTGGTAAATGAATTTAAGAGGTATGGGACAAGTTTAACTTGTCCCACAAGCCTCCAAAATCAGCCTTCAAGGAAAATTTGAATTTCCAAGAAGATGAAGTGTCTCACACTCAAAAGTTAACTTTAATTTAAGGCCAACAAGCCAATTAATTAATTTCTTATGACATATTTTAATTAAGCAATTTAACAACATGATTACTCACAATATTACACACCATTTAATGAATAATGAAAGGGTCAATACACCACAAAATAAACACATGCAAACATAAACAAAGGAACCAATAAATAAATACACCTAACCCCTTGGTCACATTTAAAGGTGATCCCCTCCATGGGAATCCCTAACACACACAAACACGCACAAAAAAATACTAGTTGCCATGGTGACCTTGTTGAATTCATCTAGAATTTGAATGTGGTTGGTCTCCAATCCCCCGATGTTTGTTGTGATATTTTTAACCTAGAAAACATGAATACCTCCTTTGGCCTCGTGGCCATATCAGAACATCCAAAATAATATAAATACAATTCCAAAATCATCTAGATATATGGATCACAACAACATCCAAGCAAACAACAAGATCATTTACAATTTTTACTCAACAAGCATATCATCATCAAATAATTTCCATTTCTAGGTCTACTCATAATATCCAAATATCACATGTATGCGAGCAACATTCGTAGTATAACCATGTCAAACAAGATATCAACATCAATATCCAAAATATCTCTAATAATCATCATGCATCATAAGCTGAATCAAGTCAACAATAATCCATGACCTAACATCTAACATCATACTATAAAAAGTCCATAATCATGTCCATAATATAATCAAGAGTATCATGATCGTGATCAAAAAGGTGTCAAAGGGAAGTGGGCACTACATGAGTCTTCATGATTTATCAATATTTCTTGCACACCAAACAGAGAGGAGAGTTAATTTGATATCTAAATTTGGTGGGGAAGATTTGGGGATGTCTTTTACCATTAAGATGAGATCTGACCTGTGGGCTCGATTTGATCTTCCATTTTTCCTTCTCGGGCATGCAAAGAACCATATTTGATAGATTAGGGGTAGAAGTGGGAAAATTGATCTACCAAAAGAAGGAGTTGAATGCGGGAGATGTTCAAAGATATCTACCCCCAGCACTGACAACGTTTTACAGATCTGATTCTGGGAATTGCAATCGGGATCATGGTGAGCACTGGTACACTCAATGTTTGGATTTTTGGGGAAAACTCTGTTGTAAAATTTTATAAATTGCATAAATTTTTCGTGCAAATGGTTGGAGTGTTAGAGGTCGACTGATTTTTCTAAGAGAAAAGCTTGATAGAACCCATCTTTCTGAGAAATCATCTGAAGAAACCTGTTTATCTCCTTTGTGTTAAATTTTATCATGTCAAGGTGGTTGCGAGTGTACAACCATTGACAAGCTCTGAGATTGTTCTAGAAGCTTTCCCCTGAATAAATTTAATCAAACTCGAGTTAATCTACCTTATTTTTGGGAAAAAAAAGTTATTTGCTTCATTTTTGAATGTCTCTGCAAGTACTTTTCTTGTTGCCCTTGTAATATTACATTGAAATCTTTGTGAATCACACAAGATCTTATCCTTTTGATAGTTTGGTGGAATTTGTGATTTCATTTATCATAAGAGCTTTCGTTTGATAGTGAAATAAACAAATTTAAAATCACTGTGACTCCAAGCATGACTATAAGATTGTTTGTTAGCCTTTGAGGGTATCTTAGGCGTGATGAAATAGAGGTTGATAATGTTTAGTTAAGTTTTCCAATTTAAGCCTTCATTTTGGATCCTTGAAGTTTGTGTGAAAAGTGTTGATCTGGGCCTCCATTGAAGCACATATTCTTGTTAAAGGAACATCCTAGCTATCCTAAAGCATTTTGTTATTTAAGCTCTCTATTTTTGTAAAATTTCTCAAGAATCTGGTGAATCAAGTTCATTTCTACCTGACCTTCCACCAAAAATCTTTTAAAAATAACCAATCATACACATACTACCCCTATTTGTCATGTGTGTATACAAATGCATAATGTTTACTACCAAAAAATGCATAAACAATCAAGTTTTCATTGTATTTAGTTCCCTAAACCTTGCTTAGAAAATATTTCCATTATCTAGAGTGACAACTCATGAGAGTTAGGTTTTTGCATTGACCATATTTTCTTCAAGGTCTTCTTAATAATTTTACTAGGAAGGATCTCCATCTCCTCCACAAACAACAGGCTACCAAAAGGGTCCTCTCACCTTGGTTGAAAGTCACAACCATAAAGTAGTGAGGATAGGTTAAATCCTCTCTAGGTGCTACCCATTTCTCCACATTTGAGTGACAAAGAGAAAGTTTCATTTCATCCCCACTACAAAACGATACACTACATGCTTTGCTTGTCTCTAAGCTTCGTGCCAAACCCGTGATGCTAGTAAGCTTCCGAGGGAGAATCAATTTGGGTACCAACAGTAACTAAGCAGACAAAATCTTATTTTATTCTATATTATTTTTTTTCATATAAAGAACTTATTTATATAGTTTATTTTGTTCTTTAATTTATTCTACAATCACGTATTATTGTCTTCTATGTTGACATCTTCAACACAACCTTATAAATCTATTGCTCATAAATTTAAGAGACATGAGACTAACCCCATAAGTGTTAATAAGGTATTGGTTATGCTAATGAGGGGACGCCCAAATTCTCTACCCAATTCGAAGGAGAACCAAACACATGATCTAACACTAAATGAGTGCAAGTATTGATTATGGGGGATTTTGCATGTGAAATTGTATATGAAGCATCCCATGAAAATATTATAGATGTTTATGGCAAGTAATTATTAATATACATTTTTTTAAAAAAATCATGTTATCAAATTTGTTGAATCAAATTATTTTACTTTCATTATTTTATTTTAGGTATTTCTAATTCATTAAAATCTGATTATTTTATTACAATATTGAAGAAAAGATCTACTAGAACTAATAAACAATTAAATTCAAGTGCTAGGCAATTTATTTGATTTTTTTATATGAAAGTAAATATAAGAGATAGGAATCTTATCTTAATTTTTCTTATCTTGGAGTGAGTCTGGACTAGATAATGTTATGAAACACAAGAAAATATTGTCATAACTAGGCTAAAAAAATTTGAACTGGTGGAACAGCAACAGGCACCCGTAAAGGAGCAGGGGCAGCCAAAGGTGCTACAAAATTAAAATAGGTGTATGTGTCTGCAAAAATGATCAGAATTCCAACTTTTTAGGGTTGCAATTGTTCAATTTTGTTCACCTTTTTCTACGAAGTCACACCAAGATTTATGATCTCGTTGGAATCATGGAATGAAGTATAGACTTGCAGAATCCTCAAAATGACATCAAATCCAAAAAGAAAGATGCGATAGAAGGGGTCGACTATCCTCGCTTCTCACAATGGTGAACTTACGACTAAGCATTGCACTATATCTTAGACCTAATGTAGTCTATGTAATTGTGCGTGCAATAGTGCTCTAGGTCGCCCTCGCGTAAATGGCTCCAAGATAACAGTGGTAGCTAGATAAAATGTAATTGTGTGGATGGAATAGAATGAACCGCCATTCCTATATAGTGTGTATTCAAAGTAATGTTCCCGAATGTCATCCCTTGAGATATGTAGATAGAGCCCTTAATAAGAATTGTCTACCCTTGTAATAGTATGTATGATGTGTTTATATAGGGAACTCTTGCTTGAATTTCGACACTAATGACCCGACATGTCAACTATTACCTCAGGATATGAGTGGGAAAACCAAAAATACTAACCTCAAGTATCAAAAATAAAATCGGACATCAAGATACATGGTTGAGCCAAACACCGAGCTAGTCAACAAGTTGATCAAGAAACACGAGGTGAGTCGGTGGTGACCTCATCGACACGCCGCTCAATGAGCTAACAATGAGTCGACCAATGAGAAAAACGGTGATGGTGTGGTTGAAGCCATGAGAACCATGGACATTTCAGTCTATTTTAATCCCTATCCCTACCAACCCCAATCAATTTGGGATAAAACCCCACGAAATGCAAAAAGAACAAGTCTCACAATTTCTATGAGACGAATGCAAGGATAGCTCTGCGTGGTGGATGTGGGGCAACTCAGACATGTAGCAGACGTGGATGATGAGTTGGTGCGTTGGCAAATGGAGCAGGTGATGTGGGAAAATAACTAGGCAAACCGGTTAAAATGAACAATGAAGGAGGTGGGGATCGACCCGCTAACCTCTTGCCAGGATGCAAACACACCTAACCAACTCAGACCAACTCAGTAATTTGGTTATGAGTTGGTGAATAAGGCCCTTATATAAATTATTTGGGAATGGGGTGGGTATATAAACCCACCCTCATTTGAACACAAGCTCTTCTCAACGAGCCAAGAATAAAGGAGAAAGAGAGCACGGAGGTATTTGAGAGAGCCTTAGGAAATTATCCAAGGCATTAAATACCTATTTTTATAGAAAAATATACTTATAGGAGTTAGTTATTATTAACTCACTATCACATGTAAAAGGCTATTTATGCTTAGTTTTCTCATGTGGATCTAAAGGTCGATTGTGGAGCGGAAGGGAGATATATTGCACTAGAGAAGAGAAATAGAGCTCTAATTCTTTAATGTTGGGAATTATTCATTTGATTTAGTGTTCTTTGAGGAGGTAGCGAAGAAGAATGATATTGCTAGGCTCGCTGACGACTCCGGATCCGACTTAGCTCTATGTAGAGGAAGGAGACCATGCGGTAGATGGGAAGTCAATAGGAGGGTGTTTTCATCTACTAACTTTATTCGAAAGCGAGGTCAGAACATTGACCAAATTTCCAAGACCAATCTGGATTCTATTAGATCGACTTGCACCAAGTTCGGGTTGTACTAGGAACTTTGTTCTAATATTATAAATTATTCTTGTACTTGCAATCGAAACATTATAATGAATCGGTTAAACATTTAGTGAACCCAAAGACATAGGTAATTGTTGAATTCCATTATCAACTATGTGGAGTGTTTTTCATAATTACATTAGATTTATTTAAGTTGATTTAATTTTTAAGATAAAATCAGAATTGAAATAATTTTCCTATAAGGATTGATTAGTCGAGGGATTTTTTTACCAATTTACGGATAAGATATAATGTACCATGATGTGCTTGTTTTATATGAGAACTATACCTTGTCGATGGAACCATTTTATTTTTTACATATCACCGATTCCTTGTATATATGTCTTGGTAGCAGCCCTACTAGAGTTCGTTTTAAGAAACTCTAATTCATTAAAGAGTATGACACTTGAATTTTCATTCAAAATTGAAGATATTGACAAATAGACATTCATATATCATGTCCTACGTTTTAACATGGAATCTACAAAGATACGAATAGGGAGGGAATATCGATATGGGTATCTACATTCACGAATGATCGGTGGTAAGAGTAAAGATTCCAATTTTTTTGAGAAATAAAGATAGTCCTGTCCTACTGACTGTCCCTTTTGTACAAAATCCCATATGATATGTGAATTTATAGGGCCGAAATCCCATATTACATATTAATTTTATAGGTTCCGAGGATTTTGATAAGGTGAACATCATGTCTTATTTTGTGTTAATTTACGTCTTTAGAAATGAGCAGTGTACTATTTGCGTCAATAATATTTTATTGACACAACTAATCTACCACAGCTGATCATGTCTTATGTTTTTCATCTAGAAAGAAATTTTATACGGTGCTCATATCTAACACATATATAGAGTAAAGTTATTGAAAGTTATTTTTTTGAGAAGTTCTAACACTTCGTCATTTTGTATCTACAATGCTTGAAGGATTTCAATTCATGTAGGAGAAAAATGTATGGGCATGTATTAAATCTAAGTGTAGGTATGTTTCACACATCTCAATTTACTTTTTAAGGTCATAGTACCAAAGGTACAATTTGAGAGGAACTCACATGTAAATTGAATACTTTAACGACCATATATAAACCTATGAAATAATATATATTCTAAAATGATTAGATTGTTTATGGATCATTTTATGAGTTGATGAAAACCACTTAGTATGAGTTGCAATGTGCTATTGAGAAGTAATTATAGTTGTGGAATTCTAGTGGTACATATAGATATTTATCATATCTTTGTACTTCTCATGTCCAAGCAAGGGTCAAGTTTATTAGATAGAGAAATACAATATAGTTATCCACTATTATTCTCTAACGAAACAACTAATAGTATAATGCTTCTATTATTGAGTGCACCCTAGGTCATTCTACTTATTCATATGATCTTTTCTTAAATAATTTATTTTTATTTTTGAGGACTTCCAAAGATTGCGTGTAATCTTCAATTTGAATAGAACACATATTGATGTTATCTCCTATCCCATGTTGTCTCAAATTTAAATTTTTCATGTTTTTTTATTATTGTTGGTAAATGGTTTTTATGGGGACCATACCTAAGGAACAACAAAAGGATAACAACATAGATACATCAATAATGAGCAAAAGGAATATGGTATAAGAACCAAGATAAGCAATGGATCACCCTAAAAGTAGCAACAAAACTACTCAATTTGAGAGAAACAAGAAACATCAAAGCAAGCCCGCACCCAATCAAATGCCTGTTTCGCAACAAAAACAGAGGACCTTTAGCCCGGATAAAACAATAAAAACAAAAACTGGACAAGAATCATTCCTTGTTTGAATCGATGGTGGGTTTTAGTTTGGCATGTCCTTTCTTTCTCTTGTCCACCACCGTCCACTCCTCGGTACCTTCTTTCGCGAAGACCGGAAGAAAAACTTCAAGAGTCTTGATAGGAATGTGACCTTAAACGAGGAATGAGAGATAATCCAAAGATAGATTCAAAGAGTCACCTCTTGATTAATGGAATCATGTACTATCCCAATATAGTCGAGAGGAATAAAACGTGGCTTTTTTTGGCTACGTCTCTAGATGGTTCGGGAATTCTTCATTGGTAGGGGGAGTGTCTTCCTTGAAGAGTTCATGTATTCCTCCACCAGATCTGTATGGGGTGACCGTGAGATGTTCAGAAAAGCTTCCTTCCACCATGTTGATATTTCTCTTTGCTTGGGTCTGCAAGTACTTGCAATCATTTGAAAAACGCTCCGTTTGAAAGCATCACCGACATCTTCATATTAAACCCTCATATTTGATCCTCTACAACCAATGTTTATCACCAATTTGTAGACTAATTTCTACCGGAAGGTATTTAGAGGTGTTGAGATCTACCATGATTCTAGCATAAGTTGTATGAATTTGATAAGAGGTTTTAACATCTGATTTTTCAAAAGATCCTAAAGTATTGCCTCTAAGAGCAAGGCATTGGTTGTTCCAGAGTTGTAATGGGAGTCATGGAAAGTGAACCCAAATAGGGTAGGTAACAAAGAAGTCTTTTAGAGGATCAAAAGATGGATGCGAGGACTTGAACATGAGCCCATGTTCATCCCAAACCGAATATTGGTCATAAATTGAATCCCTTTCTTCAAGGGTTTCAATGACAATAGTGAAATAGATTTGTCATGTTAGATCCCATTATCACGCCGAATTTATTGAATATATTATTGTTCATAAGAAATACCAAGTGACCAAGCATGAGCTAAGTTTTTTCTAGTTGTTAAATATTAAACATAATTGCATAGAACACAAAATTGACCCTATACACAAAGCAAGTTGTACTTTATGAAGTAGTTATTGCATTGTTTTTAGGTCTCGTGTGTGTTCTGCATTAGAAAATGGATTCTACCATTCGAGAATTGAATACTCTATTCAAACTAGATTAATCCTCCAATGAACACTTTTTTTGTTACTCGCTTTTTGTTATATTAATATTTCATATTACATTATGTTTGTGTTGCATTAGTTAATAATATTTATTAAAATGAAACTCAATAATATCCCTCGAGCACATCTTGTTTGAGATACTAATTTTTAGTGTATTACACATTCTTCTTGTAATTGTTTTAGGTATTGAATGTGAACAAAATAAGGCTTTGTGTTACATTATTGTCTTAATCAGAATTTAGACATTATTCTATAACATATTGGAATTTAGTTATACTACCATATGAAATTTATTTGGCTACATACTTTACAGAATGTAAAGTATTTTTTTAACAATCCAGTATATAACATTACCTTAAGTATTAACATGGCTTGATTTTATGTTATCTTAATAAGAAAAATAATGCATCGGACTTAGGATTACTATAGTTAACCGTTTCATTGTGGAATACCATGGATTGGAACTACTGTGGCTTCATCTTATGTTTATTTATTTTTGAAATTTGATTATATTTTCTCTCTGACTTTGTATGTTTTTATTATTTGGTAGTTGAACTCAGGGACAAATAATATGGTTGAGATGGTAAAAGTGTATTGCATTTAATTCAAATGATCTTATTTATATATATAAAAGCATATGTGTCACGCAACTTTATACTTGGTTTTGTTTTTTCATTTAGCTGTGGGATTTTAACTTGGAACCAATTATACATCAGCGCACATTTCAACCAAGTGAGCTATGTGGGAACAAATACAACTATTTATTATTAAACATATATTTTACAAGTGACATGTGCCAGCGAGAAACTTCCATGCATAGGCATACATATGTTTTATGGGAGCATACATCTATAAAGATACATTTTATCTCGAGTTAAGCTTTGGGCACCTTTCACCACCTTCAATACCATATAAATATATTCGTTTAATATTAATATCACCACGTGAGTAGCACTTTGAGATCCAAAATCATTCGTATAAAGCGAAGTAAAATAAGACATCGAAAGTGATGTTAATATGTACCCATTCATTTTCGGATTGTATATATGCTCCATTATTTTAGCATCGCTTTCGGTGTTGTTTTATGTTCGTTCACATGGAATCTCGATCCGTTGCTTGCATGTGCTCCGGCTTGAAAGGTTTCACGTGGGGTCATGAATCATGACATTTATTTATCTTTAAGTCATATCGTTAAATTTATGGACGAACTTAAAGTGAGCTGGTAGTTTCACATGATAGTGGGGTCGACCACTTTCTAATAAAAAAGATTGAAATTTCATTGGATAAAAAATTGTCATAAACTTCGTATATTGTACATCATAAATCGCAAAATCTTTAAATGCAATCAGGTCAAATTTTGATACTAGTTTTATGTAGAATATACGATATAAGAACTCTAAAGTCATGTAAACAAATATAAGTTTAGAAATTACATGTATTTAATATTATAGAAAAATTGTTGCAAAGCTATTTGTTTTCAGCTTAAAAAAGGAAGTCGAAGAAACATACTTATCCAAAGTTCGTGAATAATTATGTGACTAAAGGGTACTTTAATTGTACCATGACATCATTAGCATAAATATAATAACATATTAAATTTTTATTTGCAAGGGACAATTACATTTATAAAAGGAAATATTAATTTAGGAACACACATACAATCTTCTAAGATGACTAAAACTATATATGTATATAAATAACATAGTCAATTTCATATAAATATGGGAATGAATTATGTCTTTCAATTTGAGTGCCACTGACAATTGCATTCTGATAGTTATGGGGAACACAAACTTTGCTCTTTTCTCTTATATTCACTTAAAAAATGTCATTCTTCCTCAAAACCTTAATAATGCAAAATAACCTTGTAAAGTGGGCAAAGAATTTGAGACATAGATATAGGGAATGTCCTAATCATACCCCTTTGGAGAAAATGTTTTCGAAACAACAAAAAAATATGTAATAAATAGTATATCTTATCTACTCTACTCTAAATCTCGAATTCATTTATTTTGTAAATGTAAATTTTCGTTAAAAAAATGAAACTAGGGTGCTTGGTAGGACACTTACAATTTTTGATTACTTTTAGCCTCTTCAAGTGGTGTTTTAAGACTTGTTTGGCATAAAACATGTCGTTAGTGTGATTTGATCTCTAATCCTCTTACTTTGTAAACATAAATCATCATAAAAAACTAAACTAGGATGTTTGGCAAGGAATTTACAATTTTTACAAAAAAATGGTAGCCTCCACAAAGTGGAGGTTTAATTAAATACTTGACTATTCTATTTCTAGCGGGATTCTTCATAATTTGACCTCACTTGTGAATATTTATTCTACCCCAAATATACTAGTGCACTTGTGAATATATAGATTCTTGAATTCAAATTAAGACCCTAGATTGATACACATGTCAACACATAACACATTGAACATGAAAACAAAGAATTGGAAATACCTTGAGGCACTCAAATCTATTTTATAAAGTTCCAAAGAAATAAATAACAAAGGAAATCTCTAGTTTGATACAATTTGGTTTTGAAAAAGTTTATATAATGCATAAAACCTTGTCTTTAACTTTGCGGGAGCATGTAAAGTTGTAGAAAAGACATTTTTTTCTCGTAGGTTTATTTGTGTTTTGAGTTGATTGGTGATAATTTAGATGGTGGAAGATAAAAAATAATTTATTTAGATGAACATTTGGGAGAAGAAAATATAGTACAGAGGAGAAGGGAACATGGATATATAAAGAAGAAAAAATAATTGATAAGAAAAATGTAGAGCAACATGTCTCAATGAATTGTTAAAAGTGTTAAAATTAAATACAAAGCACAAGCAAAACATGTATAAAATCATACATCAAAAAGAAAATGGAAAAATAATCTTGATTCAAGTAAATAATCAATAAGGGTATGTGCATGGACATGGGGGAGAAAAGGGGGTCCAAATGTGGTCAATTTTATGTAAAATCAATAAAAGTTCAATTTCGATGAAGAATTTGGCACACCTATGCTACAAATTTGACAAGTTGGTAAGAACAAGAATTGTAGTTCTCAAAATCTAGTTTTCAAAATACCACTTTTTTAAAATGGTGGAGATTAAGATGGTCAAAATATGATGCGTGCACAATTTGGTCTTGTTTTGAGTCAAAAATATAATATCGTGGGGCATGTGAACTCACCTAGTTTTTTAGTTGCATAAAATATTTTACAAATCACTTTGGTAGAAAGTAGGATAAGATCATCTATTAGGTCCCACTATGTTTTCCTATTATTTCAATGAGTATATTATTTTTTTTTCAAATTTTCAAAGTGGACACATCCAAAAAATGAAATACTCATGTGCACGCCCCCTTAATTTTGTGTAAAATAATCGAATATAAAATTATTTATTTTGAATGTGTGTATAATTTAGTGCGAGATCATGTCGATGTAAGTTTCTATTATTTGGATTAGTGGATAAACAATTATGTAGAAATAACAATACATGTGTTTGGGACAAAAATGAAGAAACTATTATTTAGACAAGTTTTGAAAGAAATACATCAAAGAAAATCTAAGAAAGAGATTAATATCATAGTAATATTTTTTTGGAATATTGTCTTAAAACACATGAGTAAACATGTCGTGCAATTGAGACTTTTATGTTTTTCTTAAAATAAAGATTCAACCACATAATAAATAGCCAACCGTTAGGATTATATATCAAAGCCAAAGGGTAGGTGTTTTCCATGCTAAAGAAATCATAATGCATTTGCATTATTTTCTCAATGAAAATGCAATTTGACATAGTAGAAATGTGTTCACATGATAATGCATCACATTATGGATAGATCACAATATAATGTGAGTGTTTTACGTTCAAAATTCCTATCATATGTGTTTTACCCACAGCTTTAGTACATTGGTTTTATGAACATTCCTAAAACACGAAATACACTAGTTTACTATAATAGTTAATTAATATTATACATGAATTAAGTGTGTTTCACTCATACCACATATGCTCTGTTTCTTATGAGCCTTGATATAGCAAAAAGTCCTAGATAAAAGTAACCTAAAAGTTTTTCAATGCTTCTAGATGTAGCCAATTGAATATGAGGGTTTACAATTTTGATGCCAAAATTATTTACAATGGTATGTGGCATCAATGTTTTCTCGCCCCAAGTGTTAGGAGGCTAGTGTAATTTCTTGTTGGAAGGATGCTCCCCACAATTTGACAATTAATTTTTCATCTAACTCTTACGATAATGATTACTCAAAATCATATGTAGATCTGGTATAAACAACTTTGTCATGATTGAGGGAAACTGGTTTTGTTGTATTTACTGACAGCTTATCCTAAATGGGATTTGTTTTAAGCCATGATAGCATCTCATATCAATCTAGGCAAGGACACTTTGGTTTTTTATACGAGTTTAACATAAGTATCTCGCATGATAACCACATAGTTAGGATCTCCATATGGGAAGTATCTCAACTACCGGATCAAAATGACATAAAGCCAATCAAGTAAATTTAATTTAAGGGATCCAAATCTTCTAAATAGAAATAAGATCAAAGGCTAGAAAAAAATGCCAAAGAAGAAAAAACGGTGTCCTAATGGTCCTCTTCATCTAAACCTCCAATGCCATGTAGGCACGTGTTTGTAGATCCAAGCATATCTATAATAGTTGTTCATTCCTTAGATTTTAAAGAGAAACAATAGAGCATATCTATAAATAGTTGTTCATTCCTCTAGTTTATTTGGGTCAATGGTTTTATTGGGTCTTTCATAGGTCTAGATCATTTTTGTATTTTTATTTTAGTTTGGGTCAGAACATCTTTATATTTCAATTGCTATAAAAGGTTATGGGAGCCTTACAAAACCCTTACATTTACCTAATAAATAAATAACCGTAAATTGTAAATGTATGAAATATATTATTTTGACGACACACACACACACACACACATTGAAATAAATAAGTTACAATCAAAATTAGTCTCAAAATGTAAAAACTATTATCTAAATGACATTAACAGAATAATCTTTGAGAAATTGTCTCCAAAATTACAATACCTATTGAGAAAATCTAACTAAACTTTTGTTGGTAAGTAGGGTCTAACTAAACTTTCTGTTTGGTAAGTAGGGTCTCAAATATAAAGGATGATATTATATAAAAAAATTCATTTCCTTTTGATTTTATCCCTATGATGTAACATTCCTTTACACATTTCCATGTGAAATTTATCTACTTTCCATGATCAAAAGATACCTTGATTCTCTTTAAAATTTCATTGCATGCTTTCAAATTAAGGAAAAGTCTTAATGCACTATTCCCAACTTAACGCGACTATTGACACCGAAAGGCATTCTTCCAGTTGGAGTGAAGTCGAGGCCTTCTGACACATGGTACAGTCGTGGATGACAGAGATTAACGGGTGGACGATTACGGCAACATGAGAGACACAGGATGGAGGAAGGTGATTTCTTGATAACCATCGCAGTGACAAGATTGCCACTTTCAGTGTAAATGGTGGTATCGTCTAACATGGCTCAGGCATGATTCATGAAGGAATTGACATTCTGCAATCGGGGTTTAACTTGGGTGCTTTATCATCAAACTACCGTAGTTCTTTCCGCAAAAGCACATATCGGCTAGGAAGAAAAAAACAAGCAGAAGCCAAATAACATAAAAAAACAAAATCACCGTGGAATTTCTCCAGTGTTAAATCAGAATAGTCTGTATGTTGGAATCCCGGGAACGTGTATACAATTCTATGGAGGTCGTTAACCGTTTGCTAGTTGCTCCAAAATTTTCAGGATGAGATCAACTACGTGGTGGGCGCTAGGCTAAAGCGGGAGAGATTGGGACAAAGGCAAGCTTCCATGTCCATTAAAAAATTGTGTCAATAAGTGTTAATAATTTTTATCTCTTCTCTGGTAAATTAGGGGATGATCAACACACTTCCATGAATGTTATCCACACCTTGCTCTATTTTTTAATTGCAAAAACCCTCTCCATGTACAGGAAATATAGAAGAAATCCACAGCCTATTCCTCAACTTGATAGTGTTCTTCTTCTTCTTCCTGATGGGGAGGACTAACCATCTTATTCTTCTCCCCAGAACCAGTACATCATGAGCAACATTGGCATTACCAACATTATCACCTTTGACTTTATCACTCTCAGACTTGTTATGAGAAGAATTTGTAGTGTTGGACCCTTCTTCCACTTCACATGTCTTACACCTCCTCCCACCAAGTAGCCATGAACGACTCCTGCAACTTCTACTATATACTGATAAAAACTCTTCGGTGAGCGCTGTGCAAAAGTTAGAGAGATTTGGACAGAGGCAAGCTTCCATACCCATTTAGAAACTACTCGGTGGCCGTCATGCGTGGATATTGACCTTTAAATTGTTATTTCTTGTCTTATCTCCACGAAAACTCAAAACTCAGCCATTATGCGTGCCAATGTGATCACATGGCCGGAATTGAAGTTGATAATGAAAGCTTGGTCATGAATTGTATGTCAAATATTGTTCTCATATACGCAAATATAGAATAATTCATAAGGGAATTTCTGAGTTTTTAATTTATTCCACTTTTTTCCGAATTTCATTAAAAAAGAGAGTATGATTGATGTAATTGCGCTTTAATAGTCCCATCTAGCTATCATACGTTAATTTTTTTTAGAAAATAAATTGTAGAAAGGAATTTCAATGATACTTTCTGTATTTCAAAACAACATTGAAAATCTTTGAAATGTGTGAAAATTTGGAGAAAAATATTTATGTTTGCTCTTTATTCATAACAAGACTGAATATTTTCTGCTTAGGTAAATTCCGTATAGTCTACTATGTAAGTAGAGAGGATATGACAGCCATTCATGTGAAGTATTGGTGGGTGCTGGATTTTTCAAGGTGTTTATACGTTTTTAGTCATTTTAGATGTTAGAATATTACTTTCAAAATATAATTCTCATGATTATTTATTAAAAATACTACGTTTTTAAATTGATAATACTTGGAAAGGATCAAAGTGCTAATACGATAAATATATAACAATGAAGCTCACAAAGATTAGAAGAACAAAACACAAAGAGCCAAACAAACTTGGCTAAAACAAAAAATAGAAAGAGGATTAAAAACACTCCATACAAGAACAAAACATAGCCCAAAGTAGAGGAGAGAGATCTTAAAGTCATATGTGTAGGAGCTGAACTCGCTTGAAGAATTTCTTTTCTTATTCTTGATCGAATTCCATTTGATAGAAGAAATAGGCTGATGCATAAATTTTTGAGGGAAGAAGGAAGAGTTGTCTTTGAAGCTCCCGAGAAGATTTCTCAACTATAGGAGTAGACTATGATGGAAGGAGAGCCAATAATTATTATTCAATGTGTTTTTAAAATAGCGGACAAGAGGAAATATAAAGCCCCAGAACAGTTGCACAGGTAGGGACGGTTACTCCTTAACTGTATGCGTGTAGGATTGTATTAATTAAGCTAACATTCCCTCCTTAATACATTGTTCCTACATATGTACCCCCTAAACAAATCAAACTTCTCCTTTCTGAGAGGCTTGATGAGAATATCTCGCAACTGACGAAAAGCAGAGGGTAGTAATCGGAGCTGAATTTGGTGGTTCAAGGCCTATTCACGAATGTAGTGACATTCGACCTCAATATGATTTGTTCTTTCATGAAAAACAGATTCTTCACAAGCTTCAACACACCTTGATTGTCGCAGTGAATGATGGGAGGTTTCTCTTCAAGAATCCCTATATCTGAAAGAATGCGACGTAACCAAATCACTTCATACACAACTCCTCATGTGGCATGGTATTCAGCCTCAGTGGATGAGAGAGCAACAACAGTTTGCTTCTTTCTAATCCACGAGATAGGTCTAGATCCGAGATGAAAAACATGTCCTGAAGTGGATTTTCTGTCATCAATGGATCCTGCATAGTCTGAGTCTGTATATCCCTGTAAGAAGAACTGAGTGTTCTTCTAATACTCTAGACCAAATTCAACTGTACCTCGGACATATCTCAACACATGCTTTGCTGCTATCCAATGACATTTCTTCGGCTCTTGCATAAATATTGTGAGATATCTCACTGTAAAGCAAAGATCTGGCCTGGTATAAGTCAAGTAAATGAAACTCCCCACAACCTACCTGTAGTGAGTGCCATCTACCTGCGGTGAATCTTAGAATCTAGATAATTGCAAACCTTTTTCCGTAGGTGTGGACATTGGTTTACAATATGACATTCCATACTTCTCCAGGAGTGTCTTGGCATATTTCATCTGGGAGATGAAGATATGATTCTACTTCTACCATATCTCTAAGCCAAAATAGTACTGAAGTAGCCCCAAATTAGTCATGTCGAAGGATTTATTCAGATCATTCTTTACATCATCCACAAGATTGTCGAACTTTCTCGTGATCACAAGATCATCTACGTCGACAAACCAAAATAACAATTTGTGTTCCTACCTTCTTGATATACAAATTTATATCCGAGGGACTACGAGTGAATCCATGTTATAATAGGTGATCATCAATTTTTATATACCATGCCCTAGGTGCTTGTTTGAGTCCATAAAGTGACTTTATCGATGACATACCTTGTGTGGTTGATGCTTGTCTACAAACCCTTCAGGTTGGGCCATGCATACTTCTTCTTTTAGATCACCATTCAGAAAAGCACTCTTGACATTCATCTACCGAATTTTCCATCCATTTTATACTGCCAAGTGCACGCATGACAACTCGATGGTTTTGATCTTCGTAGTGGGTGCAAAGGTCTCGTCATAGTCAATTCCTTCTTATTGATCATATCCATTTGCAACAAGTTGTGCTTTGTGTTTGTCGATTGAACCATTTGCCTTATATTTTGTTTTGAAAATCCATTTGCAGCCAATGGATTTCTTACCTAGAGGCAGATTGAAAAGTTCCCACATCTGATTTTAAAGTAGGGAATTATATTCAGCATTCATAGCCTTTTTCCACTATGGTTGGTCTAATGCCTCACGAATAGTGTCAGGTTCAAGATCTTATCAACAACTCGAACTCATGAGTGCAAAATTTACCTCATGTCTGGCTTGGACTTCGTGTTCTAACTCCCATAGAAGTTCCTGGAAGTGAGTTCAGATGTGCATCCCTAATAGTATTGTGGACCCATTTCAGACATTGGTGCTACTGCTGCTGATGTGAAGATGTGTTTTCCAGTGTGCCTAGATCAACGAACAAGTCTCCACTCAACTCTTCTTTCGAGAACAATCATCTTGCCCTTCATCTGGATGTGTGAGCAATCTATGTGATGAGATCGGTACTAGATCTCCATTGTGTGGCAGGGAGTCAAAGGATTACTCATCACACACCACATCTCGACTCTCGTAGATCTTCTTCATCTCAGGATCCATGAGATGATATGCCTTTGAGGTATTACTATACCCCAAGAAAAGACATGGCAGTGTCTTTGGATCGATCTTCTTCCTTTTCTTATCTGGAACATGCATATATGTAGTACAACCAAAAAATATCAAATGATAGATAG